>VZRJ01007117.1:0-81204 GCA_013397565.1 Ptilonorhynchus violaceus
GATGCTGTTACTGGGACACCCCGCCGGGAGCACGCCTGGAGTGCCCGCGGGGTTCATCGGGATGGAGCTAGTTGTACCATGTGGCGGCGGAGAGCAGCGCAGGCTCCGCCGCTCGAACCGGAGGTACCGAGAGCGGTCGCGGTGCGGGGCTGCCGGGTGTGCGGGGCAGCAGCCTCCGCTTCCGAACGCCTCCTGCGCCACGGGTGCCCTCCCGCTCCCACCGAGGCACGTGGGGGAGAAATTCCCACCGATTTCGTTCGTGTCGCGTCATTCCCCGTCCTAGGAATAGCTCTTTGCAGTGCGCTGTGTTTGCCTCAGCGGTCTTTAAAACCCCTGTGCTGCAAAGAGCTATTCATAGGACCGGGCGTGATCCGACACAGGTGAAATCCGACCCTTGAGGGCTGACGTTGTACTCCTTATAAAATGAGGTGTAGTTTTCAGTCTGCATGGCTGGAGGAAACGGGCAGCTCTTGGAACAGAAACTTTTGTCAGCTACCCATATGTGCTGTTTGACGATATTAAGAAATACTCGACTTGATCACATAATGGTGTTTTTTTACTTGAGACCTCTTAAAATTGTTTAGTGACCTGGTAGCCTGTTCACTAACGAAGGCACACTTCACAACTGGTGCCTGTTCCCTGTGCAGCGTGAGGAAACAAGAGTCTGCTGATTTCCAGTGGCAATTAATAATACAAATATGAAGGAAGCAAGGTCAGTGCATTTGCGTAGTCCAGAGGCTGCAGAGTTGTATAGGTGTCTCTGTGTCGGTATTCTGGCTCTTGCATATCAAATCAGCAGTGGTCACACTTGAATTATGAGAGAATGAGAGTTCTAATTGTTGAACTTCTAGCCTGACGTGCGTTTGAATTGCCTGGTTGGTTTTGTTCATCTTTCACGGTGCTGTTTTGTAACTTCATAGCATTAATTTGGAGTAAGAAGTGGCAATGTGGAATCTCATGATGACCTTTCTGGCATAAATGTGTTTTCTACTAACAAACGTTTTTAAAGAAAATCCAGAAGTTTCTCAGTTGGTGTTGTGAATGAGTGGTTTAGGTCACCTAAATAATCACTATTAAAGGTATTAGGAAAAGTAGATGTAACACAAATTTGTAAAAGCACAACTTAACAAACTTTGATGGCAAAGTTCTTTCTGTTGCTTATGACATGGATGAGGCATACCAAGGAAAGTCTAGTTAGAATTAATTTAGAATGATTTACATAGAGACTAAAGACTCAAAAGGATAAGGGAGACCTTCTGGTTGAGTCACAAGGTTCTGGGTTGATCCCCTTGCTTTCTAAACTGCTGATGGAGTTGAGGTGCAGCTAAGTTCAATCATGGTCTCCAACTTGATCAATGGTTTATACCTAAATGATTTAGCAGTACTTAATCATTGACTAATTTAACATTTACAACGTGATTTTACGTTCATAAAAGTGAGTACAATGGGTGAGAAATGATAGAAGATCCAGGTATGCGTTTCCACCAGTACCCTAAAATACCCATAAGCTGCTGCAACTCTATTTTAGAGTGAGGCATTTGCAAATGTTCTACTTTTTTTAAGGTATATGGAGGAATCACCACACTACCCTCTGTCCACCAAGTACTCAAAAACTTTAATTCTCTACTTGGTCCCTGACATTTTTTGGGTGCCATCTCAAATTCTGCTTTGTGTAATGCCTGCTGTGCAGCTGCTGCCACTTCCCCCACCTTTTCGAGGGAATGTCCTCCAGTTAAGAGTATCACCTCTGTATTGGTACAGTTTCACGTTCTGAGGGAGTGAGACTGTCTGTAAAAGTTCAGCAAACACAGGATGAGCAATCATGGATGAATGTTTATACCCCTGTGGATGTCTATTAGAGGTATCTTATGTACCTTCCCAACTAAATGAAAGTTTCTTTTTATACTCCTGTAAGGGGACTGACCATAAAGGACACATCTGTCATACCAAGCACTGCTAGCCATGGTTGTTGGCTGCTTGTAGCTGTTGAAGTTGCAATATTGGGTACTGCAGCTGTTAGTGTTGGCATTTAAGAGCTGATAATCAATTGCTAGATGCCAGCTCCCATCCAGTTTTCAGACTGGCCAAGTGAGTGGATTGTACGAGGAAGTGGGTTTTGGAAATAATGTGCAGTTTTTCTAAGTCTGCTGTTACCTCTGAAGTTCCATTTCGTGTGAAATACACACACTGTACCCCCTGATTCTGTCAGGTGTAGAGTCAACATTTGAACCAAAGGACCACGTGCTGACATCCATCAGGCACCAGGTTCGGATACTCAAAATACGGAAACCCAAAGTAGTTCCATTGTGATCTTTAACTGCAAAGCAGGTAGACAACATGCGCTTCTTGCCCAGGAGCCATAAATTACCTTCTGTGGTTTGTCTGTTAACACTTGCTCCATTCACTGCAGTCTTTGCTGTCCAGGTTGTGCACCCAGCTTCTCAGCATCCTGTTGCATTAATATTGGAATGTGTTCTTCTGTATCTGTGTGGAATTCTATTACTTGTTGTTGAGGACCAACAGGAATCAGAATGTATTTTGCTTTAATGACGGGTCTATGCTCATGTTCAGAGGAATCTGAGGGAAACAAAGAATCAGCTTGCGTCATTTTGCTGTCATCAGGGTTATCCCATATGTTCCCATCCCATTCGTCAGGGGATACAATTAATTTCCTAATTTGTAAAATGTCAGGAGGATGGAGAGCCCACATAAGCATAAATTCGATCTTTTCCTCCAACTTTTTGTTCTCATTTTCTACCTTTAACTGGTTTTGCAGCTGCTCTGTTTTCAAAGGCAGTATTCATTCAGTTGCCTTTAGAAATTTTATTTCTTCCTTTAGTCCAGTACCATTTTATTTTTATTCTTCCTATCTTGATAAGCAGCTTCTAACCAGGTACCTAGCATTTTTCAAATAATTCCTTTTCCATCCTTTATATGGCCCTGGCCACCTTTAGCTGTCCTTCCACAGCTATACAATCATGCCAGTTAACATGACCCCATTCTTCTGAGAATTTGGGACTTGGACTTATCCTGTGCTTTCCTAAGTAATCCGTGCTACTATTTGCCATCCTGTCAACTTTGCCAATTTGTCACAAATGAGTGATTTAGGTTGCTTAAAGAATCACCATCGAAGGTAGTAGCAAAAATGGGTGTCATCTGGATTTAACCCGAGCTGACACCTAAGCACTATGCAGCCAACTCACTTACTCCCTGCTGCCCTCCACCCTGCAGTGGGATGGGGAGGAGGATCAAGGGAAAAAAAAAGGGAGGGACCTCATGGATTGAGGTAAGAACAGTTCAACAATTGAAACAAAGTTATAGTAATAATGATAACTGTAATAAAAAGAAAAAAGCAAACCCAAACAAACCAAGAAATACAAGTGATGCACAATACAATTGCTCACCACCCGCTGACTGATGCCCATCCCATCCCTGCGCAGTGATCAGCCCCTCTTGACCAACTCCCTCATTTTATTTACTGGGCATGACAGTCTGTGGTATGGAATATCCCTTTGGCCAGCTCGTGTCACTTGTTCTGGCGGTTTGCTCCCTTCCAGTTTTTGGCAGAGTACGGGTAACTGAAAAGTCCTTCACTTTGGGCAAGCACTACTGAGTAACAGCTAAAATGCCAGTGTATTATCAACAATATTCTCATTCTGAATCCCAAACACAGCACTGTACCAGCTACTAGGAAGAAAGCAAACTATCCCAGCCAAAGCCAGGACAGTGGGCTTCATATGAATTTGTAAAAGTGTAACTTAACAAAACTCGATGGCAAGATTCACTCTATTGCTTACTACATGGATGAAAAATTGAGTTAGAATTCATTTAGAATGAATTCACACAGAAACTGAAGATGCAAAAGGGTGAGGAAGACCCTCCTGTTAAATCATACCCCCTTGCTTTCTAAACTCCTTGTGGAACTGAGATGCAGCTGGTCCAGTCTTAGTCTCAGACTTGGTCAACAATCAATATCTAAAGGATTTAGCAGCAGTTAATCATTGACTAATTTAACATTTACAAAGTGATATACAAAGTGGTAGGATTTACTCTAATTGCTACAGTGACTTAATTATACATCCAAGACAGCAGCATTCATACTGTACTGGCTAGAGGGCATCTAAGTCAGTTCACACATGGATGCACACTGACACAGAGATATATATTTATAGACAGGGATATATTGATGTAAATGTATAGAAGTATACCTGTTAAAAATTCCCCTCGAGTTCAGTGAAATGCTCACTTCAAATGTCTTGACATTTCTCAATGGGCAGGCGTTGAGCCTCAAGGAATAGAAGGTTTCAGCCCGGGCCCTGTCATCAACTTTTGGTGCTGATCCTCAGAACTTTGCAAAGTGGAGAGTCTGTGAGCTCCGGGAGACATCCTACTCAGGGAGATGCTGGTGGCAGCCTGCTGCGATCCAGGAGAGCCAAAGGATCTCACTCAGGACCAGTTTTTGGGGTTGTTAGATGTTTGGCTTTAGTCATCCATAAGTTTTCATCCTGAACACAGTTTTGGTTGGTAATTGCTGGAATTTTCAAAAGTCCAGTAACAATGCTACTGTTCCACTCCAGCTACAATTCAGGTAAGGAATGTTCCAGGCCTGTCAGGGGATAACTGACTATTCCTGCTCTCATTCCCTCCTTGGTCAGACAATAGGAGTTCCAGTTATGGTCATGTCAAGAAAGATTCACAACGCGAGAAGTTTATGTCTAAAAGGGAGACAGAGTCCCATAATTTTATTTGAATAAAGGGAGAAGCCACGGGCATTTCCCATGGGGTGTCTCAAATTGCTGGAGGATGCAGCCTGCTTTTTATCCTGATTTCCCGGCCGCATTTCACTGTCTCTTTCCCCATTGGCTGAGGTACTTGAGAGGTACAGACTTCCTGATAGCCTAATACATATCCCCTTCAAATGTGCACCGTCCTTTTTCTTTGTATCTCTGTTCTTTTTCTCTAAGTCCAGGAATTTGACATCGCCCTGGTTGAGCAACAGTCTGTCAATTAGGGGAATTCCCCTAGAATTTTTGTTTCCTTCCATTGCTTGAGTTTACCTTTCAGTATCTGTCTTTATCTATGAACAGGCCCACAGTATGTTTGTAGAGATACATCCTCCTCATTCCTCTCAAGCATCTGGCTTTATCTACAAACAGGCCCACAGTTTGTAAAGACACAGCCTTCTCATTCCTTTTAGTCACTGTCACCCTCACTTTAACCGTGGGGCTATTTCCTTGTCCAGTCATGGGACACTTCACTGCCTAACTCATTACATGGAGATCAAGGCCTAATGGGAATTTCTGAGATTATAGAGCAGCTCTGAGGAGGAATGCACCACTTAGAAGTTGGGGAAGGAGAGAAGAAGCTTTGCTCTTCATAGTTTCCCTGTTTCGAACAGTTATTCTCAGAGTTGATGTTTATTACTGTAAAACCATGTTGCATTGGATAATGTTAGGATAATTAGGAGTTTTAATAAGTGGGTTTTTTTTTAAATACTGAAAGAGCAAGTGCATGATTTTTGTGCAGGGTTTATTTAGTTGTAACCTATTGAGTAATGTATTCACACTGAGGAGAGGAAAAACGATGCCTCCTATAAAATGAGTACATATCCATAGTAAAATGCTCAATATGGTACATGTGCTGTCTCTTTGTAGGCCCAATCCCTGCATGATATTTAAGGAAGAGTCTGTCTCTTAGACTTCAAAGTACCACAAAATGTACAAGCTGTAGGTATGGCTGCCTTGGCAGAAGAAAGAACGATGAGGCAAGGGACCTATTTTGTCTCAGATGTCTTCTGTGTTGTATTTTTTTATTATTCAGAGTGTTTTAGGAACACTAGTGAATTTGTATACAAGAGAAAGAAATGTCCCTGTTTATTAAAAGGCTTCTTGAATCTGAAACTACTTAAGAGGATCTGGTAGTGCCTGATAGAGCCAGTCTTGTTTCACTTGATTGAGTAATTTTTTTTTCCTTGTTTACTACTCCAGCTGCTCTTTATTACCTATCACCTGGAATCCCTGGTGTGAATAAAAAGTAAATGTTATCATGGAGCAGTGTTTTACAATAGCTGTGACATAAAAATGCATTATTTGTGTATTATTTGGTATTTCTGTGTCTGTGTAGTGTTCGTGTGTGAGTAGTTGTGTACTATCTGAACAATTGGAGAATTAGCTACCAGGAGAGGTCAAGACAGAGTGAACAGCAATTTTATTTTTTGAGGAGTTTAATTCCTCTCTCAAATAATCATCAACACACAAATGGAAATCTGTTAAAAAGTTGATAACCTGTTTTAGTGATTATTTACCTTGACTTCATTGACTCACTAACACAAGATTGGAAAGACATCCCCAGCCATCAATTTTGCTTACTATTTCTGTTAAGCAAATCTTGACCTCTGTCTTAAAATGGCAGGTGGGCAGCCTACATTTATTCAGTGAAGGGTTGGGGTGGCTTTTTGTTTGTTCGCTTGGATTCCTAACAGTTGGAGGAAGAGGCTGTTCCAGAAGCTTGTTGTCATGATTAAAAACATGTTGTCGTTTCTAGCCTAAGCTTACTTATGCCCATTGCTTCTTAAGCGTCTCAGTCAAAAGAGTGTTTCTCCTCCATCAGGTGCACACTTCAGCATGTGGCCCTAGAGGTGAAAGGTGTCTGTTTTAAACCTTTGCTTTCTTAAGCTGAGCAATTCAGGTACTTCTGACTTCTAGTGGAAAATAGGCTTTCCATTTCTGGAAAACAGTTCATTTTTGTTATCTATAGGTCAGATTGCTTTAAATGTAAACAGTGTTCCAGTCTTCACTCGTTCCATCTATTTTTCTTCCTCTATTGGAAGTATGTTCTATAAAAAAGTCTTCCTCCTAACTACCCCTTGTGAAAGGCCTGTAGTCTACCTGCATCCTTGGCCTTCAGTTGTGTCCCTCCCTGTGCAGTATTCAGACTTTCTCTGTGTTCATGATCACATTTACCTTACTGTCACAGAAGATAGATTACACTTCTAGGCAGTACTCAGTAATTGGAAAAAAAATAAATAGGATCGGTCCTGAGACCAAAGGCCTTTGTTTTAGTGTCCTGACTTTGGTGGCTTCCTGTGTTCTTTTTGTTCATTAGTTAATGAGACTATAATTCACACTTCTGAGCAAAATTTGTGCAAGAACATGCTTTTAGGTTTAATTGAAGTCCTTGTCTAACTGGTTACAAACAAGTGCTATTCAAAGGAAGTTGGTGAGTAGGAAGCTTTAGTTAATTTTTTGTAAAAGTCTTAGATAAATGCTAATTATAAAATGACCTCAGAAACTTGAGAAGGAACAGACAGACCTGCTTTTAGCACTCCAGGTGGATTCATTGCTAATTGTGTGTTTTAATTGATGGCACAAATCTTATTGAGTAGGAAGTTACTCACTGTAGGGCTTCAGCTACAGTGCCTAATCAGAAAGCCCCACACATCCTGTGTAATCTTCTGCTACTTGGCTGATGCTGATGCCCTTTAAGTCGTTATTCCTGTTACATTTCTGGGGGTGTGTGGCAGCTAAAAATTGGCCCTTTTGGTTTTGTTAGAGTCAATCTTCTACTAGTGAATAATTATGCAACAGATTAAAACCCACCATTTTCTAGAGTCTGCTTGTATGCCATCTGTTGTCCTGTGGTTCAGCATGTACTTCGGGCACTGGCCTAATGGAACCAAAATATGAGAACAGTCTCTGAGGTGCTCTGTAAAGAGAAATTTTGACAAAATATGGGACTTCCTTATAAAAAAGATGTTGTCTGAAATCTGGTAGTGCTATCTGTCAGGGAGTCGTATGCTTGGTCACAAAGTTATTTCATCTTCTGTAGGCATGTGAAGACTTACAGACTGGTGGTCTTGGAAACTGAAACTCAACAGGTCACGTTTGGCATTGGCCATAGATGTGCAGATGTGCCTAAAATGCTGGTTGTTTCCCAGCCTTCTGTAAGATCTTAGTATAACATTGTTTGTCATGGATGGGCCACCCACAACATGACACAATCCCCTAACCTTTGGTGGACATGAAATAATTGACAAAGAATACACAAGTAAGCTGATGGTATTTTCCAAATGAATTGGGACTTTTTTAGGATTTTCAGTTATTCTGTGGAACTGATGTCTGAGACATTGCAAACACTAATAAGGAGCAGTGGAGTTGCATTATTGTATTTTGGCACTGGAGCAGGGGGTGAAGAGGACCGGTTCTGCCAGAGTTGGCTGAATGAAGGTTTTCAACAGTTATCCTCTAAATTGCCCACTGAGTAGAACAGCCAGAAGAGAGCAAGTAGCCTTGCCTGGGAGCAGGCTCTTGTTCCCAAGGAGGCATCTAGGAAACCATGGCAGCAGGGATTGGTAACCAATTTTCTACAGATAAAGGTGCTGTGTTCTGCTTCCCCTGCCTTGCCACATCCCCACCCCTTCCCTCCACAAAAAAAAAAAAAAAAAGGAGGCATCAGTTTTCAGTGTTGCAAAAAGGATTCGCTTTATTTCTTTTGACTTTGCTTCTGATGCTTTGGCCATTGTTCCCAGTTCTGTCTAGAAATGTGCAAGTACTGTATAATTAATGGTGTTTAGGGTATCATCACACCACCAGTATTACTACTGCCACTTGGCAATTCAGAAGGATCCTGCTGTCCTATGTCTTTTAGGGAATGCTGTTGATGTAAAACAAACAGAAACCTCTGCCTGCAGAGGTTTTTTTCTTTGAATCTGTAAAGCTTGTTTAAAAGCTTGTCTGCCTCATGGAGTACTGTGCTCCTGCAGAAGCCAGGGGTGCACATCTTGGTGATTTCTGTCTCTGGTGTAAAGTAGGTACGGCAGGGAGGTCATGTAGCTCTGCTTGCAGCAAACATGTAATGCAGATGAGCTATAGCAGATTACGATAAGTGAAGTAGATTAAAAGGGGGAAAGAGCTGCTTTTGCTCTTTGGTTTGTTCTTTTTCTGTGCATGTCAGCATTCTGTGAATACAAATCTTTATATTCAGTTAATTCCTTCCCTTGTGTTTGGATCTTTTGCAAAGCAGCAGAGAAGAAAAAAATATTAAACCCCAGGAATATGGTTGCAAAGTCACAGGAACAGGCAGAGATAAAAACCTGGAATGTGTTGGAGTTTTTTGGAGGGGTGTTGTTCCTTTTTAGTCTTATCTTATCAAGTGGATTAGTTGAGAATATTCTAAATAACTTATGCTTGGCCCACTTTGTTCCATTCATTGATGTATTCAGAAAAAAAAAAAAAAAAAGGAAAAAGCTGCATTGGTAGCGGAAGATACAAAGCCCAGCCTTCTGTGGAGCTCACTTATTTAGCAGTTTCTAGTGGAGGTGCTCTGGTGCCTGATAGTACAGGTAAGCCTACACTGCTGTGTTTCTCAGTGCAGGCACTAACAGTGAGTCTTTGTCCAGTCCAGTTGCATGAAATGTGGAAACTTAGTCACTTTGTGGACTGCATATCGTGTCAAATTTCACTGAAAATGGCTGGCAAATTTAGTAGTTGGTTGGGGACTCATCAATACAGATATGTGCAGCAAGACTGTGTTTGTTGACAGAATCAAGCTAAATGATCTCTCACTCTTTTCATCTCCATATGATGAAGCAAATATAATTAACAGCCTAACTTGACGTTTTATTGAGAATCAGCCTCAAGGGAAGAAGAGATGCATGTTCATCTTTGTAGTTTGGGATTTTGAAAAACCTCAAGAGCTACTGACTGCTGCTGAGGTGGTTAAAATCTGAGTAAGGTTCAGCAGACTGCCTGTCAGTAGTGACCTTTTTCTGTGGCCAGCTCAGCAGAAGACACACCTTTGCATCTTCAGCCTTGTCTTCTAAAGGCACAGCTTTGTGTTCTAGATATGCACTGGTTTACTTTTTCCTGTATCTCTCCCAAACTTTGATCCGTTGGTGGTTCTCAGTCAAGCTTGACAGACAGGTGGAGGTCCTGAAGACCAGCATTTTCACCAAGTTTCGTGAAAATTGGTGGCTGGGAATCCTGTGAAAGCTTAGTGAAGCTCATACTGGGGTGAAAACCTGTACCAGTAAAAGTGCATGTATGGTCAGATGTCAGAGCATTGTGTGGAAGCCTGTCCTTACGAATGTCACAGCCCAAGGAAGCTTCAGTAGGAGCTTATCATAAACGATGTGACACAAGGTTCTGGCAG
Source organism: Ptilonorhynchus violaceus (assembly GCA_013397565.1). Lineage (NCBI taxonomy): Eukaryota > Metazoa > Chordata > Aves > Passeriformes > Ptilonorhynchidae > Ptilonorhynchus > Ptilonorhynchus violaceus. The sequence continues at coordinate 10,150 of VZRJ01007117.1, forward strand.
ACTGGACATAGTACGCTTAGAGCTGGCAGAAGTGCTCCTTACAGCTGCTGTACAGAATTAAATGGATCTCAGCAGCTGAGGGAGGGCTGCTTCCTTTTGTTTTTTTGTAGTTTTTGGTGTGGACTAACAGGTAGGCTTTGTGTATGTGTCTCATGTTCAATTAAGAAGTCCTGGGCTAAGTAAAGCACCCGAGATGCAGCTTTGAGTCAGTAAGAATTCAAAAGCAAGGCAGGTAGCGAGAGTGGGACCTTTGGGTTGGAAAGGCTTCCTCTCCCTCTGCATACCTTTGGTCCCACAACACCTTTAGGGTTTATCATGGAATGTGATATGTAGTTCTTTTCTTTTTTCACCCCCTTCACAAACCACAAAATTTACACTTTTTTTCTTGCCTTTGAAATCTGAAAATTTAAAGACTTAATTATCTTGCACAAGCAGTTCCAGGTAAGAGCGGTGTGGTATGTGTTTTTTAAGCCTACTACTGGCACTTAAAATTTTGGCCTGAAAGTGCACAAAAATAGCACATAAGATAAATAGGTTTGGTCTTCAGGGACAAGTATTGATTGCTTGTCTATATTGTCATTATTGACTTTGAGATCAGCAGTGTTTTCTCTTAAATTATGCTGCATCAGAGAATATTTATGCACATATCGGAATTATCCTTATAAATGAATAATAGCCTTAGTATTTTTTCCCCTGTACCTCTCACTTTATCCCCCTTTTCTTAAATAGTGCTAGTTCAGAGAAACACATATGAATATATTTTCCTGAAATTTTAGTGTTATTCTTACTTTTCCATGGAAGTAGAAATCTTCACAAACTAGCAAAAAAATTAGGTTTTTGTAAAAGTAATCTTCCTTTTTTTAAAATTTTCAGTGATTTTAAAAGTAAAATGACGTAACTCTTGGGACAGAGAAGACAATCTTCTGAATATAGACCACTGTAATGCTGTTCTAAAAGCAATAGGATATTAATTCTGAAGCATCTGTTATATTAACGTTGTTCCCATGTGGATGGTTCATAAGGAAAAGCTTCACTCTTTTTAAAATATAAACTAATTAAAAGTATGTATATTTGATTTGAGAAGCTTTTTTTTAGTTGGTTTTTTTAAATTCATTCAACTCAACATATGCTATTCTGAGTCAAGTCGCCCCATAGACTTGTGCCCTTAGCTTTATTTTTCTTTAATTTTGATTTAAAGAATTGGTTCTGCATCTAATTAAAAGTGATATTTTAAAAAACCAATCTGTGTAAACAGGACCTCATGTACAGTCTTCAAGTTTGTCTTATGAACTGGAAAGCTTGAAACTGAAATTGGAAAGCTTGGAGTTAAGGCTGAAGAATAATCAAAGGATGGAAGAAGAGCAAGGCAAAAAAAGGGATATGTAAGAAGTAATTATGTAACTACACAGGAATTTGCTATAGTGTTGTAGTCTTGTAAACATACGTCTGTCTCATGTATCTCTGCTGTAATGACCTATGAGGACGTACAGAGCCTCTGGATAAATGGTATTTACCAACATAAAGGAAAACAAAATTGCTATTTGGATTGAGCAGTGTGCTTGATTTACAAGTTTCTTCAGATGTTATATAGGACACGAGGTTTGCTGCTCTGTAGCAAACGAATCATGTTCCTGGACCTCACCAGCAATTCAAGTATGGTTGTTGTAAGAGGTGCAACAGTTGACTTCAGTGAAAAAGTGAGGAATGGAACTAGTGGCTCATTGCTTGGGGTGTTAAGTCGTTCTGAGCCTAAGTTGATGGAAGCTTCTCTTAATAGGTTAATGTTCAGCTTAAGTAATTGATAATCTTGTAGCTGCTGTCAGTACAGATTCATTTAAATAACTGAGGAGCTTAACCTTCTTATAGAAAATCAGTGTTTGCATGCCTGGAACTAAAATATTTAGTGCAGAATAGACTGGGAAACCTGTGGAAACATCACTCTGTAGTTTTTCTGCTCTTGCATTGTTCTGAGAATCAATTTCAGAGCAGTTTTATTTGGCTTTGGGACTAGGGAGTCAGGGCTATTTTCAATAGCCCTAAAGATGGGGGGAAAAAAAAAAAAGTTTCTGAAATCTTTTGATGTTGATTCAGCTTGGAGCAGAGCAAGGCTAAGGCCTCTCCACTGCATGCTCCATGCTGATGGTGGAATATAAGGCTAGATGGATATCTGGTGTGATTTGTTTTTGTGGTGGGTGCTGTGAGGTCCTAGGTTAGTGAGCAGTGCAAAAGAACTCATCTATTCAGCTTCAAAGTGGAGAAAGGGGATGCTGGTACAGAAGGTAGAGTCTGGATAATAATTCAACTCTTTCTAGTGGGAGTTCACAATACAGACTTGGCAGTATTTTTGGTCTCTGAAAAATTAGATTCTAAAAATTCTTGTCTATACTGTATGTAGTAGTTTAGAGTGCACTCACACTTACATTTGTTTTCTTTATCTTCAGCCCAATGAGAAAAATAGTGAGATGAGAGGGAAGCAATCCTTTGGTGAAACTAAATACAAATCTGTCTTAACTCTAGGATGTTTGATAGATTAAACTAAGCAAATTCACTTTAGCTACTTGCCTGAATGTTTACAGGCTCTAAATCAGAGCTTCTCAGGTCTCTATCTGGTCATAATCCTGCTTGAAATCAAGTCCCAGTTTCATGATCCCTAAGTTAAAACAGCACAAGCTAAATCCGGGATTACAAGTATTGACAGTGACGTCCAGCTTTGAATAAAGACAGAGCATTCCCCATTGCAGGGATGTAAAACCCTGTGTGAAGGCAGTGGTGTTCAACTTCAAAAGGTTAGAAACAATAGGCCTTGACATCCCACACTGAAATGGTGAGGCAGAAAGGTGGTGCAGCAGCTTTGGAAAGAAAGGGGAAAATGAGTGTGTTAGTGGGGGTTTTGTATTGTTGACAATGCTTCCCTGGTTCTGAACCAAGAATGAAAAAGTAATTCTGCTGTTTGTTTTTAGTGTTTCAGTTCTCTTGCTTTTGAGATGCGTTTTAATCACAGAATCACAGAATTACAGAATGGTTTGGGCCTTAAATGGACCTTAAAGGTCATCTAATTCCAATTTCCCTCCCATGGGCAGGGACACCTCCCACCAGATGAGGTTGCTCAAAGCCCCATCCACCCTGGCTTTGAACACTTCCAGGAATGAGTCAGACTCAACTTCTCTGGCCAACCTGTGCCAGTGTCTCACCACCTTCTGAGTAAAGAATTTCTTCCTAACATCTAATCTCAATCTCCCCTGTTTTAGTTTAAAACCATTCTCCCTTATCCTATCACTATCTGCCTGTGTAAAAAGTTGCTCTCCTTTTTTGTAAGCCCCCTTTAAGTACTAGAAGTCTGGAATTCTAATTATTGCTTGCAACTCAGGCTTGTGGTAATATGTGCATAAATAAATATTTATCACTTTTTATTTCTAGGTCCACTGTCCTTCTTTCCTCAGTGGAAGCCGAAACATTATGATGTTATTGTAGGTGTTTTGTCAGCGCGACACAATCATGAGCTACGCAGTGTTATAAGGAACACTTGGTTCAAGCACCTGAAACAACATCCTGTCCTGAGCCAACGGTAACCTCCAGTGTGTTGTCATGTGGGCCTGGGGGGCAGGGGTGAGGACTGTAATGCTGAAATATCTTGATTTAATAATTTTTCTTCTAAAATATTTTCTAGGTTTTTTTTTTCCTTTGTTTTTGAGCATCTTGTACTGTGATAGATTTTTTAATCTGCTTAGTAAAGTGTAAGAATACTTCTTGCCTTGGGCTTTCACTATTTTTTATACAATGCTGTTTGCTTTTGCAATTACTTGCCACTGTTCCTTAATGATGTATAGCCTTTCTTTTTTGTGTTGCAATGTATGGTATGCAACTTGAAATGTTTAGCAATCCGGGATACTTGAAAGCAGGCAGGATCACATTTGGTGACAGAACTGCGAAAACTCTTACTACAGCCTCAGCTGTAAAGTTCAGGTTTATTTCCCACTGAACCAGGTGCACCAAACTGCTCCAGTGTGAGAGACCCTTCCTGGTTGCTTGCATAAACTTGACAGTCTACAGAACTGCTGAGAAGTTCTCCTGCAGTTCATTCCTGGACACACTGCCATCTTGATAGTCCTCACACCTTGGTAACTGCCTTACATTGAAAGCATTTTGCTGTTCACAGATTTGGTGTCAGCATGCAGTCTGGAGTGAAGCACAGCCGCTTCAGTCATCTAAAAATGTGACCTTTCATAGCTCATATGGAATTCTGGGAGGACATTTAGCTGCTAGGTGGAAAGCTAGGTTAAGGTGGATTCTCTTGCTCTTTGTACTTCTGGATGTCTCCTGACAACCATGATTGGGGCTGGAGGGGAACCTTTCGTTTTGCTACAACCCAAAGTTGAAACATTTCATTGTAATAGATAGTCTGGAGTACTTGTTCCTCCTTTGATGCTATGTGTCTTTTTTCCTTATTATTTTTTCATTGACTTTTGAATGCATAGTACTTAAACGATCTTGAATTAAGTAACAAAGCTGGGCCAGGAGGGGCAGGTCTTCAGGATCCTTCAGTGTTGCCTTAGGTCTCTTTTCTGTTTAGTATGCTGGCTGTCTTGAATCTCATTCCTAGCTGCCAATCTTCCTGCGACCTCATAATGAGATGTAAAATGTTAATGTTGGAATTGAGCTCCTATGAGGGGATTCACATGGTTGCTCTACATACAGACTGTCATTGCTGATTTTTAAGGGGTTCGAAATCTTAAGCCTGTGAAAGACAGGCCATTGTGATAAAATTAAGTTTATTGAAGATGGAGGGAGGAGGGAAGAGAACTGGTGTTAATAAAACCAAATTATTTTAGTGTCCTTGTGAAGTTTATAATAGGTGCGCATGGTTGTGCTGTGCCAGTGAAGGACAGAGAAGACCCCTACTCCTGCAAACTTCTGAACATCAGTAACCCAGGTATAGAAGTTAACTTTTAAAAATTCTATGATCTGAACTAGAGCCAATCATCTTTTCTGAGATGTAGTTTGGGGTGTTTAACTGAGACAGCCAGTCTTGAAAACGAATGCCACCCAGAACTTGTTGCATAACCTTCCTGTAAGTACCACGTGCAGGCAAGAAAGGGAGAGATATTTGGGCATGTGAAGGGAAGGCCACTGACTTCTAGTGGATTTGCATTTTCCTTGTGTCACTGGACAGTCCATCCCATATAACATTCATTTTTACTTGATCCATGTGTCAAATGAAGTTGGAGAGAGCTGCAATGACCTGGGATAGTGTCAAATGTGAAGAAAGTAGCAAGGTGACAAAGTCTTGAGTGTCATATGGGCTTCTCTGGTGACAAAGTGAATTCTCTGAGCAAGTCTGGCTGATAGGTTTTCCAGATTCTACTTTAGAGAAAACAACTAAGAAACATACTGTGTGGGAAAAAATTAAATACTGCCATACAAAAATTCCTAACTAAGATTGTAAATTCTTCCTGTCACCTTTTAGTTTCTATTTCATTTTTGCTCTTTAATTACAAGTTAACTAAGGACTGCTTTGCACTTGAGCCATGATTCAGCACAAAATGCAACTTTGTCTTTGAATGGCAACATCCACTGTTCCCAAGTATAAATGGTACCTCAGGGCTTAGGTAGGCGATAATGCCAAAAAGCAGGCAGCTGAATTAAGTGGAGGTGTATGCCATTTTGATACATGAACAATTATTTTAATATGCTAATATACAGGTATTCATGCAGTCAAATAGCATTTTTGTCTTCATGCTTTGGATTTATTGTGTTTCTAATCTTTTCCCTGTGGATATGTAGGCATTGAGTTGCAATTGCTGTTAGCCTGCAGATTGCTGTATCACTGAATTTCTGCTTGCTGCAGTCTGCAGTCCATTGTATTTTCTTTTAGTCCAGAATTTGATTATCCTTGTGCACTTGTGAGCCATGCTAATTAATCAGAATGCTTTGCATGTATCCAGTGTGCTTTGTGTGTATCCAGTTCAGGAACTATGAAGTTTTCTCACCTTACCTCTGTCCTTTCTTTGCCATACAGTTTTGAATCAGGAAATTGAAGCATTTAGTCTCCCTGAGGACATACCTTCTGTGCTGTCTGAAGACAGAATCGTCAGCGTGAACTTTCGTGTACTTTACCCCATTGTCATTACCAGTCTTGGGGTATTTTATGAGGCTGATGGGGTGGGATTCCAGAGGAACATCACTGTAAAACTGTACCAGGCAGAACATGAGGTAGAGTATTGTGTTATCTTTTGAAAGTGGACTAAAGCATGTCGTCTTTTTATTGTGGATTAAGTTCTTACAGAAAGTGACATGCTCTGTTGGTGATATAGAAGAGAAGTACTTAACTGACAAGTGTATGAATTACATTTTTCTTCTGTTGCATTTTAAATTATTGTATGTATACACACACGTCGTGGATGAGGAAAAGATGAAACTCACGAAGTGCTATGAGTTAATCTAGATGCTGCTGTGAAAAAGCACCTACATCTAATTTCAGTGCACAATTTTGTGTTTGTATTTGTGGTTCTAGGTATTGATAGGTATTAGTGAATAAAAAATAAACTGTTGAATGTATTTAAAACACATGTGCAGAAACATATATTTGTGTCTTCAACCAGAGAGATGCAGGATAGCTGTAATTTTTTCTTGCCTGTCTTCTAAAAAGACATTTTAAGATTTCTAGAAACTGGCATTATTTGCAGGTAATAATCAAACTTCATTGATAATTTCCTCCCCTCCCGAGCTGTTATGGGTTTGATAGAATAACTTTGTGCTGATGGGGAGGGAAAAAATTTTTTGAGCATGACTGTTGCATTTGATATATTGCATTTATCTCTACCAATAACTTGATAGGCCAATTTCGAAACTTCTGGCTATGCTACAGGAGAAAGAATTTTAAGTATGACTTTTATGATGAACTTTCAAAGAGTTTGGTTTATAATAGCTGAAATAAAAATAAAATTATGCTGTAATCAGGTTTATGTTTACTAAACGGTAGAATTCCAAATGTTCAATGTCTAATAATTTTATCTGCGTTAGCTTTTTACTTCCAGTCATGGAGAAAAATTGGTATCAGAAGAGAGCTTGGAGACTGTTTTCTGAAGATTAGGAATTTGGCAATGCAGCATCTTTATGTAATTTGTTATTATCTAAGAGCCATTTGATGGCCTATGTAATATAGTAGCACTGCCCATGTGTGTTTTGGGTTTTTTTATTTTGTTTTTTTTCCCCTGTTGTTCACAGGAAGCAATCTTCAGTGCTCGCTTTAGTCCACCAAGCTGTGGAGTGCAAGTGAACAGATTGTGGTACAAGCCAGTAGAGCAGTTTATTTTGCCAGAGGTATGTGCAGTATCAGAACTGCCAGCAGTTCTTTTAAGTCATCTAGACAGACTGACTGATAAAACTGGCCTTTGCTCGAGGCAGAAAAGGGCAAGTGAAAACCTCTAGAATGTTAGTTCACAGAGTCACAGCGTGGGTACATAGTTACAGAGGTATGCTGAAATCCAGTCTTTGTTTTACACCATCTCATTATCACAAGTAGTTATAAAGCATAAGCCTGAAATGTACAAATTGATAAAAAATTACATTTTCAAATAGTAGCGACTTCAGAAAACTTTCTGAGTGAAAACTGTACCTGCTTCAATTCTGTGGGAGAGTGTACCAGAGAATGGGACACTTCTCCCTTGTGCTTTATCAGACATTAGCACACATGATAGGGCAGGGAGGATGGCACAGGTTTCTAGGGAACAGCTGGAAAAGAGGTTTCTGCATGTGGTGTCTTGGATATAACATCAAGATATTGTGTGTTACATTTGCAATGACAGCGTTATTTGGTTTTGGCGTAGGGATATAGATACTACTTGCGGCTGCATAGGAAGGAAGGTGATTAACAAAAGGAACAGAATATGATAGGACAATACCCTGATGTTGTTACAGTGAAGGTTTAATGAATGCAGGTTGACTCAGAATGAGAATTCTAGTTCAGCAGACTCTCCCAGGTTCAAGGAATTGTTCTCAGTGGACCAGTGATCTCTCACTAGATATATCAGCTACCATTTTAGACAGTTTCCCTTCTTTTGAATATTCTCCTGGACTCTTGCTGCTATTTCTGTAAGTTGTCTTTGGGTCTGAGTTATTTTATTATTCAAGAAATTGTTTTATGAAAGAATGAAGCAAAAGAAGACTGAAGAGGGAAGAGAGGACAGTTTGGGTGAATTTATTCCCTGATTTATTCCCTTGGTTCTATAATAATGAATGCGTTTGGAAACCTGTTCATTTTAAGGGGAATCTGCGGCTGTTTGATTGGTTATCATCTTAGTGTTTACTGAATACTGTGCAAGTTGTTGTGCTGGCAGGAGACCTTTCGGGTGAACAGACCACTTGCAGTATTTTGTGCATATGTGTTGACAATTTAATTTCATTCTAAAATGATTAAGGGTATATTTTATGTTTTAAAAAAGAGTATTGGTTACCCAGTAATTTGGTAGTCTGTCATGTGAGCCTTTTCCCTTTAAGACTTTGTTTTGAGATGCTAAAATTCTAGGCAGTTATAATTTTGCTATAAACGGTTGCAATTTTCCTGAGAGGCAGATGGGAAGTATTTCCTTGAGAGAGAGGATATTAGTATTCATGTATTTCTTTGTGTGGGCTTCCTTAATCTGATACGTGTCATGCGCTGAATGCTTACAGGATAACACGGTGTTTCTAATGTAGATTAACAGGGTTTATGCACAGTGTGCAGTCTCCTGTGATGCTCAGGATGCTGAACCATACACGATGATTCAGAAGAGATGGGAATGCCCACGTGTTCCTATCTACTTGTTCGAGAGCACTAAATTTAGTGAACTGTTTAATTGTCATAGGATGGTTTCTGAGACAGCATCTATTCTCTGTCTCTCCACCTTGAAGAAGTAATGGATTGTACAGAGTGCTGAAGAGCTTCATTCATCTTCCAGCTAAAGTGCTGCTCTTTCTGCTCATCTTGGGGAAAGGAAAGGAAATGCAGCATTAGAATAAGCATCTGGCAGGCCAGATTGTGAAAGGCAGAATCGATCATTCAGCTTTGGAGTGACTGAAAGCGCAGAAGAGCAGAACCACTAGCAGATAACTAAAACACACAGGGGCTTTTACAGACAAGTCTTAGCAATGCACTTATTTTGTCAAAAAGCCATGGGCTGCTTGCATGAAAATGGGACGCTGTATAACTAATGGGGGGTAGTTGGAGGAACAAAAAGCACAGCAGTGTTTAACATTAGGAAAGGAGTTTGGCAGGGCTGCATTATGTCAGTACACCTGTTCCGTATTCACTGTAAATGCCACTGCGCCCTGGCAGCAACAAGGCTGGAATTTAAATGGGGAAAAACAGATGATGTAGTCTCAGGTGTGCCACTAACGTTTTTGCTTTAAGCATTTTTAGGCCTCAGCTTTCATTAAATGACTTAGAATAAGAATAGCTGAAGGCTAAAGTCATTAGAAAATTTGCTTACAAGTCTCTCAACCTGGAAAATAATGATAGTTTGCAGCTTTAGGACACCTTGTACTGAGGTTCACTGGTAATAATTGAGTGAGACACTTGGTACGTTTGAAGTCAGTATCAGTAATAGTCAGTGGTGAGAATTGTAGCATTTCTGCTTGCTGAGGCATGAAAGGACTCTCCTGCTCAACTAAACAACTTACCAAAGGTTGTGTCTGTAAACAGGGTACTGAACTGTGATTAGAGCCCAACACGTACAGCAAAAAACTTTGGAATGGGAGATGACAGTCACTGCAAATAGAGAAATTGAGCATGTGGGTTTTACTGTGCAGTGTGTTCAGGGGTCCTACCACTAAGAAGTCTTAATAATGGACTATTTGTTTTGATAACTGAGAGGTAATTAAATGAGCAACAGAAAGTTGAACATGAGTCAGCAGTGCCCTGGCAGCCAGGAGGGCCAAGCGTGTCCTGGGGGGCATCAGGCAGCCTGGAAAAGGAGGGAATTGTCCCGCTCTGCTCTGCACTGGGGCGGCCTCACCTCGAGTCCTGGGGGCAGTTTTGGGAGCCACAACATAAGAAAGACATTAAACTATTAGAGAATGTCCAAAGGAGGGCCACAAGGATGGTGAAGGGCCTTGAGGGGAAGCTGTGTGAGGAGCGGCTGAGGTCATTTGGTCTGTTCAGCCTAGAGAAGAGGAGACTGGGGCGAGACCTCACTGCAGTTACAACTTCTCATGAGGGGAAGAGGAGGGGCAGACACTGATCTCTTCTCTGTGGTGACCAGTCACAGGACCTGAGGAAATGGCCTTAAGCTGTGTCAGGGAGGTTTAGGTTGGATATCAGAAAAAGGTTCTTCACCCAGAGGGTGGTTGGGCACTGGAACAGGCTCCCCAGGGAAGTGGTCACAGCACCAAGCTGAGAGTTCAAAAGTTTGGATAATACTCTCAGGCACATGGTGTGACTCTTGGAGACGGTGCTGTGCAGGGCCAGGAGTTGGACTCGATCATTCTTACGGGTCCCTTCCAACTGAGCTTATTCTGTGATTCTGTGAAACAAGGGGAAGGTATTGAGCATGCAAGTCAGGCTTGAATAAACACTGGCTAGCTCCATTATTAGATTATAAAGCTGGCATCATAAATAACAGATGAGAGACTTCTGAAATACACAGCTGTCCTTAAATACTGAGGCTGCTGCAGATGTTAAGACCTACTTCTAGAGGAAAGCAAAGAATTAAGCTGAACTCTAATCTAGACTTAATGGTGGTTCAGTAACTGGAGAATTTTTGAAGAAGGTTTCTAGTGTACAAGGAAGCTAAAATGGGGAAGAGCTGAGAGGTTGGTATAAGTAAACAGACTTCCTACAGCAGCAGGGATGCATCTACAAACAAGTTGTTTTTCTTTTCCACTGCCCACGCTACCTACCAGTGTGTTTCCTATGAAACTGGGAGAGACAAAATGGAATGCACTCATCTAGGAGTCAGCAGTATAACAACCTTACCTTGTCATAACAGAGCAATTGCTTTAAAGCTTTTAAAAAATATAATGCTACCAATGCTCTTACCTGTTCAACTTACCACCTGTTCCTTTGCATGTGCTCAGGGGTCTTCAGTTTAAAGTTGAGGTGAAGTGCTTTTGAATGCAGGAATTTGCACACACAGACACACACACATGTATATATGTAAACCATGGACTGGCATAGCTTAATTTGGCAGTTAAAACCAGAAAATTTTGAAGAGATTCACTTGTCCTTTTCTTCCTTATCAGCCAAGATGTGAGGTCAGAGTTCTATGACCTCCTACAGTAGTTTGTGACACCTTTACTGGGATAAAGGTGGCCATATTTTCCTTTGAGTTTTGTTGGTGTCAGGGTCGAGTCTCTGATCTCTGTTTGGCAGATAACTAAAACTCTGAACTTGTTTCCAAATCTGTTTTAATGTATTCTCTTTGTAATGCAGGATTTTATATTTGATTTTTAAAAATTCACTTCAGGTCACCTTTAAATGCTATTTTGATGATTTTAGAAAGCCAAAGCCTTTTACCCTAGGCTTCTGTTAAAAGTTTAATGTTCCTAATACAGAGATTCATGATTAGTCATAAAAGTGTGATTATGTGTTACTGAGTTTCACAGATGTGTTTCTTTTATGTGTACCTTATTTTTATTGAAGTGTAAGTAAAACATCTATGTCGTGCATTCAAGCTAAATCTTGTGTGAAGTTGACTATTTTAAAATAAAAAAACCCCAACAAACTGTTTGGCTTTCATCCTTTGAAGTCTTTGAGTACCTGCATAACAGTGTTTTGTTCTCTTACCAGAGTTTTGAAGGTACCATTGTGTGGGAGAGCCAGGATCTTCAGGGCCTGGTTTCAAGAAACCTTCATAAAGTGATGGTGAATGATGGGGGAGGTGTTTTCAGAGTCATTACAGTGAGTCCCCTCACCTTTCTTTCTGCCATGTTTCTATTTTTCCTGTAAGGCTTGAGAATTTAGCATTTTACTTTCTTGTGTTTCTCTATGTAAATCATTCATTCAGTTGGGCTTCTGTTGTCTGAGAAGGGAAGTTCTGCTTTGCCTTCTGGCAAAAAAATATGCTTGTAAGTGGCATTTTCTTTTATTTTGAGGGGAGTAAATCTCTCATTATTTTAGTCAGGTGTGAAGCAGTATCAGTATATCAGAGATGGCAAAATGTGGGTCAAAAATTTTGTGCTCAAAGACCAGTTGATGGGATTAAATCTGTTTTTTTGCTTTTGGCAGTGTGTGTTTTTCCTGTCAAATTATTGCTTGCCTAAACATGCTGTGTCATTGTAATTTAGCCAGAATAACTTTACATTTTGCTGTCAATTTTGAAACTAGTTTTCTGAAAGTTTCAACGGTACTGCTAGTTTTGGGTGAAACTTAAAAAAATGCCACAAAACTTTAGTTAAAAATCTTGGTCTTAGTCTTTCATGGCACATTGTGTGATTTTTGGTGTGGTCCCGTGCAAAACCAGGAGCTGGACTTCAGTGATTGTTGTAGATCTCTTCCAACTCAGGATATTCTATGATTCTATGATTATGCAGGTGCATAAACCAGCAGAGCTTTAAATTCATTTCATTCTTCGTTGCCAGAAAACTTCATACATGAAAATCAGTAATGAGAGATGAACTAATCTATTTCTTTTCATTAATCTGTTCCTAACAGGCAGGGGAAGGGTCACTTCCACATGAACTCACAGAAGGTGTGGAGGGAATAGCAGGTGGTTTTATCTACACCATTCAAGGTACGTCCACAAAACGTAGCATGACATTTGATGTTACAATAAAACAGGTAATTTAAATTACATTTCTGAGGTATAATTTGTGCTGTCTCTGTGAACTTAGTCACCCTAGGTTTCCTTTTAGTAGAAATAATTTCTTCCTGTTTTTTTTTTTTGCTTAAAGTCAGTGTCCTGATGTGGTTTCTTTGCTTGCCTTTTGTCAGCCACTCCAGTTGACTTGCATCCCTTTGTCTTTTTATCTAGACTCTCTTCTTGGTTTTTTGTTACCCAAAATCATTGTTGTGCAATGAAATCTTTCAATGAAACACTTCTTCAGTGCCACAAACTATCTCCTTATCTGCAATATTTTTTTAGCTTTTACCTGCAGGCAGTTGTGTGATGTGGTTCAGCAGGGACCATCTGTGCTACATCAAAGCAATGCCTATTTGATTATATTTAGCATAGGATTGTTTGTTTGTGTGTGTGTTTATTTTTTATGCTAGATACATATACTTAGGAGTAATTGATGTAACAGTAGCCTTTTTACTCTACAGATAAGAGTAATAGTGAAGTCCCACTCCTCTTTATATTAAAGAACCTTAAAAAGTTGAATTCTTCTATTACTCAAAAGGAAGAGAATACTTTTTTACTTTAAATTTTCTGTCAGACCTTATACAAACATGTATTTCTTTGTTGTTCTGCAACTTTTACCATTTTATAGAAATTTTAAAATTAATTGCAGGATTTTCATAACGCCATTAATTTGAATGCTGCCTCAGATTCATTTTGTCAATGTGTCGTGTATGATCCAAGAGAAACATGTGACATAGTAGGTAGGAATGCATCTTTGTTTAATGATGGGTGCTGTTTCTTTCAGAAGGTGATGCTCTTTTAAAAAGCCTCCATTCTCGCCCAGAAAGGTTTACAAGTCACATAAAAAACCTTGAAAAAGAAGATGCTTTGTTGAAGGAAGAAAGCAGTACCTATGATGATATTGTATTTGTAGACGTTATCGACACTTACAGAAATGTTCCCTCCAAACTGCTGAACTTCTACCGATGGTAAGTTGAAAAGAAAGTATTTTCTCTTAGGAATGGTGCTGTTTGTAGTGCAAGATGATCCAGCAGATTATGTTATTTGACAGGTTCCATGAAATACACGCCTTACATGATTTACTTTATTAAGTTGTATTTCTCTCTCTCAATTTTGGGTGCATGTAGTGAGTCAATAGCAGCGCCTATAGTTCTTGAATACTGACCCTTGGTGTCTAAAATCAGCATGAGCTGACAAGACAGGCTTCTTCTCTAAGAGTCCAGGTGTGAAAATTTTCATTTCTCCTTGTAATTTAATTTGTATCTAGCTGAAAACTAGCAGTTTTAGTATTTTAAAGGATGGCTTTTGACCAGTTTGTATACTTAGTCAGTGTTTCAGTTTGTGGCCGTTGTCTCTGGTCCTGTCACTGGACACCACTGAAAAGAGCCTGGCTCCATTTCTTTACATCCTCCCTTCAGGTGTCATTGGTGAGCTCACCCTGCGCCTTTTCTTCTTCAGGCTGACCAGTCCCAGCTCTCTCACCTTTCCTAACTGGAGAGATGCTCCAGTCCCCTTGATGGCCCTTTGCTGGACTCTCACCCAGTATGTCTGTGTCCCTCTGGTACTGAGGAGTCTAAGACTGCACACTGCAGTCTAGATGTGGCCACACCAGTGCTGAGTGGAGAGGAAGGATGGGAAGCTTATGTACAGGGGCGACAGAAGGTTGATAGAAAGAATTTTCATAGTGTAATACATTGTCTATGGTGAATCTAGTAAGTTATTACCTCTAAGTTGCAATTATTTCCATTACTCTGAGACAATTGTTTAAATTAATTGATGTTGCTGTGGAGTAAGAAATATAACTGACAGTTGTAATTTAACCAAAATTCAGTTTAGTTGCTTGCAAGATTATGCCCTTGTTTCACAAATTTCATGGCTATGAATGTAACTGAAAAACTGAACCATGCTTTCAGTTCTAAAAGGGAGTTTGTGTGTCAAGACTTAGATCTTTGTGATCATGTCTTACAGATTAGCAATGTTTCAAGATTTAGTAATAAAAAGGCATTTAAAAATGCCTTTTTTGTTATGAGAAGTTACCTGTAAAAACAATGTTTGTAACCAACTCAGACATGATCCCTAGAATCTTAAGCCTTTTTGGTTATTTTATGTGTGTCAGACATTCAATTATTTCAGACAGTTAAAGATGACGTTTTTCATATTTGAAAGGTGCTTTTACTGAGGAAGAGTAAGTACAGAGTTGTTTCCACAGATGTTTCTTACCACCTACAACCTTCTCACTGCCCTTGAACTGTCTCATTCTGAAAGTGGGCTACTGACGTGTAGCCAGTGGCTTTTAACAGCTGTGCTGCCATCATCATCAGGGATTCATATCCTTCTGAGGTCAATACTGCTTAAGATGGTTTCATTAGTAAATCCACCATCTGTCCTGCAGAACAAACTTCAAATTTGTTTTCTTCAGCACATACACAAACCCATGTTGTAAGATCATCATAGGATACAGCTGCATCTGCTTTCTGAAGGACAAGCAGTCAGCCTTGGTTGACAGAGAAAACATTTAAAAGTCAACGGTAGGAAAGACATTCCTTCACTCCTGCTTCCCCCTCTGCGTCCCAAAAAAACCCTTGCAGAGCCTTGTATTGCATATCTGTTTGTGGTGTGCAGCTCAGCATCTCTTAACTTTTCTTTTTGGCTACAGGACAGTTGAATCAACAAGTTTTGACTTGTTGCTGAAGACAGATGACGACTGTTACATTGATTTGGAAGCTGTTTTTAACAGGATAATGCATAAAAAATTGGACAGGCCAAACATTTGGTGGGGAAAGTAAGTTGTTTTTTTAACTTGTCTTTAAGAGAGAGGTACCATTTCTTTAGTGAATGGTTTAGTGATTTAAGTCTGTTTTCATGTGGGTTCCCCTCTTATGCCTAAGGAAGCCAGTTCTAAAAAGCAGGATTTCTGCATGTGTTAGAACTTTGAATCTCAGAATACAGAAATCAGTCCTTTACAGTTACTTTCCAGAGTATGCCTTTACAACGAGTTAAACTTGCTGAATATCTTACCGGGTTTTATAATGTGTTATAGGCATTCAGTTTGTCATGGTACTTCAGTAAATAAGAGTTTTCCAGCAGTACAGCAAAGTTAAAGGAAAGTACATACTACAGAACTGTAAACATTACTTTTAGTGATGTCATTGTGATTTTTCTGGTGGGCTTGAGGAAGTGGGGTAAAGAGGAGGAACAAAATTTGCATTTTGGTCTGCACTTTATTTTGATGTCTGTAAATGACAGGCACTGCTACCGATTTTTGCTGCTGTTTGAAATGGTAGGCCTGATTAATGAATTTTTGAGTAAATTCCCTGGCCTGTATTACACTTGTGAATAACTAGGGGGATCAAAATAGCCCGTATCTTCCCTCCCACGATGGAATGCATTGCAGCTCTGGTATGACACCCAATATAGCAGAAACTCTATGCTACTATAGCATTCAATATAGCATAATGGCACAATGTGCCTTACTGTTGCCATCTGCTTACTGAAGAAAAACAGGCCTTTGCTGCTTGCTTCACAAATCTGGTACTGCCTGTTGCTTACTCATAAAGTGATTTAATAAGGTGTGGGGTGGAGTGTGTGAAATAGCTGGTTATCTTGTGATTATCTCAAAGACCTGTAGGAGTGACATCTTCAAGTGTAAATTCTCTAATAGTCACAATCTTCAGGTAAGGCAAGTTTGAAGTGTAGGGAACAATGCTGAAATAACCATGGAAGTTTGAAATGATTAGCAAAGCAGGTACTTCTCAGTCTGGAGAGGGTTGAACCCTTCGTGCTGTGATTCGATGGACTGGAAGATACTGAGTCTAAAGTGAATCCAGGTATCAGATGTAACTTTTATCTACTTTGTGCTTTAACATGTCAGCTTCAGCTGAGGACGTGCAGAATCTGATAACCTATCTGCCACTCAGCTGTAATTCCCACTTTCAGGGCTACTGTCTGAGGTGACAATTCTTGGTAGCTCACTGAAGCTTTCGGCTGCTTTGTGCTCATGACTGCAATCAGCAATGCTGAACTTCTTTGTGAAACAGGGGGAGAACCTTATGCATCGACACAGTTATGTCTCTTAGCTGTGAGTGCATGAAGTATTTGTAAGGCCAGGGGAATGCAATACCAGCTTGTTCCCAAGCAGGAAAAGTGGGATGCTGCTCACTGCCTCACATGGCAGTTTGACAGGGTCCATAGTGCTGCATGGTACAGCAGTGAGCTCTGTCATGCTGGGGGGCTGTGTGGAGAGTCTGTGCAGAGATTGCTGGCTTCCTGCAGGCCTCTAGGAGTGAATAAAGCCTTCCCTAGAGAACACCACTGCCAGGAAGGGTTTTTTGTAATTCAGTGATGGCAGCCTTTGAACATCCGCTTTGTTGAGTTTCATTTGGAAAACAGCTTGGAGAAGGTACATATTGCTTCCTGGTTTTTAAACAACCCCTAGCTTTATCAGGAAAATGGGTTGCATAACATCGCTGTCTGCATGCCTGCAGGAGGAACTGACTCTGTGCCACGTTGATTAATCAAAGGTGTTAATTAGCAGAACACAGATGTGCCTGTAACAGAACATAGGTAAGGATGCATGTGCTTACTTGGATCAAAACCCAGCAGCCAGGTGCACATGCTGAAGACCTGACTGTCACTGCTGCTTTTATTTCTATTCTGAGAACTTTCCCTTATTATCCAAGATTGAGACCAAACAACAGTTACAATTTTAGCTTTGTGTTCAGTTAGATGTGTGCCCTAGAGAAATAAGACTAGGAACTATAATTAGGATCACCTACTTCTTCCTCTTAGTATTGTTTGTTATCAGTGTTACTGCAGTTGTTAGCAGTGTTCATGGGTTCCACCGAGGGCCCTCTGTAATCATCTCGTGTCTAACATGGTCTTCAGTTTCAGACTAAATTGGGCAGTTGATCGAACTGGGAAATGGCAAGAACTGGAGTATCCAAGTCCTGCATATCCAGCTTTTGCTTGTGGGTCTGGCTATGTCATCTCCAAAGACATTGTGCAGTGGCTGGCAAGCAACTCTGAAAGGTTAAAGACGTACCAGGTAATAGAGTTAGTTCAGTTTTCCTGTGTTAAACTGCTCTGGGGAACAGCATGTGCTGGATGAGTTGGAAAGAACATTGCTTGTGTTGGGTTCTTCTAGCTAATGCTGGCTTTTGCCATGGTTTTGGTTGCTATGCTTAGTGTCCTAGGTCAAAGCACAGATGTTTTGGACTGAAAACCTCTGGAGCTGTAATCTTGTTTTTTGTACTCTGTTCTTCTAAGAACAGTGTATTATCACAGGAAAGCTGGGAGGATTATTTTAACACCTCTGCAGTAGTCAGGCATAGGTTTTTGCAGTTACCATTCTTAAGTGCTGGTAGATAATGCAACTTCTTCCAGGTCACAGTCATGCTTTATGCTTTTTTGGTGCTAATACCTGTATTTTTTTATTTTAATGTGTCATTTCAGGGTGAAGATGTGAGCATGGGCATCTGGATGGCAGCTGTAGGACCCAAGCGATATCAAGTAAGTCTGAAGGAATTGTCTGATCTTACAGAAAGAGGACATGACTGCTGTTCCAAGCAGCATAAAATAGGGGAAATGTTTTCTTTTTAAAAAGAAATTGAAACAACTATTGAATTAAAATCCAGAGGGAAAAATCTTTTAAAGATGTATTTAAAAGAAGAACTACACCACCACCACAAACCACCTGCAGACCCCATCCCTACCCCCCAGACTCTCTGAATAGGTCTAGCACATCACTTGGGGACCTTTGTGTGCAATGTTTGTTGCTAGAAACAATAAACACCCGATTCTTGGAAGTGAAGATTGTTGGAGACTAAATTCTTTGTAAGAAAAACTGTTGCAATGGTTCTCTCTCTTAACAGGATGGTCTCTGGTTGTGTGAGAAGACCTGTGAGAGTGGCATGCTGTCTTCCCCCCAGTACTCTCCCCAGGAACTGAGAGAGCTCTGGAGATTAAAGGAACTGTGTGGAGATCCGTGTAGATGTGAGGAAAGATGATGGACTTGCCTTGGAAACCAGGGTAGTGTATAATGATAGTGGAAAAGTGTACATTTGGATTCATTCCTGGGACAATAAGAAATATTAAGGTACCTTTTAATGTTGGGTTTCAACTGAAGTAAAACAATATTTGCACATCCCTTTTGATAATTACAAGTGGACTGATACTATTCATTTTCTATAGTATAGATGGTGATCTGACAAAAACCAAAATGTTTAAGATAAAAAAAAATTTCCTTTTTATATAAAGTCAAAGACCTACTTGTAATTAATAAATGCACATAAGAATGCCAACTAGCCTGTCTTTTGTAAATCAAAGCACTACTGATTTAACTCAGCATAGGGTGATACCAGGATCCAGTGGAGAGTTGTGCTCAGCACCAAGGCATCTGGTAAGTCTTGCTGCAGTAGGTTCTGTGCTGTCTAAGGGGTTGCTCTCATCTGTGCAGGAATGGGGACAGCAATGGGGGCTAGGATTTATGATTAGCTTGTATATACCACTGTCATTTTAGATAAAAACAAAATCAAAGTCTGCTTATACCAAATCTTCAAGTACTGCAAACTTGGCCTGATTAGGAGGGATTTCTGAGAGCTCACTTGTTATTAGACATGAATCTGAGGTTACACGAGTGAAATAAGATCGAGGAACAGCATACTGAAGATTGTAAAATAAATAGCCATGCCTTGCAGTGTGCTGAGAACTTATTTATACTGTGGTATGTTAGACTATAGGGTAGAAGAAAAGTCTGTCAGATGTTGACTTTAATAGTCTAAGGCTGTGTAGATACTTCTAAAATTACTACTGAGTTTTATTCACTTAGAGGTCGTTGGATGTAGGTGGAAGCAAAGAGCAAGTGGCCTCTCAGCACAGCACTAATCTTGTCTTGTAAGCAAAGAGATCACAACTAAACCTTGTACTCAGTTCAGTAAAACAAATTCTCACCCGCAGGGGCAAGGCAGTGTAAAATCTTGGCAAAAGGGTTATCTTGAGTTTTATTTAATTGAAGCATTTAAGCACTATTTGGTACCTCTCCCGTAAGACAAGTGAGCAGATGTTGTCATGGAGGCTGACGATCCAGTTGAGGAGCTGAAAGTTTGATTGTACAGCCCTCTGGTGCCACGTGTGAAACTCATATTCACCCGTGTGTGTGTTCAGGCACAGGCTGTCCATGTGTCTGTTGTTCTTCTGCAGTTCCTGTGTCGGCTTTTCCTTCTGTCTAGCAAGAGAGTCCCTTCTCACCACCGTACTAACACACAGTCTCCACTTTCTATTGAGTAAAACTGCAAAGGCTTTAAGTCATTGTCTAGTTCAACTTCTTTTCCTTCCAGCTAGAATAAGAAAGCAAAAAAACCTAATCAGACTTTAACTGAAATCCCTTCATGTAAACCAAATATACATCAGGCAGTTGCAGTCAGGGAGAATCTGTCATATTACAGGAATGAAATTAGATCTTAAATGACAGCATGAAGACGGCCCTCCTGAAGTGACATGAATTTCCTTAGATAGTATTTTAGAACATGCTATTGACCTTTAGCAGCATGAATTATTTTATTGTTGAATACCCATTTTTAACTCACTTTAGAACTTTCGTAGGACAGTTTCAGTTCTGAACCAGGAATTTTAAATAGGCGATACAGCAGTCCTTTGACCTTCTGAATAGTCATAGACTCTGTCGAGGGGAGAGAAGGAAAAGTTATTAGAAAAATGCTGCTGCCACTGAGCTGTAGCGAAGTACCAGTGTTTCACCTGACTTGCTTATAGCAACAGTGAAAGGCTGTAGTGCTGCTTCAGTTCTAACACTGCAATAACGTCTTTGGTACGTGAAACCGTATCTGCTACTATCAAGTGGAAAATGGTTTAATCTGTGGTGGATAGGGCAGGATGTGCTACTACAGTTTAAGTGTTCTGATCCCATGTACCAAATTGAAGTGTTATGGCTTCATGATCTACCTTTTTTGAGTTTGTATTTCTACATGCTGAACTAAGTGACCTTTGGGACACAGACCAGGCAGGTTCTGACTACTTGCATCTGGCAACTGTTCCTTGAAGTTTTCATGACCAGGAATTGGCTTTCCCAGCACAAGTAAGCAAATGTCACTGTGGAACCAGTGACATTGTTAGGAATGGTATTTCATTATTAATCCCAAACAAATTGTCAGCAGAGTTGTTTATATTATGAAGTCAGCTATAGGAAGGTGTATTTTTTGTAATGGATCTTGAATGAGTAGATGTCATTTGTTCCAGAGGCGATACCTGTGTTTGCAATAGATAATATTTTGGTTGAACTTCTTTTGAAGCTTTATCTAAAGGCACAGCAATAGCGAGTTATTCCTGTAATACCACACATTGTACTTAGACAAATATTTTTCTATCAAACATTTTTGTAAAAGCTGTATCTATCTGATTTTATGCAACTTGTGATAATAAATGTGATTTTTATTTTAGAATAAAGCTTGAGTATGTCTTTTCTCTCAGACTTCATTCTGGCACATGTTTTCAAAACATCAGTTTAATTTAGAAAAGTCTTATTACAGCCACTAAAACTTCAAAAGACAAATGTGATAGAGGTCAGAACTAGATTTCTAACTTCATGTATTAGATGATCTAATCTAATCTTCAGTATCTAGACTTACAGACTATGTAGTTGCCTCTTAGGACTTCACATTCTGGTTACTTGGTTAACACATCCACCAGATTTCATCCCTGTTAATTGGCCTCTAATTGCCTCAGACACATAAATCATGAAACCAGCAGCAGAGGTCATAAGACAAGCATCAACTTTCAATCTTCAACCTGGACTGAAAGTAAGTATGAAGGCCAGAAAAATAATGACTTTTTCAATTTCTACCTTTGTAATTTCTTTATATGACAGAGGAAAAGCTTCAGGAGCTGACAGTGCCAGAGGCAGCTGCCATTCTTTTAATACAGTTATTTGAAAAGGAGCTACAAAACGACTGCTTGAACATAAGCCAAGACTTCTTACCTGGTAGCTTTTTCTCTACTGGCTTCTGTTCGGGTTTCTCAGGACACTTAATTGTCAAAGCTTAAGGAACAATGGTGAGGCATTAGTGAAAGAACAATAAGCCCTGTTCTGGCAGAAGTACAGTCTTTCTAGTCTGTTTTTATTACAAATCGTTTCCCTTAGCTCAGCCTGATCTCTAAAAAATTAGGATGTAGCCTGCATCTGAGCAGTTAAGACAGCACTTAGTCATTATCTGAAAAGTTAATTAACTGTATAATTTATTTTTTATTTTAATTTTTGATTAAAATAACCAAGTTTTTATTCATCTTTAGTAAATTACTTTAAAAGTGACTCCCTAATGCTTAAAGATGGGGGTTTTTTGTCAAAACGTGTATTTACCTAAAAATGCTTTATTTCTACTTCTTTTTTTAAAATAATCTGCAGTAGAATGGAAATTACTTAGTCAGTTTAAAACAGGCTTTTGGTCCTCTCAAAAGCACCATACAAACACTTTTAAAAGACATTATTAGCCTTATTATTTTACAGAGATTAAAAGACTTATCCTTAAAAAAAGGTTTATATCGTGTCTAGCCAACTAGATTCCTTGTTCTACTTAGTCTTCCACCAAAATGCATTAGAATGTAATGCTTTAAAATACTATTTTGCCCACGGAGTAAAAAAAGTTTCAGTTCTTCTATCAATTGGGAAACAGCTACATGAATTTACAAGTCCAGTAACCGAGATTAACTATGTAGACACCCCCAAATACCAAAGCTACCCGTATTTTTCTTGTCTGTCCTAAAGTTAAGAAGTTATAAAAGAGATAATATCAGAAAACAGTGCAGCTGTTGAAGTTAAAACCTGAGATGTCTTCTATAAAGAAGCCATTCACACTGTCAGAATGGAGTATCAATTACCTCTGTTCTCCATTAAGTCTCAATTAAGAAAATCATCTCGTTTGGGTTGAGGGGGAAATGAGACAGAGTACACGGAAGCAGGTATCCAGTCAAACTCACTGATACAGTTCAGAAAAGCAGATTTATAAGCTGGAACTGTTAAATGTTTTCTTCTCCACATACTCCTAGGAGACACTAAGCTCATAAAATATTCAAAATGCAGAATAAACAATTTTGACCATTTCTGGCCTCTTACTCAGAAGCTGATTTTTCAGAGTCAAAGGCTGCCGTCCCTTCAGTTCTCCTTCTTCAGGTGCACCATATTCTGTGTGAAGGAGAGTGCATGGAGTTTTAGTCTTTGAAGTGTTCATGACTAAAGACCTAAGAGCACTGTGGTGTAGGATCAGGCAGGAGTTCCCTTGGCACAGATGTGGGAGGCTCCTGCACCGTGCAGCACTGCGGGCATGAGCCTTGTTCAGCTGCTACAACAGTAAGGACATGGGAGTGCTGCTTGACATTCCCACTTTAAAAAAGCCCCATGGTGGAGAGAGCTACTGCCTGCTCCCCAGTTGAGTGGTGGGGCAGATGAACCCAAGTTCCTGAGGCAGCAGTGCCCCAAAGAGGGCAGTATGGTACAGCTGCCCCACAGGAGCAGAGCCCACTCACACACAGGCCTGCCAGTGGATGGGCTTTTCTAAGGCTGTAGCAGCACATGGAAAAAGCATCAAGGGGAAGAGAAACCGTAGACAGACCAAACCAGTGCTGCCACAATGGCAGAAGTGAGGAAATGCTTTGTACTGTGCTTGTACTTACTGAGGCAAAGTGCTGAGTATCTGGGATGGGCAGCAAGAAATTCCTCACTTGGTTTGTTTTTCTCTGGGTTCCAGTGCCCACCAGCTTCTAACCAGTCATTTCCAAATATTTTGCGATAATCAAGCTCTGCTCCTCTTCTTTCAGCAGGGAGGATCTGTACTGACACAGGAGTGGCATATAACATCATTATGTAACTTTCCAGAGAAAAAAAATCTAATCAATGACACTGACTCCTAGGTCTCACTTGCTGTTCAGTATGTTTCAATGCTACCAAGAATCTTACAAACCATATCTCCAAATACTGACTGATCCATATATTCAGTACATTTTAAAGCCCTTAAGAATCTTACAACCCCACGTCTGTGTACTGACTGAGCCATAAATGAATATCCAAGCAAAGATTCTGCTGTATATGATGCAAGGATGGTTTTTGTAGCAATGAATCAGACGCTGCTTCTGCTTTCCTTTATGATAAACATTTGCTGAAAGTATGTTTGGTTTGGATAATGATATTTTCCTGTTGCAGAAGGCAAATAGTATTGCTGTCACTGAAACAGATCCAGCTATGCTGCTTTTTCTATTTTTTTTTTCCCCCAAGAGTATGGTTTTTGTTAACAGTCCTGCAACTTCAACACAATTCAGGCACTGGGGAAAAAACACCATTGATCCATCTTGTCCAAGTCCCCACTGAGTTAGCAATGCTCATAAAGAGGGCTTGGTCTTTAGAACTACTGACTGCCCCACTGATTAGGGGATGGACTAGCACCCTACTTTAGCACTTAACTTTTCCTGCACCCACACAATCAGTAACCATAAAAGAAACTTAAAACAATTCCTCAGGCAGTGATTTAATGTTTTTCCCAGCCTCATGCAGTTTGTTGAAATATCACATACCTCACAGTTGTTCAAAACCTCCAATTGACTTATCTTGGCAATAATTAGCTGTAGCAGGGTCTCTGGGTTCTTCTCTGTGTCCATGAAGGGGTTATTGTTACACTGCAGTGCCCGCAAACTTGGCAGCTTATCAAGCTCGTTGATAGATGACCACTGAAATGGAAGGGAACAGTCATTTGAGGAAACATAAAACGTAACTTCATTTCAGGAGAATACATGGTAACACTGACTTTTCCTGTACAATAAACATGACTGGAAACATTTTTTTGAACATCAGAACCAAGTACTTGGGTCCTGTTCTTTTACCTAAGGAAAGAACTGCACTACATTTACTTAAAAAACCAAAACAAAACAAGGAGTTAGTCAGAATTTTAGATCATCAGAATTCTGCGGGAGGAATTACGAGGTAGCAGAGGGATATGACTATAGCTGCCATAACATAAATGTGTTTTTACATTTTTAAATTATGCCTGTGTATTGATCAAAGTGTTCAATAGTTATCTCAGAATCTTACACATACAATCAAAGAAAATTTCAAAAAGCAAACTTCTTTTGCTTACTCTTGAACAAAGATACATTTATTCACAAAATGTGAACCTATCACAGTCTAACCTACCTGTGATATTTTATTGTCATTTATTGCAAGGCGTTTTAGCGAAGGAAACATTTTAGTCTTGCATCCTAGGAAAAAGGGTAACAAGAAAACAGTGAAAACTTTAAATAAACGGAATTATAAAACTATAAATTACTTCTTTTACATACCAAATCCTGCATCAGGGAAGTGTATAGAAGATATCCCAGTGTTTCTAAGTATTAGCTGCTCTAATCTGAAATTTAATAGATATGATGATCACTGTATGTGGCACAGGAAGTTTTTTGTAATGAAATACAACCTATTTTTGTTTTTAATAAAGATCTAATATGATATGGTGCATAATCACTGACAAATGAAAAGCAGCCTCACAGAAAATACCCAGACTTCAGCAGTGTTCAGGGAATAAAATTTTCAGTAAGTGCAACAATTTCAAGCTTTCAGAATGGCTCCTGGATTTTAAAATGTGTGATTTTCCAAATGTTTTTTTTTTAAATAGCTTGTGGCTATTGAAAATCATAGCTGCTATTTTGGTGTATAGCAAAAGATGATAATTCTGCAAACTAGCAAAATGTGGTAAATTACTTTAATTTCATAAATGTATAACAAAAACCTAATAACACACAGCTTAAGAATATGTTCTACAACAAAAGTAAGATTATATTAAAATATCTCAACTAAATAATGCAGTTACTCTCCTCAAGAGGGCAAAATGCCTCTACTTCAAGATCTCATAAATCTTTCATGCAACATCGATACTACCATATTTCAGCTGACAAAGACTATGGAGATGAATATCCAGGACAAAGAATTTCCAGCAAATTTGTTTACAGCTACCTGGGGAGCTGAGCTATTAGATGCAGCTGATTTCCATCCAGTAACTGGTTGTCTGAAAGGTCTAACAACTTCAGGTTCTGCAGGACATTTTCAGGCCTGATACATTGGAGAAAACCAAACAAACACAAAATACAGAACATTTAAAGTTATTGGCCAGTGAAGACACTTGTTTCCTAAGTATATAATTGCATGCACACAATTGTTTACATTTATAAATGTTTTCAGGTACATCACGTGAAGTTTGCATCAATTATTTTACAATTATGTCATGGTGATGTAAATGTTACAGGAATGTAACTTTATGTACTGGGTAACTTTGTTGTCCATCAGTCACTAACAAGTGACTGACTTACGTTACTCACCTTTCCAAAACTGTAATATTATTAGAAGACAGGTACAACTCTTCAAGTACTGGCCATCTTTGAGCACAAAGAAGAACCTAAGAGAAAAACTTTATTTAATATAACAAAAGATGGGAAAAAATACTTCAGAAATTATACTTTATGCAAATTTGCTCTGAACATGTTCAGAGCAAGCTCTAGCTCCCAAAACCAGAGAAATGATTATTAAAGATTTCCTAGACTTCCCTTTCTTCCACATGGCTCTTCTGTGCCTGGATCTACCACCACAGGTGACATCAAAGGGCTTCTGCAGTCACAGGACTTACAGTCCCAGGTTTGAGGCCACCCTCGCTGCTGAGGCTGTGTGACCTGGAAACTGAGTTAATTTATTCAGTGAGTTGGAGTGACCAGGTTTTCCCTATGATGAGGTGAGGAAATGGCTCTATAAACTATGTATGTGCAGAAGTTCCAGTACCAGCTAACACACACATCTCATCAGGTCTGACAGAATATTTTTAGTATCTTAACTTAGCAGAGTTTGAAGGCTTCTCTGTAATGGGACTGTGCCAGCCCATAAACCCACAAAAAGCCATGATTGAGTTAATTCTACTCATATCCTGAAGTTTTCAAGTTATCTAAAGAAAACAAATTAATTCAAAAAGGGCTACAAATTGAACAAAGATACTTTTGTTTTAGATCTTATGCCCTGAAATTGCATAAAAAATATTATTTTCCTTTACACAGGTTTCTTCTTCTCAAACATTTACAGGAGGTAACAAAACTTTTAAAAATGAACACTTACTACAAAGCAATAGAAATTGCTGGCATAAAACAGTCTTGTATGCAATTGTGAAAGTGTCAAAAATCATGCAGTTTTAGCACATGGAGTTCCATAAGCACTGGAACTGACTGCGATTTGTGCCTGCGAGTGGCAAGTTATTCTTTTCACTGAGTTTTTTCTGGTGTGTATTCTCCAGAGTCAAATTAAGTGTGAGCTCATCCTGCTACTCCTTCCTTGGTTAGGAAATTTACAGGGCCTCTTTCATCCATCTACATTCCTGTTTTCAGGGAATTAGTAGGTAATAAATTATTTTTAAGGCCCCACCTCTCTTCAAAATGTGATCGTAACTGAGTAGGAGATTCAAAGTTTTTGAGCTGCAAGAACAGAGACAGACAGATGCACAGCACAGTCATCTAAGCTTGTTTTTACAGGAGGTTACAAAGGCTACAAGCAGTGAAGTTCAGAGATCTGGACAGTCCAATTCAATAGGTTTTGTGCATAGCTGACCATTCTCCTATAACCATCCACTCTCCTCAGCGTCATTCTCTCTGTTAGAGCTGTACAAAGCCATACAGCTGGATGTCTGTATAACTGTCTCGCAATACATACAATACCAAGGGTAAATATTGAGGTCTCCTCAAGAGGCAGCCTATGATTTGGAGCTCAACTGCTTCATACCCAAAAATGTGAAACATCATCCTGGTGCCATATCTGCAACCTTACAGACTCACATGAAATGACTTTTCCTGTTCCAAAGCAAGAGCAGAAAACACCAATATTTTATCTCTTTAATCTGATGGTGTTTCCCAATGTCAACAAGACAGACCAAAAGTTATCGACTGGTGATGAAGAAGCATGACAAGAAACCTGCAGAATCAAGAGAAATGAGGTGGATGTTCAGTAACAGAGATTCCCCCACAAAAGCCCTGCATTGTGATGGATGGATGGAATAGAAAAACTGCACAAAATTGAAGTATCAGAAGACTTTTCAATAGACTGACTAAATGACTAGAAAATTGCCAAATTATAGGTCACATCACAATTCTAAGAAACTCAAATTGCCAGATTTTGAGCTACTGCTCAAAACAGCTTCCACAGAAACAAAAGGTCACAGATCTGACACTGGATTAACCCTCAGGAAAGACTGTGGGCTCGTTGTGGATAGATGGTGGGGAACCTGTAACAAACAGCCAGTGGAGTAGCCACTGATACTCAGAAACAGAAGAATGGAAATGCAAGAGCTATTGCAAAAGAAATAAACACAAGAAGAAACAATTGTCACCATGTAAGTCCATGATGTTCCTGTATTTTTAGACTGTTTATCCCAGGAAGTTTGTTTATTCCAATAATATAATTGGGAAAGGCACAAAGAAGCTAAACAAGAATCAAAGCTATGAAACAGAGAATAGCTGTTCTCAGTTACTTTCATATAAAATACTGGGACTTATTAAACGAAATTATCAGGCAATAATAGAACCCAAAAAAGGTTAAATTGATGTTAAAAGATATGTATAGCAAAATTTTCAAATAGATTCTTAATACAGTTAGATAAATCATGAAACAAAAAATCCACAAATATTAATTAGAGGTTTATAGTCTTTAGCTCACAAAGCCACACAATTCCAGATTACTTTCTAAGAAGCTCTTACCATATGCTTACCCTTTGCCTAGAATTTTTCCCAACTACCTGCTGCTACTTGCTAGTGTCAGAAGCATGATCCTGCACTTCTGTTCTAACCCAGATTTTTCTTTTACCCTGTATAATAGTAGATTATATTATAAATATAAAATCTTAGTTTGAAAACAGAATGACAAATATAACATGATTTAAATGCTTCATAAGAAAACAAGGTTTTGGAGCCATAAATATGAATTCATTACACTCAAATGCATTAATTCAATTTCTAAGTCAATGGCTGCTAACTTCAAGTTATTTTACAGGATATTTTTTCCCCTTGAAGGTTATATGTTATGTTTTGAACAATCAATCAACAATTATACAGTAATAAGCTCTTTTACTGATATACTAATAAAAATCTCAGAATTATTGGATATATGCAAATAATATACTAATGAAAGAATTTTTTTGAAAACTGATGCTCAAGGCATGTGAATGTGGAGCTATGTATTATTGCATAACAGTTAAGCATGTCCCTCTCCTGTGAAAAATACTTCAAAACAAAGGAACAAACTAAAAAAAATCCAATTCTTCTATATCCAACTCTTCTATAGCGATCCCCATGTCATATATTCTTACACATGACAGTAAGCTATTTTGAAATGCTGTTCACCATTAAATTGTTTTAATTTTAATTAAAACATTCCTAGGTTTTTTAGACTTTGCTTATATTCCCATTGACAATCAGTATCTTTCTCTTTTGCTTGGATTAGATTTATCATTATTTTCTGTTTAAAAGTTGACTTTTCAAGTAACTCCCCTTAGAGCTTAAGCACTAACATTTTCAAGTGGTTTGTTCACAGAGTACTGATGTCAGATACATCTCTTTATTTTTCTCCTTTTGTTTGGCTACCCTGGAACATCACCTTTAAGCACAGACTTAGTCTCCCAATTTACACGGGAATGACTTTGAACAAATTTATAAAACAGGTTTTGGAATGAAAGATGTCTTTATGGCCAGTGATGAATCATCAGCTAAAGCAGAGTTCCAAAAACAAGTGCAAAAGTTGCATCATTTTAAACTGCTCTGACTAAGCTGGGCCTTTCTCACTGCAATTCAGTTCCCCCTGGAGAACTCCAGTCTGCCTGCAGGGATGGCTCTGAGCAGCCTTTTGGGCACCCTGGGGTGGAGGAGAGCTGCCGGCACGTGCCAACATTTAAACACCACAATGCACAGATTTACCCTGATGACTAGACAGCACTCAGAGTGTCTGTATCCACTTAATTCTTCCATTCCCCTCACCATTCATACGGCTGCTGCAATGGAGGGATCATCAACTGTCCTACCATAAACCCCACAGACAGTGTAAGAGCACAGTGAACGGACACTAAACCAAAACATAGCAGTGACCTTCCTCTAGCCCTGCTGAAAGACAAGAGAATGAGGAAGCTTCTTTCTACTCAAACCCCAGTTTTGGTAAGTGCTCTTTTACTGGATAGTGACTGGCAGCCAAAATCTGAAAAGTCATGTAATTTTACAATGCAGTATTATAAAATCTGACCCTGAGAAGTCCAAATAATAGTCTGGAATTTATAAGCCATTATAACTAACGTGACACTACTGAGATGCACTTCCTAAGCCACATCTCTGAAAAAACGCCCACTGCTAAATATAGTTGACAACAGGATTTCATCCTTAATAAGAATACTAGGGCAGAGTCATTTAAATATGTGCATGTTTCAGTGTCTGAAACAAGTCAGAGCTTTGTTTACTCTCTGCTCTGTGCTCCCAATAATTAGGCATCACATAGTTCAAGAAACATCAGTATGTGCAAAGATACCAATCCAGTCTTCTGCTGATGCAAGGTGATGCCAAAACAAGAATTTCTTGTCATAAGGAAATATTTTCTTTCCATTTGCATTTATTCTATTGCATGCATAAAAGTACAGGTAAATCTTCAACAACTACAAGGAACCAAAAAGTTTTCATTAGAGAAACTCTGGGACACAAAGCTGTATTATACTCCAACTGCTTTATTTTGACTTGGCAGTTTACAGATGTAGATGAAGTAAAATGTTTCTTATTAGACTCCTATGCCAATATTACTCCCTACAATATGCAGGAAGTTGTTAGTTAATACATAACTAATACAGTTACCCCACAGCACCTTTTCTAAGGATGATTAGATTTCAGTAGAATAATATAGTGCACAAAAGTTTTTGTGCTTTCCTTGCCTCACAAACCTAATGATATTAAATAAAAAAAAATCTGGCAAGTTATTACCTCTGTCCATGTTATTTCAGTTTGATTAAGTGCCAGAATCTTCAAGTTTGAAAATGCACTGGATATAAAAGTTGATGCAGATGGAAATCTCATTTTGTTTTCACTGCGTAAAAAGAATAATTATTTGCATAATGAATAATCACATTTATTTAAGTCATTAGTTTGGAATTACACCCCTAACAATCAAAATCACTGCCAAGATGTCACATATTTAAAAATATAATAAAATATATTTCTAATTATATTCAAACATACTCTTTCCTAATTTACTTTCCTGCTTCAGGAACACATATTTATTCATCTGTGGCCTGTTTCTCTTCTGCTAAGTTTTGAACATGAAAAGAATGATTTTCATCAATATTAAATGAAAAAAAGCCAGAGCTTGGGATTAAACTCCTTAGTGTCAACTGAAAATAAAGAGCCTGCATGACTATCCATACCCCAGTAAAACAAAAGAATGAAAAATCCACTCTCAGTAGTTAAGTACCACTACAAAAAAAAAAGATTAAAAGATTCTCAAATCTGCAGTCTTCAAATCAGTTTTCTTTACTCACCCCCAAACAAGTCTTATTTCTTTCCTCAGGCCTAATTTACCTGTGTATTTTCATAAAAATCTCTCACTGTAGTTTATAGTTACATACTTAGGGGTAAAATTTCCACATAGAGAGCTGGTGGATGGTTAATCACTTTTATTCTTCTTCCAACATTGCGTGCACAAAAAAACCCACAGTGACAGATTTACCTTCTAATGTCTTTTTTAAAGCAAACAGAAGGTCAAAACAATAAAAAACTAATTCAGACTATGTCAGTTTGTAGTTGTACTCATCAGATTCCAGCATCAATCTCATTTTGTTTTCCATTTTTTTCAGAAATAACTTCTGAAAACCCTTCAGTCTAGAGTACACTTCTCAACAGTGAAAAACTGAAAAAATTATTCTGGGTGAATTAAAATAAATTCTCTGTATTCTCATGCGTGCTGATAACAATAAATCATGATATGCTGTAGGCAAAGTTAGATTTACAAAAAGCACCCAGGTTGCAAACAGCTGTCCAATGCTAAATATTGATGAAAATGAAACAGCCACAACTATCTAAAAAATACATTTTTGTCATATTAACGATAAGAATAAATAAAAAACCCGGTGATTTAGGTTGCTAGCTATTTATAGGCTTTAATCCATTGTGTTATTTCACACCAGAAAATTATTGTGGCATGTGCCATTACAGCGTATAGGTGTGTACTAGAAATGTTCTTTATTTTGAAATTATTTTGTGAATTTTCTTGTTTTGCTAGAAATCACTGTACAAGAGATTTTCCCCTAGCTCTGTCACCATGATCTTATCAGCTTCTTATCAGAATCATTTTAGGACAGAAATAGGCCAGGTTTTGGGATAATTCAGGTTTGGTTAAGGCATTATGGGTATTTAAGTTTAGTGTCAAGACACTGTTGGTTAAACAAAAGTGGGCTCCTAAATACAGACTTGCTTGGGCAGTCAGAATATATCAATAATAATAAAAAACAAAGATCAAGTCTTACAACTTTAAAGAAAATGTTCTCCAAAACTTAGTTTTACACAGATGCTGAACTCCTAGGGTTAGTCTTTTCTTGAATACAGATGTCTGAAAAATATAGCTCACACGAGTTGTTTAAGAACAAGATTTAAACACAAACAAAAAAAATATTTAAAAACTTAGCTCCTGTTAGAATGAGTCTTGTATCCAGTTATGTTTAGAAAGCTGAACTCTGAGCCTATTGGTTTTTGTCCCTACCCCAAAGGAAGAGAAACCCAAATATGAATGTTTATACCTGACATTGAGTGTTTCCAGATTTTGAACTTGTGAAGCAATAGCTATTACTGTCTCCCAAGAGGATATCAGATTTTTGGATAGGTTTATATGCCTCATATCTGAAATTTCATGTTAAGAAAAAGAGACTCATCTCAAATCTGAGCTTCCTTTTTCAGAAATTAGAATTAGGGTTTGGTTTTGAATCAAATAAAGAGAAATAGATTACACTAAGGGATATTTCTGCTCAGTTACAGCAAATTTTATTTTGATTTGTGGTATGAAAATGGCTTATAGTTTAATAAAAGAACTTAACTATACAAATCCTAAAATGGATTAATTTCTATACTGACAGGAACTCTTACAAGTCCTTACAAATGAACAAATAATACCTGCTTTGTAATTTTGTAACATTGCCACAACACACAGGGTACTAAACACGTTATTTGTTATATATTGGAAGCCTCTGGTGTCTACAGAACATATCAGTTGTGCTTCTATGGCGTTAACTATTTTAGGGTTAAATTTAAAAAAAGCCCATTGCTGGAGCCTTCTGAAACTGCAGTCACAGTAGCAACCTATGACAATACTTCTATTTTTATCCACCATTTGCATTCCCTCTCAAAAACTGTAGGCATTTGATTTTTAACTTTTTAACATCGCATTAAACGCCTAAATATAAACTTCAGTTTTAAATATTTTTTAAAATAAAAGGATACAAGTATCATTCGCTGAAATGAACACTTGGAATGCTAAAGTATGTACTTCATTTGTGGTATCATGCAATATAGCAAAGAAAGGATACTGGCACACGTTCTGCTAATCTCCTCTTCCTGACCAGCATGGCTCACCGCACACTCACGCACTGAGATATCGACCAGTTTGTTCAGCTGTCTACATCAGAAAGAATATTCTGTTAAGTAAGCTTCAAACAGAAATAGGTATGTTATATAAATGCCTGGTTGTCACAACTGTATAACATCCTTTCCATACATATCTCTCCTCTGGAATTAGCAATGTATAGACTGCTACCCTGCAGTGTCATTCGCACTTGAAAACAGACACATTTCTATTTTTTGCCTTTACATCACTACTACAAAATGTCTGGTTGAACCACAGTTCCCACACCCCCCAAAAAACCTCTCATCCAACCGAAATAAAGAGGGATAAAACAGATTAAATATAGCTGTGCAAACTGGAATTTAATTAGAGGTTCCAAGTTAAAAAAGTTTCTTGCAATACTTCTTACAGGAGGTTCTGAGATATTTGGGCATTCTTTGTATCACTTATCAAAAGTATTTTTGACTGCTTAGAATGTTCTGGGAGGCAAGAAGAATAGTTGCGGAATATCAGCTCGGAAGGACACTGCCACCTACTGAACTAATATGTCTCTACTGCTGGAGGCCATTAAAACTGCAATTTATTACACCTCATTATGTTACTTCCTTTCTTACCCTTCCAGGTATATGAACATGACATGAACTGACTGAAGACTTCTTCACTAGCAGTACAATGACTTTCTGCCTTCCCTCTCTTAGTTACAAAGTCATTAGCGATATGAGTAAACAAAGATTAAACAATATTGTACAATATTAAGAAAACATTAAAATACATCTTTTAAAAAGGACTATGCATGTGTACGATGACTACCAATATCCTGATAATTTCTCTCTCATTCCTCACCAGATATCATCACCTCCTACTTTATGAAACCAGAATGAGGATTGTGAGCACTCAAACATGACATAATCCCAGTTCCTATTTGTAAAACATGTAAGTTATGAAGCCACAATCAGAAGATTTCTTGTCTTTTCCACCATAGTGCAGTCTGGCTTGCTTTTAGACATAGAACAATTTTATATGCATGGCAGCCATTTCCTTACAGCTGAAATACTACTTGACTGATCAGTCACTAATAATGTATCTTAGATGTTCATGTATTACACTTGCCTTTGTTGTTCTGCAACAGAATCCATGCCAACAAATTCCACAGTCTTCGTTCCAAATACTACTGTATTCCCTGTCCCACACTGAACATCTTGCTTATCACTCAATCCGTACCGATCCTTTACTGCAGTAAGAAAATCTACTCCAAAATTTGCCTTGTTTGGCCGGATGAATGATCCTCCTCTAGGATGCCTAAAACAGAGCAGACAGGAAAAATTGAAATATGAAAAGTTATTGTAACAATGACTAAATAACTACTACTTTAAAAAAAAAATACTGGGAACCAAAGCAGTCAAAAGGCAATTCTACAGACTAATCATAAATATCACTGTTCCCAGCAAGAACACGTAAGACTTTCAAAGTATCTTTGATAGTACTTGATACAAGTTCACATAGTGAGATGCCATGAGAACTGGAGCACCAAAATGTACTTACATATCAAAATTACAGTGTCAGTGCCATTATTACAAATAACTGCTCTGTAATTTTCAAACTCATTATGAACCCAGTTTCTTCAGAAAAAGAAGTTTCTACCTATGGATAGACACAAAGTTAAATAAATCATACAACAAATGTGTCTGGAGTCCCACCACAGTCGAAGGCCCATAGGAATACTCAGAATAGTCATTGCTACATTATATTTGATTTGCATAATTCACTTGTAATTCTAAGAGACAGCAACCTTGTCCTTCCATTCACACAAATGACACAACATACAAATTGCAGCACTAGGAACTCATACAAACTCAAACTTTCAAAAATCCTGAACTTGGTAACAATTTTGAAACTGAATATTCAACAGAAATATCCAGCTAATAATATATGTTCTACACAGTCCTATGAAATTTCTTGTTTTTTCTTGAGCACTGAAAAAACTTTGCTGTGTGACAATTTTTTTCCATGCAATTGCTTTGACATTTTCTATCAAAGTTAGCAAGGAAACACAGTATCCAGGAAGACCTAGCGGAGACAAGTTATGGGAATGGTATCACAGAGCAGATGAGCATCTGATAGGAGCATCAGCCAGAAAACAGCAGGAAGAAAGTTGGTAGCTATGATTACCTATCTACCATCCAGCTGAGAAGAGGACAGGCTTTGGCAGCAAAGTACTCAGAAGGAAGATATCACTTCTGTAAATAAAACTTCTCAAAACAGCATGTAAGCATCAAGTGGCTAATTAGCAAATCATATTATAAACCACCAATGCTACAAAGTTCAAAATTCTCTTATAAAAAAACCAGTAACTAGAGGTCTTGAATCCTATGGACCTATTACAAGTAGACGGAATAGCTTGGGCACCGTATATTCACATTTTTGTTAAAAAATCAGTGCTGGAAATTTCCTGTGCCAGTTTCATTCATTACCCATTCTACTCTCATATCCTAAAGAAGGACTTAGGTGGAAACTAGATATTATTTTCTTTTAAAATATTTTCAGTCTAGTTTTGTAATGACAAAGTTTAGAGTGCAATGATTACAAAACAAGCAGAAAGGCAAACTCTCAAAGAATTTAAATCTGGTATGTACTTTTCATGTTCAATAAGCATTTCCAATACATTATTAATCCAGTAACCTCCTCTTAAGTATTTTCTTCCACTCCTTTGAAATTCTTCATAGCTTGCAAACACTTGACTGATTTAAATGTTAAACTTCCTCAAACATAAAAATGATGTGACTCTTTCTTAATACTGCTTCTTAAAACAGTAAATTACCTTTTCACAACCTGAACTAGAACATCTCTTGCCTGCAAGTATATCACTTCTGCATTTAATTAAGTCAAACAGCTTCATAGATGGCAGATAGTATAAGATTTTGCTTGGGGCTCTGGAAAAAATCCTTGTACTCCTGTCTATCTGTAATTAACACTAGGTCCCACTGTAAGTTTATTCTGATGACAACTATCCAATTTCCTGTCACCTTGATTCTCCCTATTTTGTCATCACCATCCCTCTGCACTCAATAGTTCTGCTCTTCTCAACCCTCTCACCAGAGCTAATCTAGAACCTCACATCTGCATCTCTCCTGTCATGCCATTTATCCCTGGCATAGCTAAGATCTTTGGGTTTCTCCATCGCCATACCCATTCCTAAGCCCATTTCTGTCCCCTCAGGTCACCACTTCTATTAGCATCTTCCTTCTCATTTTCTGTGCAGAATCCAGTTTTATCCTTAGGAAAAGAAAAAAAAGCAGAGGAAACTAGCTCATTTAAAGCTACAAGAAAATTAAAGTGTGTTTATCTCTCAAGACCCTTCTATTTTTGTTTTGATCACAAGATCATAGGTTTTCTCTCTCCTGTTGCTATCACTTCCAAGTACTCTGCATGCTATTATACATTACCTAATGTATATATAAATCCATTCCACAGCCTAAGCTTCTTTTTCAGTTCCAGTCTATTCATTTGATCTACTTTTTCAGGAACCGTCACAAAGGAAACTGCAACAGGAACCTATTTTCAGGCAAAATTATTGTGTGTTTAAGGAGAGAGGTCACTGTAACTCATTTTCCCTAAAATACACTGCCTGTATTCACTTTCACAGTAGGACATATGAACTGTACAAGCTGTATGTACATATCAAACAAATACAGTACAGCACCTGGACTAATGCCAAACACCTATTAGCCATCAGTCTGCATAACTGGGAACTAAACAGATAAATCCTAATCCAAAGAGTCATTCAGCATGCATATTGTGAGATGGAAGAACCTATGCATTACGGATAAACCTGACTCAAGGTGAACACTCAGAAGTCTGAGAACAGGGATTTTGCTCCTATGTATGTAAAATGTCTTGCAGCCAGGACAAAACACTGTGTGGAAATGAAGAAGTAGAAGATATGGCCCAATTTCCTGAAGCATAAAATGTGGAATATGCCCAAGTGGGGCTCTGGCAACCAGCTGGCTCTGGTTAATACTGACACTTCCTATTGACTTTTAGAACAGAGAGGTTGACCCCAATCTCAGAAGTCATCTTGTAGGACACTTGCTATTCATGATCAAGTAGCCTGAAGCATACAGCCCATCTGCTGGCACGCCCAGGGCACTTCAAATATATTCATTAAAATGTAGATTAGCTATCAGCTTCCACTGAATAAAGAGGAAATTTGGCATCATTCTTTGCTAATGTAAAACAAAGTGGTGGCACTGTTCATCATTACAGTTACATGGTGGCTCTTCATATGCTAGGGAAAGGTCATACATACAAACACTTCTCAGAATCTGAAGAATAATGCAGGAGTACATAAACAGCAACAGTTACACACTTGAGCTGTCTGACTGCAGAAGCTTCTGAGCCACAGAGAGCGACGTCAGCTTTATCAGCCTAGGCAGTAAACATGGATCAAAGGGCTTCTTTGCCCAGTACCGGCTGTTTGCTGTGATCATCTCCAGGCAATTATCATCATAGCTGCAAATGTTCTACAAGGCTCATAAAGTGTCATAAAATGGAGCTGCTTGAATCCATGCATGTCTTTTCTACGCAGGCTCTGAACAGATCTTTTCCTTCTAGGGGAAGGTGTTCAACAGACTAAACTTCTATTAGAAGAATCTACACACTGCAGTTACAAACACCCTTCAAGTTTCAGAACAGACCACGGCATCAAACAATGCTTATAAGTGACACCTAACACTAACCTGCCATGGTGTATCAAATTCCTGATGACAGCAGAAGCTTTGCAAACATGAGCAAGTACTTTAAGTTCTTGGAAGTTTACCTTAGTTAAACAGACATGAAACTTGACTCTGAGCTTTCACAAAGTAAGACAGACAGACATCTGCAGTTTTAGACGCTATCTTAAGGTTCTGCAGGTGCACAGGACATGTCTGAGCAGTGGTTAGGGACAACAGCTTTGCTTCAACACAGTTCTATTGACAGCAAAGAGCAGAAGTTTCTGATAGACAAAACTTCTTAACTGAAACGTTCTCAGGCTAAAAGGAATCTTAGGAATGCATTATCCCTTCGCGAAATCGAAATCACTTTTTCTTCGTGGACATTACAATGATATTGACATATTTCCTGTACTTGAAGAGTGAGTTTGTGATCTAAGCAGACATTCCTGGAGGTAAATCTGTCATTCTTGAAGGAAAAACAGCCTAATGTAATATACACAGATCTTCTTTCATGGAGCAGATCATCTTGAGTGCCATTAAGCAGCATGTACAGGACAACTGGGGGATCAGGCCCAGCCAGTGCAGGTTTATGAAAGGTAGGTCCTGTTTGATCAACCTGATCTACTTCTGTGAGCAGGTGACCTGCTTGGTGGATGAGGGAAAAGCTGTGGATGTTGCCTACGTAGACTTTAGTAAAGCCTAAACTCTGTTTCCCACAGCATTCTCCTGGAGAAAGTGGCTTCTCACTGTGTGTGTGAGAATGGGTGTACCCCTTGCTGAGTAGAAGATTGGCTGGATGGCTGGGCCCAGAGAGTGGTGGTGAATGGAGTCACATTCAGCTGGTGGTCAGCAACCAGTGGAATTCCTCAAGGTTCAGTGTTGGGGCCAGTTCTGTTTAACATCTTCATCAATGACCTGGCCAAGGGGATCGAGTGCACCCTCAGCAAGTTCATAGATTACACCAAATTGGGTGGGAGTGCTGATCTGCTGGAGGGCAGGAAGGCTCTGCAGGGGGATCTGGACAGGCTGGATCAATGGGCCAGACCAACTGAATGAGATTCAATAAGGCAAAGTTCTGCATCCTGCACTTGGGTCACAAGAGCCCCATGCAGGACTAGGGCAGCGATTGTCCCCCTTGTACTTGGCACTGGTGAGGCCACACCTCAAATCCTGTGTTCTGTTCTGCGCTCCTCACTACAACAAGGACATTGAGGTGCTCGAGTGTGTCCAGAGAAGGGCAGTGAACAAATAAAGGTGCTGAAGCACAAGTCCTCCAAGGAGCGGCTGAGGGAGATGGGGGTATTTAGCCTGGAGAAAAGAAGGCTCAGGGGGGACTTTATTAGTCTCCAGAACTACCTGAAAGGAGGGTGTAGGCAGGTGGGGGTTGGTCTCTTCTCCCAGGCAACACATGACAGGATGAGAAGAAATGGCCTCAAGTTGTGCTAGGGGAACTTGAGATTGATATTAGGAAAAATTTCTTCACAGAAGGGGTTGTAAAGCATTGAAACAGACTGCCAAGGGAAGTGGTGGAGTCATCATCCCTGGAAGTGTTCAAAAAACATGTGGCTATGGCACTTGAGGGCATGGTTTAATGGTGAACACGGTGGTGGTGCTAAGCTGATGGACTTGATGATCTTAAAGGTCTTCCCCAAGTGAAACAATTATATTATTCTTTTGGGCAGGAACATAAAATTCCAAAACAATAACATACAATGAGTCACAACTGCTGTCTATACACAACTTACAAAACTCACTGAAGAAGAAAAAACAGATGCCATGGATGACTCAGCCATTTCAGGATTACATGAATATACAAAAGTCAAAGTTCCCACCAGAAGAAAATAACACAAAGGGGGAAAAAAAGCCACAAAGATCTGAGCAGCAACTGCAATTCTGCCAGGCTGAAAACATCACAGAAACAAACTTTAGTATACTTTCCTCTATTTCTCTGGCCTCTTGTCAAACTCAAACCTGTGAAAAGGCATTACAATTCAATATGGTCAATATTTCTACAGGATCTATTGAAATATCAGGATTCCTCTGGAAAGTGATCTTGGAAGAACAAAGCATTCTCTAGCAGGGAGAGAATTATGACTCAAAGTACCCTAAATGTGTGGTTGAATGTGTGTAATTGCTGTGATAACAGCAGAATGTTACACCTATCTTGTGACGTAAGCAGAGAAGCATGTTCATCTACTGCTGGTGAATCCACACATCTGCCCCAGCAAAACAGCAGGGATAAAAACAGCTGCTAAAACAGCAATGCCTGTGTAAACGCTATGTGTGAATGGAATACCCAAAACTGACTAAGAGGAGGGCTAATGAGAAAGATGACTTTTCTGCCCAGATTAATGGGGGCAGAGGGGGACACTCCATAGGAAGCACAAAAGAAACCTGAACATCTCAAAGACGGTGCTGGAGCAGCAATCAAAACCTGTTTTGATGCTGTCAAAAGTCACCCCACCAGGAGCACATCTGGGTGATGTGCAGTAGAGAGAGCTGCCTTGTGGTCAGATGCCAAGGTGAGCTTGGGCCCAGCAAGGACAGACATCGTGAGGAGCAACATGTGCCCCACATCTCAGTGTGCACAAGTGACCTCCCAGGTGCTCTCCACCACCATGTGCATTAATAGACTGCAGGAAGCAGTGCAGAGATATAGAAGCTGGAGCACCCACGTCTCCCACAGGAGCTGTGTGCAGCTAAGGCACTGACATTCCCAGAGGAGGAGTGTGTGTTTGTGACCCATATTTCCGAGGGGAGCCACATGCATACAATTGGTGACGGTCTGGGGGACAAGAACTTATTCGAAAGCATGCTCATGTTTCAAAAGCTGTATACAAATTTTAATACTAGGCTGTGTTAAGGCTTGATTGCTCCTCATTTCTCTTGAAGGATTGTACAGCATAATTTAATTACATCACACACTAGTGCAACTGACAGCTAAAATAATAGCTTCCTCAGTTATTCAGAAACAAGATCCTATTATCAGGGAAAAAAAACCAAACACAAAACCCCCACTAGATTGTGCATTGCCATTTCTACCTGATACAAGGTTGATGAACATGCTCATGATGTCAGCATATTTTGAAGTATGGCTGTTTCTTTCTTTGGTACTTATATTCTTAAGAAGTTTAATTATCACCACATAATATATGACCCAGATAAACGTACTGCCATGAAACATAAAAGTTTAGGTCATATTTTCAAATAGCTTACTATAAAGATCATATATAGCTCTAAGCAGATATACTGTCTCAAATAAGGACTAGAAAGAAGATTCTCTGGTAATCAGAATCTCAAATTCAGTTTTATTTTCCTCTTATGATCTTATTTTCAAATGTCACTCTAAAGCGTGTATTTTTTAAAGCGTTATTTTCAAAACTGCCTTAAAAATAATTTTAAAATGTCTTTTCACCGCATTTGTTTACAGTACAAGCTACTTAATCAGCTGCTTCTGCTTATCAGAATTCAAGGAGTAAGCAAAGGAGGCTCGTAGGCAAAAGATACTTGTGATAAGGTGTAAGGGGAAAAATACAGAGATTTTAATTTTTTATACATGTATATACACCTACAAAGAAACATTATTCCCTCTCTAAACAGTAGTAAAGAGGTGACATTTTAAGTTGTGGGAGGGCTTTGTTGGGTTTTGCTTTTTTAGCATTCTTTTGCTAAAATAAGGTAACTATTTTTTACTTAAGTTTGCCTACATCTTCACAGTTGGTACAAGAATTACAAACGTATCTGCACCCAGGAAGTTATGTCTGTGTGTCACAGTGGACTGCTAGAACTACTATGTATTCTCTTAGATTTCAGAAGGACTTTTTCTGATTGGAAAAAAGCAGAGTACAAAGAATAGGTATTGCAAGAACAACATGTTTAAAGACCACAACATTTACATTTGTTATGGGTATTGAGCTTCACTCAAAAAATTGATTCTTACATCAAGAATTGAGATTACTCATCTGAGATCTCATCTCCTGGAAGTACACTAATGGTTGCTAAAAACTCAAGAGTCTATACACACATATATATAAATATGATGCACACACAAATGTAAAGCAGTCAAGTTTCTGAAAAACATTCAAGCTTTTTCTGTCCAGACAGTTTCAGAATGGCCAGCCAATTATTTCTATTTTTTTCTCCTGCAGCAGAACATAGCTAGCTTCAACTTGGAAACTGTTTCAATTAAATTCAAAGCATGTAAGAAGCAACTTCCCTCAATACGTTAATTTAAAAGACACGGTTGCTCTAAAACGATAATTTCCAATTCTGTAGCTACCAAAAAAAAAAAAAAATCCAGCAATGTCAAATTTTTTTTTTTGTATTAAGTGTGTTTATCCTCCTCAAGCCTTGTTCTATTATTATTAGATAAAAGAGAAAAAAAAATCCAGCCCTCACAGGTGGGTGTTCTCTTCTTTATTTATTTTTCTAAAGAATAGATTTTGTTCTCTCATTCTTCACCACTCCAGTGCTCAGGGACTTACTGACCTAGCAGTCTGTAGGATTTAAGAGCTATTGATGACTTTCCTCTATGAATTAATCCAGTTACTATTTAACTCACAAACTTTTAGCTGTTGCATATCTCCTGACATAGAAATCAACAACTTGCTGCAAGTTAATATCAACTCTAGAGTCCTCTATTCTGCAATTTCAAACATGTTAAGTGCTTGAATGTTTACACTTAAAGTAATCCATGTATATACTTAAAAACCCTCACAGCTACGCTATGTTTTGCATGTACTAAATGCAGTGAACATATTCAATGATTCCTTAGTGATACAAATATAACCCAAATCACTAATAGGAACTTGGTATTTTCCCTTAACAAGATACATGCAAGTCACCTTAAGTCCAAAGCTAAACTCTGTTTGAGACCGTTAATATGGACCAATATTTCAGTTCAGAATTACCTAGTGAAGGTCAGTAGGAAATACTGATTTCCTAACTAAAGTAGAAGGTCTAAATAATAACATCAATAATATTCAAAAGTCCCATTTTATGACATACCTCTGAAAACATGACTTGTATTTTCAAAGTATTTACTATAGTCTAACACCTGTAACTGGATGAATAACAATGCAAGAGCCTCTATGGATTAGCTAGTCACAGAACTCAGAATTATGATCTTTTTAATATCAGCCAACCGGTAACAGAAGGGTTTGCCCTAAAAATTGCAGGAGGGCCTTTTCCCATGACCATATCATCACTACATACGACATGCCAAAAATGTGAATCAACTAACCTGCACTTAAAATACTGTGTTCCTTCATAGCTGCCATCGTGCTTTCCTCTCTGAGGATCATCCCATTCCACGCCCAGCCAAATTCCTGAAAAAAATGGTAGATACATTTTCAAATTCACGGCATCATATCCATAGAAATCATGGTTGGAAGGAACCTCCGAAGTTCACCTAGCCTAACCTTCTCTCCCAAAGCAGGAGATTATCACCAGCACTAAAACAAGTCAG
This sequence comes from Ptilonorhynchus violaceus, assembly GCA_013397565.1. NCBI lineage: Eukaryota > Metazoa > Chordata > Aves > Passeriformes > Ptilonorhynchidae > Ptilonorhynchus > Ptilonorhynchus violaceus. The sequence goes on from VZRJ01007117.1 coordinate 53,755, forward strand.
TCAGGTAAGCTGTTACCTAACCACCCAGAAAATTTCCAAGGAGAGAAAGATTCCAGCATATCTGGCAAGCCTATTCCAGAGCTTCATTACTTCTGTAAGGAAAAAGATTTTCCTGCTGCAGCCATTGTCCTTTATTACATAATCTAGTAGTAGTAAGAAGAGTTAAGCTCTGTCATCTTTGTAACCAACTCTCAAACCTGCAGGAAGCCTTTAGATGCCACTTTTTCTTCTCTTTACCACATTAACCAAACCCAGATCCCTCAACCTCTTCACAGCACACGTATATGATCTGTGCCCTTGACCACCTTCGCAGTCCTCCAAGACTCTTCAAGAGAGGAGATCTCTGAGATCCTCTCAAGTTTATGTGCACCTCTACTGAACTGGGATGGTCCCATACCAGATACATTACTCCAAGTGTAACCTTGTCAAGAACCCCTTCCCCCAGAGGGGGATAACAGCTTCTTTAACTTGCAGGCCATGTTAATCACTTCACTCTAAGGTAACCTAGTACAACATATATCTTTGCTTGTCACAAGAGCTCACTGTTGGCTTACATTCATGATAGTATCCAACTTAACTCCCAAGTCCTTTACAACAGACTCTGTGAGTTGCTGGTACTTCATACTACATGTAGAAGTTTATCCTTCTTGAATCTCTTGGGTCCAAACATAAAGTTGATAAAGCTTAATCTGGCCTGCAATTCTAATTTGTGTCATAAAGCCATCTGAAGGTGAAGACTGTCCATCACTCAAGCCACTGATGAATACATGAACAATACAGATCCCAGCATTTACTTTTGTAGCACTCACTTATTACCTGATATCAAGTAATTGATTACTTTTCCACTTGACAACTTTCAACTCACTTAACAGTCCATTCATCTACCTCGTATTTCTTCAGCTTCCAAATAAGATTCTTTATGGAGACACTATTAAAAGACTTATTAAAGTCAAGGAATATGACATCCCTTGCTCTCCCTTTGTCCACATTCACAGTCATATCATCATAGAAGGTAATTACATTTGCCAAGCACAATTTGTTCTACTTTACAAGTATCAAATATTCCCAACTACCATCTTGTCCTTCATAGGCTTGGAAATGGACTCCAAGGAAACATGCTTCATAATTTTTCCAGAAACTGAAGTGAGGCTAATGAGCCTACAGTTCCTGGTCATCCTTCTTTCCTCTTCCAGAACTGCATGCAAGGCTAGTCTTCTTCCAAGCATCAGCAATCTCCCCATAAATTTGAATATGTTTGGTGGGTTGACCCAGGCTAGATACCAGGTGACCACCAAAGCCATTCTGTCACTCCCCTCCTCAACTGGACAGAGGAGAGAAAATATAACAAAAGGCTCATGAGTTAAGGAGAGGGAGAGATCACCCACTGATTACTGTCACGGGCAAAACAGACTTGACTTGCAGAAAGTAATTGAATTTATTACCAATCAGCATCAGAGTAGGATAATGAGAAGTAAAACAAATCTGAAAAATANGCTTGTCCAACATAAGTCCTCCCTATGAGCTACAGTATACTTGCTCAGGAGCTGCTCCAGTGTGGAAGCCTTTTTTCATAGGGTGTAGTCCTTCAGGAACAGGCTGCTCCAGCATGGGTCCCCCACAGGGTCACAAGTCCTACCAGGAAGTCAGCTACAAAAGCTTTTCCTTCCACAGGTTCACAGGTGTGCCAGGAATCTGCTCTGGTGTGGGCTTCCCATGGGGTCACCACCTCCTTTGAGGCATCCACCTGCGTGTGTCTCCTCTGTGGGCTGCAGGTGAATCTCTGCACCCCTGTTGACCTCCATGGGCTGCTGGGGGACAGCCTGTCTCTGCAAGTCTGCAGGGGAATCTCAGCTCTGGCATGTGGAGCACTTGCTCCCCTTCCTTCTTCACTGACCTTGGTGTCCGCATTGTTGTATTGTCCTCCTACATAGTCTTACTCAGCTCTTCTCTGGTCACAATTGCTTCTGTGCAATGAGTTTCTTTTCCTTCCCCTTCTTAAAGACGGTATCACCAAGGTGTTACTACCATTGCTGGTGGACTTGGCCTTGGCCAGTGGCAGGTCCGTCCTGGAGCTGGCTGGCATTGGCTCTGTTGGACATGGAGGAAGCTTCTGGCAGCTTCTCACAGAAGCCACCCATGTAGCCCCTGCCACTATCAGAACCTTGTCACGCAAGCCTGATACAAGATGTTATCAAAGGAGCACCTGGTCTGGTGATCTGCTGCTGCTGCTGCCTGTGTCTCACCTTCCCTGACCAGGCCAGCACAGAGATCATGAAAACGAACGGAAAAAGGAAGGCACTAAAACCTTTCTGCTCTAAGAAAAAAGTGTAACCAACTTCAACCCAAAGTACTTCTTACACTCCTTTTGACAACTCTGACTTTAAAAATAACAAACACTCCAACAACCCACCTAGATTAGAAATTGCCATATTTACACAAGAACAATGAGGAAAAAACAATTTGTAAATTGCCACGTTCAACTTGACAATGTCAGGTTTTTTTTAATTAAGAACATAAACAGAATCTCGAGAACAACTACTAAATGTGAAAATTAGCGACTTGCGTGACGCTTACCTGCTGTACGAGACACGCTGCCCACATAGCGCACAGTCCCATAGTCGGTGCCACAGGAGATCCTGCGACCCAGCGCGTCGGGAGGCACGCCGGCAGCCATCCCGGGATAGCTGGAGTCCGAGCTGCTCCCAACCTGCAAGGACGGGACAAACACCCTTAACATACGCGCAAGCCGCTGCTCCCACAACCCCCCTACCTTGAGCAGCCCTTTTGCCGCCCGGCTGCACGCCGCACTCCCTCCCGGCGCTACCCCTTGCCGCTCCCAAATCCCGTCCCGCTCCCTGCTCCCGGAACAGCCTCCTCCGGTGCTGCGTTCGGCCCCCACACGGCGCAGGGCCGCAGAGCCCAGCTCACGCACCGGGCGGGGAGCGCGCCGCTGCCCCACTTCCGCCCTGCACCGCCCGGCAACCGCCGCCCCGCCCCGCCTGGGCCCTCGGCGCGCTTCTATTGGCTCCGAGCCGCCGGGGCCGCCCTGCTCCGGCCGGCTATTGGTCCACCCCCGCCTTCTACCCTGTTCCAGCCACCGCCTTCGGGACAAATCGGCCCAGGGCGTCGCCACCGTAGAGCTCCCTGGGTAATGCAGTTCGTCGAAGCGGCCCCGCCGCGCGGGTTTGCTGATCCTGGACTACAGCTCCCAGAATGCCGCGGGGTAAGAAGCGGGCGCTCTGATTGGACGAGCCGGGTCCGCCGGGCGGTGCCGGGAGGAGAAGCTGCGAGAGGCCGCTCGCCCACGCGCTAGGGTGTCCCGCCCGTTCCCGGGAATTGCGCCTGCCTGGAAGTAGCCGCAGACTTGCGGTGGGCTGGGAGGCGGTAGGGAAGGTCCCACAGGGAAGCACAGCCGTGTTGTAAAGTCGCGCGCGGCGGGCGAAGCCCTGCGGCGCCGGTGAACCGACACCGAGCAAGAGGTGGGTCCGAGTCCGGAACTCAAGGCTGGGGCGCTCTCCTGGGAGCAGCGGCTGAGGAGAACGTGGGCGACTCGCTGAGCAGCAGAGAGCTCCCCCGGAGCACTGCCGGGCCAGGACACCTCCCGAGCAGTTGTGTTCCCTAGGTATTTGACGCTGCTACATTTGCTGCTACGTTTATTTCAACATTCACTATTTGGGAAAAATATCCTCAGAGGGGATCCAGGGAAGAGCTGTAATAATTAGAGAACATAGTTTATAAAAGAAAAAGTAAAAATCAAAGCGTCCCCTGTGCGTGGGTTAACAGCAAAAAATGCAAGACCTGAGTGTGTTGTAGTACGAGTTGCTGAGGAACAGAAATTTAGTAAGACCTCTTCAGTCTGATAGAGACAGGTGTGGCAAGATCTAAGAGCTTTCTCACAGGTATATTATATAAATATAAAAGTATCCCAGTTGACATTTTTCACATTTGTTCATCTCTCATATGAGTTTCATAGTTCAGTGTCTCTATACAGCTTAATTCAAACAATATAATTTGAATTTTGGGACGACAAAGACGAACCATCATGACAGTAAGTAATCAAGCAGCTCTTTTTGTCCTATGACTCTGCTTCTATTATGTTAAAGCTGGATGTTCTTTGGGCAGGCAGCATATTAGTACTCTACTCTGAGTCTGTGATACTGACTATAGAAATCAAGTATGGGTATTTCGTAACACTAGTACATTCGAATCAAAATCTGGATAATGTGTAAATGCTTTAGCGTGCTGATAGCTTGCATCTTCAAGTAACAGGCTCCAAGGGTGTGCTTTACTGTCTTGAATAAAGGAGCTGCTCCCCAAAGTGACAATCCAGTGAAGATCTTTGTGCCTTTATCTCATAGTCCTCCTTTGCCATAGGTAAGGTCTTATTCCAGGCCAACTAATAGCATTGGGGGAAAATATAGATACCCTAGTCTTTCTTCCACGTCTTTGGTGGTGGCGCTGTCTGACCTGGGTTCCTAAGCACACTCGTCTCCCACAGAGGGCACTCTTGGAGCGATCTGTTCCAGTTTCAAACGATGCTGAAGCTACATGGATAGTAGTAGAAGTGAGAGCAGTAAGCCCTCTTGCTCTTTTTTTCTGACTCATCCACTGTTCCCAAGGACAAAGCTGACAGCATGCTCCTCTTTGTGTGACTGCCTGTCAGGAAAGGTGCTGAAAACAAGAAAATAATTTTCGTGATCTTTCTGACCCCAGCTGCACATTTGACAGGTAATCTAGCCATTCTCAGAGTCTACACGCATGCTGTTGAATTTATGTATTTAATATTTCTAAAATGATAATGAGAGTAGCATAACTTACTGTTTATTCTTTCTATTTCTTTGCATTTCTTGTTTTAGCATTGTAATCAACAAATAGCCATAGTTCATGCTCTGTATTTGACAAGTAACAGGACTGTCCTAATGACAATGAAATAACTAGACCAATTTAACATTTTCACTTCATTACCTAGAATTACAACTTCAACATTTTGTAAGCATTTAAGTAAAAATGGATTTAGTTTCTGAATTTATTGAACATTCATGTTGGTTGGTGTGAAATGTAAGAGATTAAGTTTATAGCACAGTTTTTACATTTCTGTGAAGAGCAATGACAATTCCTCCGTATGGCTTTTACTTTGACCTGTACATTGCATTCCACCCCCAAAAGGAAGGCAGTTAGCTACAGGTTCTTCAGTTAAAACCACAGAAAAACTGTTGGATTTAGTACAGGAAGCATGGAACTAACTCCGCAATTATAGAAAATTCTATTTTTAAAGAACTTTGTGGTTTTTTTCCTTGCAAACATTTTTTTCCCCTCCAATCTGTTCACACAGGCTTGGTGTCAGCCTGGTTTTACTAACTTCAGTCAGTGAAAGGTTATGCCTCCCTCAGCCAACAGTTTTCTGCAGAGTAACACAGTAGATTGCAAGAGAACAGGACAGTTTTTATGTATTTCAAAACACATAAACAAAATGTATGCATTTCAAACCAGAACACCATTTTACAGACTTCAGTAATTACTGAGTGATTAAGTAACTCACACTATATACTCTAGAAAGATGAACTGAGACACTATGAAGAGTGAAAGTTACCTACTGTGGTCAAGAGATGATACGTGCTGACAGTTAAGCAGCTGCAATTCATGTACCAACTGAATATTCTCATGGAGTTCAAAAGCAGAAAATTATCTGATTTCCCTTCACCTCAGAGTTAGTCTTCTACACAAATTCATGTCAGGTTTCGGAGTGCTTTCCCTGGAAGTGTCACATTAGGCCTTCTCGGTGTATCTCCCATGGTTCTCTATGCTGTATTAACCTGAGATCACCAGTAAATACCTTTCCAGTAAGTTAATTGAGAACTTGCTTGTTCCATAGGGTACACACAGGAGGAACACTATCAGTATTAATATGGTTTAACCTGCATCTTTATTAAAAGTTTTGCAGACAATATGCTTGAAGTAAATTGATGAATCATGGATTATTCCTTGGCCACACCTCACAAAGTGCCTCTAAAGTAATTCTTAGAAGTGCTGTAGAAAAGGTGAACATTGATGCTCAGCTATGATAAAAGTTATTCAGGAAGGATGTTAATGTGAGGTAACAATCAAGTCAAATAGGCACATGGCAGATTATGTTTCCCTGACTTCAAAGACAGAAAAATTGTTAAGAGAAAGAAAAACACAGTAATGAAACAACGTACTCTGTTTTATCTGCACCTTTAATCAAAACCTTTAGATGATATATGCAAGTTACATAAATAATTGTCAGAATAAATAACTTTAAACTCAAGTATCTCTCACAGTCTATTTGGAAAGCAAGAAGGGAAGCTCAGAGAAACTAACCACAGTCTTTAGCCTTTCCTAAATAAATGCTGTAAAACAAGGTGAAATTACATGAGGCAGCCTCAGGAGCCAACAATAAGTTTTCTTATTCTCTCAAGTCCTTTCCCCGGCCTCTGTCCATCTGCCAGCTCTGACATTCATCAGGCTCTTGCTGAGTGAGATAATTCATTAATCCAGACAAAAATTAACTTCTTTCCCGCAGGGCTAGTGAGTTAAGTTCTTTCATAAAAAGACCTAACAGGCATTACCACCAAAACAAAATAGGTCTTGAAAGCAAACAGGTAGAAGGAAAGTAGCTCGAGCTACATGAGAGAAAAATAATTTATGGTAATATAAAGTGTTACAGGCTTTAGCTTCCTGGGAAAAAAAAAGTTTCAGGCATTTCAAGATTGCAGAAAATCTTGGATTACTTTTGTGAAAGCGCATGATGAGCCAAGATTAAACATTTCAAAAGTAGACCCAGACTATTTTGTTTGCCCAGGATCAAAACCAAGTTCAATGGTATTATGTGTGCTGTGGTATCAGCAGCAGAATAGAAATATAGCTGAAAGAAGAATTACAGTGAAAGTACTGAGCAAATAATACAAAGAACATAGTAAATACCAAACCTGAAATGTAAAGTGATTAAGACAGAACAAAGAGCAACAGATGCCCATATGGCTCTTGCACATGAATAAAAGCCTTGCCTAATTCAGTGGTAAAGGCATATTAAAGTTCAAACCAGTTTTACATGAGAAGGTGCAAACCCGCCTCACAAACCCCACATTTTTATACCTTGCTAGCATTTTAACAATAACTGAGGGAAGCGGCCATTAATGCAGGAAATTTCCATAGCACATGCAGCCAGATTAGCAAAATTAACAGAAAAGTAGAAGCATAAAGAAATGGCAACAGTTTCTTTCCCACTGCTATTAACATTTTTAGGTTGTTTGTATCAACAACTGGCTGATACATACAAAGTTGTTCCTAGTGAGTACCAGAACTGCCTGAGTTCAAAGGGAGAGGAGAAAGCTATCTTCTCAGGAAGGTCTTGAAATGATGTAATTTTCATTATAATTGATGGGGATAACATCAGCCTTTGAAAAAGCAAAGACAGATGTCCCATCCAATGGCTGCTTACTCTAAGACAGGTGACAGCATTCATTTACATCCAAGCAAGCACACAATCAGAAAACAGACTGAGGTAGGGGGAAATGCTCCAGACTGATGAGTATTTGCATTTCTCTTAATATGAACTGAAAGAACTAAACCCCCAAGAAATGCAAGGATAACCTGAACAAATTAAAATTTATGGTAGGAAGATAAGAGGAACAATTCTGGCTCAAAGGGACTGACATTGAAACCAGCATCCCCTTTGTTTCCCCAGGGGCATCTCCACTTGCAACTAAAATTTCCATTCTACATCAGTTCGTATCTTATGAAGATCAGGAAAAAACCCTACTCCCTGTGTTGAGGAAGGCATAGCAAGAGAGGGGCACTTACACGACTACACTAATTCTGCAGCCACAAGAACTCCCATGCTTTAAAGAAGTGTTTTCCCTAACATTGTTTAATCTCAGAAGCCTGTACCAGTAATAACATTGGAGAATATTGATGAGAATGCACAAAGCTCATCTTACGGTACCAATTATAAAATCTGCCTTGACTAAGGGATGTCATTACTACTCACATTTAGTACTTAAAGATGCTCTACCAGCTTAACAGGTGAAGGGGAAATATCCCAGCCTCTTCCAACTCCTCAATACATCAAGAAAAGCTCTCACAATCCTGTTTATCCTAACCAAAGTGAAGAGCAACAATGCTCTCCTTCTGGGCCTTTTCAGATATACCTTCAGGGTATCCTTTGAATACTGGTATCAAAAGCCTTGAAGGCAGAAGAGAAAGATAGAGCTGTATGGTTTCTTGTACCCTGGGAAAAGAAAGCTGGACCAGCTTTTCCCTTCTTATCCATTTGTGGTTTAAATGGCCTGCAACTGGAAAACATCCATGTACTTACTCCTAAGTGAATGAAGGCACATTCTACAAGATATGGTATTAGCATAAATACTGGGGTGAACTGCTGGAATGAAACAAAGGAGCAATGACATAGCAGAAGTCTCAGATAGTAGAAAGCTTTATACAAAAAGTAAGAAAAGCTACCTCATTATGAAAGTTTGATTACACAAAATTGTTTACATCCAGCAACTGACCAGACATGAAATGGCACTAAGTGCACTTTGCATTTTGTCGCAGTTACAATATCCTAATAGGCACAAGGATACCTTTCACAGCAAGACTAGGAGACTCTCCTGACAACAGTAATCTTTTCACTGTTTTCCCCTATTCACCATCAACTGCAACAGTGCTTAGAAATTCCCAAGACATGGCACAAAATAAATGTAATTTGCTGCAGATAGTATTTTCACATAACACAGTAAAAATTTACAGGCTTACTAAGCACTGCAAGTTATGAAAAAGGAATTACAATTCTCTTTCATTAACACTAAAGACACCTTTCAACGACTTTAAGCTATTCAAGTCCTGGCAACCAGGTCCATTCAGTGAAAAGCCTATTATTCTGTGCCTAATCAGACAAAGATTCCTCCTCAGCATGCAGATAAAAGGGATAGCCTATCATCCGTAACTACATAATACTTCTGACTGAAAGCAGTCATCCTCAATTTTGCCATGTTTGATCACTTTCAGAAGAATATTAAGGCTGCCCAGGGAAGACATTACAGCAACCTTCTTTAGTTCGTTTTCTCGGTGGGTTGAGAGCATGGCTCTCCCTGTTTTCCAGGTACAGTAAATGAGCACCTGCATAAAACTATCCTTTAGCCATCAGAAGCCAAGTACCTCTGTCCATTTCAGAGTATGCTTGAGCTAACACCACAGCTTATAGCACCAGTCCTACCTTTGATCCAAACCATTACCTTGCTACCCCAAAGCAAAGCTCAATCTAGCTGTGAATACTAAGGGAACTGAACCTGCCAAGAAAAAACCAAATATCTCCGATTACTTTTTCACTTTTTTCTTTGTATTTTTATATATATATATATATATATACATACACACATATATATGAGCAGAGAGCTTTGTTACTTATCAGCCCCACTCCTAAATCTTGCTCTCAGTCCCAGTTCTGTTTTGGTATGTTTATAATTGTAAAGCTCTATTTAAGCAATTAACAAAACTGAAGTGGTATTGTAGCTTGTAAAACAAGATACTGTACTTTGTTTTAACAAAAAATTACAGCTCTTGTATCTTTGGAGAGATCTATAACATGCCTCCAGACAGCAATTCAGAACAGGAATGAAGTATGAATTATGAATAAAGTCTTGGAGAAGCCCCTCAATTATAAGCAGAGATTAAAGAAACCTGCACCAATTATGTGTCCTAAAGTTACCTGGTGTGAATCTCTTTCCATTTCTAATAGCAGCTTATTACGTTGCTATTTACAGTTACATATATGAGCTCTAATGCATAGATTTAAGTTTCTGGCTACAAAATGTTTGACAATTTCAAAATCTAAAACCGGGTGAGCGAAATTACTCACAGTGGAGCTGGAATCAGCAGGAAATTTACTCTTTGCTGATGTGGTGAAATCTTTTTTCTAAGGTACTTCAAAATCGTTACGAAGTCACAATTTCAGACTTAGCATGTCTTATTTGCATATGAAATACTATCTTTCATAATTCACATTTCCCTGAAGATATCCCCAGAAGCTGGATGGTATATTCACCCTAGAACATAGTAACTTGATCCATCTGATCTTCACAAGTCAAAATTATAGTGTGATATTTCTATGTGCATTGTGGTTGCAAGTATCTTCTTTTGCTATTTAACATACACTTTGGTTTACCAGAGCATTGCTTAAAATGCACAATATACACATGTCAACCTGAATTAATTTAACACAGAATGTCAACCAGAAACCTGTCATAGCCTGGTTAGGGACACGAGTTTTAGGTATGAAATAATACCTATGACTGTGTAAAGATTCACACATTTAGATTCAAAACTCATTTCAGTTGTAGTATATCTGCTTTAACAAGACCAACTATAAGCAGTTACAGTTAAGACTTTAGAGATAATAGGGTATGTATATCAAAACTCAGTGACAAGTTGTTTTTAACAGTAATTTCTGTAACATGGCTACAAGAGAACATTTTATGTGAGACTGATTATCACATCTCTCAGTCTGGTTATTTTCCCATTTTAAAAAGAGTTTTAATCCACACCCAGAAATTAGATTTTTTAATTTTCAGTTTCTTTGAACATTTTGCTCAGCTGTTCAACTAGTGCTACAAGCTCAGGGTTTCCCCCAAGCGATTCAATTTGTTTATAGGCTTCAGATTCAAGCTCTTTCAATGTATTCCGAGTGTACTCAAAGGAACCAACATTTTCAAGGTAATGTACACAGTATTTTTTTATATCTATGTTTTCCGTCCTTTGACGTAAAATGTTTTGCACCTGAGTACTTTCAGGTCTTGACCAAATTGCGTGAATGGTTGGGAATGAGAACTTGCCTTCAGTTAAGTCTTCACAAAAACTCTTGTTCTCACTATATTCTTTGGAGTGCAAGTTGGCATAGTCATCTCTTATTTGGAAGAAGAGACCAAGTGTGTTAAGAAGTGGCTTTAAGTCTTTTTTATAATTTGAGAAGAGCTGCATGAGGCCTACAGCTAATCCAAAGAGACCACCTGTCTTTTGCAGTACCATAGCTTTATATTCAGCCTCCGTAGGACAGGTGTAAGTATCCCTCCAGTAAATATCCAAGCCTTGACCTTTATGGAGTTCCAGAAGTTGACGGGTAAAAACTTTAACAGCATCTGGATGATCAAGAGTTAAAACTTTCTCTAAGCCAAGAAAATAAACATAATTAGCACAGTTGATTACAGATGGAATTCCATAGATACTGTGTGCCACCGGAAAGCCCCGTCGAAGCTTTGAGTTATCTTCAATATCATCCACAAGTAGGCTTGCATTGTGCAACATCTCTGTCACTTCAATGATAACCTATTACAAGAAGAGAAAATTATTAAGTCTGTCACTGTAATTTAACCGTGAGTTTTGCAAGAGTATATTTAAAATAGATAATGTTTTAAAGAGCTATATTCTCTATCACTGATGTTCCTCTTTAGACCACTTGCTTTTACTGTTAGTACAGATTTGATTCTTTTCATCATCCAGTTTGCTGTAAGTCCTGGATCATACAGTCTTTTGTGTAACGCTTTCAGATTCAAGGTTACTCCCTGAAGTGCTTCCACTTGCATGCTCCTCTTCACTGTTGCTACAGTCCAAAAACATGCTATTGTCTAGGAGTCATGCAGTAACTGTTACTAGAAACATGACAAGGGGAAAAGCAAATAAACACAGTGGTTTGAAATGTTTAGATTAACTAACCTGAAATCTCTCGAAGTCAGTTCTTGAGAGTGTCAGATATCATCCATTATCATATTTATCTTGTGAACCTTGTTTTAATAAGCAGAGAGTTCGTCTTTCTTTTCCCACACTTTATGTGGTTATATTCAGTACTGAGCTCTTAAAGGACAGACTATTCCCCCTGAAACATCATTTGGAAAATTCTTGGCAGAAAGACAACAGCTACAATTTCTTTTGGAAAGCTTCCTACACACTGCTTGTTACTAGGCAGACCAATATCATACACCACCTGAGGTGTGCAATAAACCATTCACAACATCAGGCTTGTAGCTGACTACATTTGAATAGAAGTGAACCTTAACAACTCAACAAAAAATGAAGAGTTTTAACACTACACTGCTTTTATTCCACAGCTGCTATGGAAGCACCAGGTTTATTCAGCACCTGCTTAAATGGAAATAAATTTAAGCATGTAAAACTGCATACTGTATAAACTCACTGCAAAACACATCTGATTAAGACATGATTTTAAAGCTAATGAACCAATTACATTGGTTAGCTACAAACATTGCATTCAGTCAACAAAACAACTGCTAAAAAATACTAAGGCCACTATAAAATGGCAGCAAATACCTGGTATGGTCCTATTTGGTGGGTGCTGTAGGACAAAATAAGGACTTTGCTATGAGCATTTTCTTGAGCAGCAAGCCACTTGGTGTTCAGTGAACATTGTCCCAAAGATTAAAACTCAAACCTCAGCAATTTAATTCCTTTTCCAAGATAAGACTGCAAGAACAACCTACTCAAGCACTTATGAAATCAAAGTATAGATACTTATTGAAGGCAAATTTACATAACTGTCTGTTTGAATATTCTTTTGGTCCATTATCTCATTCTCAGTACTATCAGGAAAGCTTCCCTGTGTTCTGTGAACTCCTTGGATAAGCCTATTCTAGTATTTCTCTTGCTAACCTATTTCATATCACTGTCATTTTCATGACCTCTTGCAGCTTCTATACATTTAAGGTTTAACAGAAACAGTGTTTCATGACTCTGTGTTTCTATCAAGTCATCTTGTGAGCTTAAGACAGTGTCAAAAATGCTTCAAAGGTGAAAGAAAGGAGTGAAACAGTTCCGATATCAGAAAAAGCTTATTTTAGAAGACATTAGGAAGTAGCCCAAGGAAACGAAAAGACCACTGTCCATAATGAAAGCTGAAGACCCAGTACAGAGGGCTGTTTTCTTACAACCTAAATCTATCTCGTTAGTACCTGCTGCACTATCAGTCCAACACACAGATTTCTTCAACCTCCTTATGTGCAGTAGCTTTAAAATTTGCTTGACTCTTGCTAGGCCATTTCAGTGCCTTCTTAGAAGAAAGTTCATCCAACAAAACGCAGTGTTCTCTAATTCAACAAGGTGAAGTGTCTCAGTGCAGCACCAGAGGGGTACTAGAAATTCAGTAAGTGGTGGTGGGCAGAGACCTCTTGGCTGAGGCAAAAGGTGAAACAGTAGCAGTTAATAGCAAAATGAACTGCCCAGGAACAGTAGCCTCACTTGTATCATCTGAATAAACTACGTAAAGACAAATAATTTAGGGTAAAAAAGTCTTAGAATGAGTGCCAGAATTCAGATTTTTAATACAAGAAATACAGATAGTTGGAAATGGATCAGGTTGTTAGATACAGGGGACATCTTAAGAAGATTATGAGAGATGTCAAAAAGATGAACAGAGGTGGTCCTCCAGATTTCAACCATATTTAGTTATTAAAATTAGTACAAGAATGCACAAAAGCTGTAATAATTGGATCAGGATGCAGACTAAAAGATGACAGGGTCTTGTTTTTTTCCTATCACAAACAACTTAGGTAGTAAAGCAGACATTAAAGCATCAGTTTTCTTTATAAAGATAATCAAAACAAGTGGTCCAAGTTTTCAATAACATTTACATGATCATCAGTTTCAAGTGCCAGAACTGGTAACTTCTGTTCATACAGAGGCACAGCAGCTTTAGTTCATTATAGCACTAAGTGAAAATGGACCACACCGTCATGAGTGCTCAGCAAAAGGGCAGGACGCAACAGTCAGACCGCAACATAAAAAATCCTAGTTGAACTGAATGGAAGGGTTTGGTATAATGGAAGGGGTTCAGCATGAGAAGACAGACCCTGGGAAGCTGCAGAATCTCCATCATCAGATTCTCAAAACTCAACAAGGCTCCCAGAAGCCTAAAGTAGCACAGGATTGTCCTACATAACTTCCAGAGGCTTCTTCCAGTTTGAATTCTGATCTAGGATGTTAGACTAAACCCATACATACAATACACGGGTTGCTATATAATGTTTTATTTGGATATTTGCCTGAGCACAATAGGTAAGATGTGTCTAGCTGAAATACAGAATAAATTTTGCTAGAGAGTTATATAGACAGGTTGAAAAATAGAAGAATTACTAGATTATGAAATGTAGCCTCTTAAGCCACTTAAACCACTTTACTACTTGAGAGCTACAAAGTGTCACCCTTAAACCACCCTAAAAACAACTCCTTCAGAAACTCTAAAGGTACTTCTGCCAACAATTAATGAAATTAACAAAGGACCATCTGGGTGTCAAAAGCCACAACCAATTATTTTAATTCCTTACATTGTCTTGGACAGAGAGAATATTTTGCACACTCTATATGCAGTTTAGCAAAAATGCAGTCTAACCTAACAAAGAGGATTATTTTTCATTTGGCAAGCCACAGTGTTTATATACACAGCCATGCATCTTGCACACTTTGTCCAACAGAAAAGCAAAAGGAAATGAGAAGTCCTAGTTTAATGCTTCTCATTAGAAGTAAGGACTGTAGACTATATGATATACCCCTCTCAGTTTTAGGTTTGTAAAGTTAACTGCTGTCTTTGATATTCTTGTATCAAAATCTTAAGATTTTATTTTCAACCAGTGTATTTGTGTAGTTTACAAGGTAACTGTCTAGCTGCTTTCATAAGTCATGAAAAACTCAGTGTTAATAACTGAGTTATGTTAAGTGGGTAACGATAGCTGCTTATCTACATCAAAGGTTGAACGCACTTGGAAAGAAGTAACTATTCTACATAGACACAGAATTAAGTTCTTTAGTCACAGTAAAAGCTTTGCACTAAAGTTGTTTTCCTGAAAGTTTACTTTATATTCAAAAATTAGTGCATTTAAGATTTCTGATAATTTATGCTATTAAATCTGTTATGAGTAGTCTTGGAAGAAAGATAACAACCTTTTAAAAATAATTAGCCAGTACCTGTATTTTATCTTCTGGAACATTCAGCCAGTGATTAAAGGCCTGTGACAGTTTGGTTCTCACTTGCTTACCTACAATAAAAATATGATAGGCATTTATAAAAATGAAGTTCATTATTAGGGACAACAGTTTGTCTTGACAACTAGAGCTGAGTTGAGACCTGATTAAGAAACATGATCAGTGTGATGACACAGAAGTGGAAAATGTATCAGTGCATGGCTTGTTTCCTCATAGTATAAACATCAATAAGCAGCAGTTTCAGTTTTAAACACTTCACAGGAATATGCAAAGCACATATTTACAGGTTACTATATTTAGTTTTGACAGTGTAATTAGTAAGGGATCCTGTGTATGTTGGTAGTCTGTACAGATCAGCTTGCTATTTCTGAAAGTAAGCCCTAGTTTGCAAGGCATCTTCATTTTGTTTAAGATTAAAAAGTTTCAATTACAATTCATAATTATTTGGAAGTATGGGTATTTATTGAATATCTAGTTCTCTCAATTTTTAGGTCTTTCTCCTGTAGTATTCTTCACTTGCTGCTGTAAATTCATAAAACAGAAAAGTGACATTTCATATACTTACTAAATAACTCCAAAAAAAAAATCTGAACAGAATAGAACTTTCTAAAAATTCAGATACTTCTCTTACACTCAAGAAATCTACCTACAAATAATAGGATTTGGTCTGCTTTGGTTAAATCTATTTTATTGGAGCCAGGAAGTCACCCTGTTTCATAGGAATGAAAGACAGCATCAAATGACCAAGTTCAGTGTTAAAATAAGCAGTTCTATTCAACCCAAATACTTTTTACAGCACAGAGTGAATTTCAATAGAAGTTAACCTCTACGCCTATATATTACTGATGCCAGCTTTCTTCAGTAACTTGCTAGTTTTCATCTATTCAGCATCCAGTCACGTTCAATATGAAATAAAATTCATCCCCTAGCCACACTGAGACAATTCTGAACTTTGAGAAGCTCAACTATGTATAAGATCTTGAAATAATTGCAAGAAAGATTTACAAAAACAGCTCTGCATACACAACTCATATAAACATGCCTTTGGAAAAAGCTTTAAATAAACTTCAAAGCAGTGCAACACAGATACCCATGGAACCCATATTACTTGTGTCAAGATCTACTGAGACATAACGATTCTGCAATATTAGTCCTCATGTTGATAATTCCATTTTGCCCATAGCACCAAAGAAATGTCAACATTTGAATCTCTCCCTAAGGCTTCTCTATTACTGTGTAACCAGCAGATACAGAACAGAATAATAAAAATGAGTAAATCCACTTGCAGTGATATATCCTGGAGAAACTGGACTGAGAATTTTTCCCCTTCTAATTAAGTTTCCACCAGGTAAGCCATAGCTTTCTGGGTTGGGCTCTGTAGCAAGGGTGATAACCTTGCTCCCTGGATCAGAAGTCTGCAATTTTTGTCTCAGTTCTCAATGATCTCTGCTGTTTCCTGTCATCATGTTTTGTTTTTCACTAGGAGAGATTAACAAAATGGTCCTTTTTTTTCCCCCCAACAGCTGTCCTCTGCTTTTGTCATGTGTGAACAGGCATTCTTACCTGGACATACACTGTCATTGGCTTGTTTTCTCCAGTTTTGTTTTCTGTGCTCAGTTTTAAACACTAATAGCTTTCTGTAGAAGGGAGGGATTGTTTTGCCTCCCCTTGAGAATAACTGTTACAAACATCTGCCAAACTGCATGGCTTACCAGTTAAGTATTAACAAGTATTTCACTACATTCATAAAGAAAACCAGTCAGAGATAGTATCACATTAAGGCACTATACCTTATCTATGGCTGTTTATTCTCTTTTAAATTACATGGATACAGACAACATCTACTTTTATTTTTAAAAAGGCAGCTAATTCTGTTTTTCTGAATGTGTTTCCTACAAAATACTCTTAGAGAATGCTGGGTGTTCAGCAACAAGTGTTATTTCATCATGAGGAACTCGACTACTAGCACACATTCTAACTGGATTAGTAACATGCAAAAAGGATTTAGTTACTTCAGTTCCTCAGTACAGAAAGCACTTGAATTGTTAGACTTGTCTACCTTGGCTAGCAAGGCTTCCTAGACACTGACTATTCAAGGAAAAAACAGTACCTGTACAGTGAAGCATTCATCTTTCCTTTTACAGGTGCAGGTTTGCTTGTTTTCTAAAGGAACATTATTGCTACATAAACGCTATTTTATCTGGTTCTGAAGTCAGTCTTACCTGGTCTATGTGACAGCAATTTTCTGGATGCACACTTTATGCCTGCAGCCATGCTATGATGGCAAAACACCAAGCCCCTCTAATACTGGTCTCTAAAGTCCAGATGCAGGAGACTCCGTTCTTTGCCACACCTCTCCTCTTCCCAAACTACGCAAGACAACAATACAGAGACACTACAACAAAATTAAAAGGAGCACTGCCAGAATTATCCAGTTTCTTCACTGTCACATTTCACTGCTCTGTTAATTATTCTAAGCAGGGTATTGTAAAACTGAAGAATAGAGGTCTAATATCCAAAATTAGAAGCTCTACCTACTGTATAGAGCTATAATAATAGACATTACTGCACCAAGCTTTTATCAAAGTTATGCTAAATACATTTGGTTTAATCTGCTTAAGATCCCAATATTACTCAAATCAAATAGCAACTATGAAAAGCTTTTCTCCTTAGTAATGCTGGGTGGAAAAGGTAAGAAAAATAGTCAGAAATTCCTTCTACAGCTAAGAATGTTAAAGCTTTATCCTTAAAACAAATACCAAGTTACATTAAAGATGCACTGAGGACATTCCCTCCACCTCTTCAGATGAGATGCTCCTCATCTAAAGAAAAAAAAAAAATCAGCCAATTTACTCTCTATATACACAATTGTTTTTATGACAGGGCACAGACCCACAAACTACAGACCTCCAGTTCTGGACAGCCTCCTGGTTAGTATTGCTTCACTCTTGCTGTATTAAAGTAACCACAAATTATGCCCTTAAGGCAGCACCCGACTTACAGAGAGGGTACATGAAAGGGCTAGAACAGCATGGGAAAGAGCGGAGGGACTATTAACCTAGCCCCTATTAGAGCCTCACTAAGCTAATTCAACTCATTAGCCCAGCAGAGAACTCTGCTTTTTGCTAGGTTAGCTTTCTGCCAGCTTTATGTACTGAGTCAGCTTATGCAGTGATCTGCCGCAATCAGTACAGGGTGAGCAGCAAATGCTGAGGACCAGGGGAATGGGGCATTGCCCTTCTGGAGGACGGAAGCTCCTATATTACCTCAGCTATATTGTACACTTGCATGTTTAGCTGTGTCCTCTGATGGATTAAAACTAAATGGATAAAGTCCCCAAGCAGACCTCTCCAAGCAGCTATAAGAACACTACAACCAGCATAAGGGAATTGCAGGAAGACAAGCAAAGAGCAGGCACATACACTTTTAACCTGGGTAGCCACTTGTTACTGATTAAGGTCACTGACAGACTTCTCTTGCACAACTGCCCTGTTCAAAATAGGGTTAACCAGTCCAGGGTTGTGATCTGATTTTTGCCTTTTTCCTTCTCACAATCCTGAATGCCACTATCCCATGGTCACTGCAGCTAAGGTTGCCTCCAGTTTAAATGTCCTAACAATTCTTCCTTGTTTTTAAGTGGAAATCCAGCATAATGCCTTTCTTCATCAGCTCCTTGATCACCTGTGTTAGCAAGAGGTCATCAATTCATTCCTGGAAACCTCCTGGATTGCCTGTGTCTGCTGTGTTGCTGCTTCTACCACACAGTGAGGTGACTGAAGTCTCTAAGAAGCATCAGGGCCTGTAAATATGAAGCATCTTGCAGCTGTCTGAAGGTCTCATCTGCTTCTTCCTGCTCAGGGGGTCTGTAGCAAAGACCCCCTATTGATCTCCCCTCCAATCTTAACCCATAAGCTCTCAACAGGCTCGTCTGACTGAAGGTAGAACTCCACGCAATTCAACTGCTCTTTTACATAAAATGCATCCCACTCCTTGCTGTCCCAGATTGAGTTCCTAGGCAGTCCACATCCATCCATTGCAGCACTCAAGCTGTGTGAGCTATCTCACATCAGATACCACAATAAAATTGTCACCCTATAACTCCATGCCAACCTCTTCTCCCTTTTATTCACAATAATGTATGCATCTGTATAAAGGCACTTCAGAGAGGCATCCAATCCTGCAGACTCCCAGAAGTGAGAGTTCCCCTATCATGTTCTGTTCATACTTCCTTGTTAAGAGTGCTGGGATGCTCTGCCTTCAGATCTGCTCTGTAGATTACAAGGTGTCTTGTGCAAATCAGCCTATACTCTTTGTTTGCAAGTTCTCTAATTCCTACCTTGACTGTGTGTAGTCATTTTCTTCTACTGTCATTTCTACTTTTGCCTTGACTTGGACAGGTGGATGCTATCTCCTCCTGGTAGTCCTTGCTCTATAAAAGGAGTCTCATGGCCATAAGTTCCAAAGCTCTGCTATCAGTATGAGCTGTGCAACTAAGTAGCTGTTGACAGGCAGTATCTGTTTGTTCCTCCTGATGGTGAGATGGGGGTTGAGGATCATGGAGAAGATCCACCTAGCTTCCTGTGCCCTTGGCCCTCGTTCTAAAAGCCACATAGTCTTGCTTGATAAACTTCAGGCACCCCTTGGTATATCCATTAGTGCTCAAATAGAAGAGCTGCAAGGTTAAGTATTTTAAAGGTAAAACACACCTTGGCAGTCCTTCCATCACATCCCTATCAGAGGTATCCAGAAGCAGCATGTGGAAGCCTCCATCCCCTGCAGGAGTCAGTCTCTCCACTACTATCACTTGCTGCTGCCCCAGGTGCTGTTCTGATGCTTAGTTGTATAAAATCACAGAATCATTTGCATTGTAAAAGACCTATAAAGAGCTTCCAGCCATGTGTCTTCCTTCAGTGCACTGAACCTATCTGGCAATTGCACATCCACTCAAGGAACAGGAATCTTTCTCCTGGTGTCAGAAGCCACCAGCCTTCACCATTGTGGGAGTATCCATCTCCCAACCTGATATGCACAGACTATTTTTGCCCCCCCATCAATATACCTGCAGGTTTCAGACTCCTGAATCTGTAGAGTCTTGTAATTTTTGTTATTTCTGATGCTGTGCAAGCCTGCTGACCCCCTTCCACTGATCCTTGGCTTGGTGACACACATTTTCCACCACCACACACCTTCAGGAGCAGGGACATCACTTGCTTCTGGCCAGTGGGTGTCCCCAGGCATCCCTGCAGCTCAGAATCTAGAGAGCTGCAGTCTCCCTCAGGAACTTGGCCCAAGTTGAGGCCTCTGATGTGCCAAGTAGTAGGGATCATGCCCTGTGGTGCTTAACTCCTTCAACAGGCTGGTCAAGTTCAACAACCCAACAGAAAAAGCTGAACAACAAAGCCAGTCTTGATTGTTTAGCTTGCTGAACAAGCCCAGGAAAGACTGCAGCCAAGACCAGAGGGACATGAAAGGGAAGATGCACAGTTATGAATGGGATCAGAATCTACCCCTTTCAATCAGTGCTGCAAAATCAGCTACTGCTGTTAACCCAGACACTCAAAAATAAAAGATTCACTGTGTGTGTGAATCAGGTCACTTTTGAGACAAACCAGAACAGAATCTGTGAAAGTCAATCCTGCACTTTATGAGACTAAATAAATACCAGAATTAAGTAGAACATCGTTAAAAACTAGTACGGCAATGTTCTACTACAATGAGATTTTACAAGAAAAGTTACTGTTTCAGAATCTATGTTCTTCTCCCAAGCAATAATCTCTGCTCAAGAAGGAATAAACATTAATTACCCTACTAAATATTAATTACTATACTAGCAGTTAAAATAGCACCATAGTAAAAATACCTTAAGCCTAGGAGCTTTCTTATCCTAGTGCTGTTGGAAGTCAAAGAAATATACAAGCTAAAATTAAGTATCACCCCCAAACTGTTACCATTAAAAGCCTTATTTCAGTAAGAGGAAGTAATCAACGTCCTGTACTGAGCGGTTAATCCTTAGCAGTTATAAAAATTTGAGTTTTTACACTATTGACAATATTAGTAAGCACCTTCCCTCCCCTGCTACTAACCTTAATATTGTTATACAATCCCTTTTTATTTAAACAAAATTTGATATGTATCTAAATTAGTTCAATCATAGGTTACTAAACTGCTTGGAGAGTTTAACTAGTCTTACAAGATAAGGAACTGGACTACTGTAGGGCTGTAGTGTACATGTCTGACACTCAGCCAAGCTTTCTGCAAAAGCCCCTCAGAGCTCAAACTGATCCAACACAGCAACAGCTCCTTGTCCCTACCCTTGTGCCAGCTCACTAACAAGACAAGATTAACCAGGCAAGTTTTTAACAGGTTAGGTCATTGATACTACTTAATAATTTGATTAGCAAGCTGAGAACTGGCACAAGTTAAGCAGCAGGAGAATACTGCCAGAAGCACAGAGGATGGAATGAAACTGCCTCTTTCAGCAAGGGCTTGTTGGATTAGCTCAGGCATCTCATTTGGGCTCCACTCTAGGTAGAAACAGCACCTATATGCCAATTTCTTCCCCCCTTACCAAGCATTGGTACTCATACTGACCCCAAGATTCACACATGTAACCGGCTCCTACTGATCTGTACTTGGCATAGCTGACTTTATGCAAAGGCAGTGTTTCACACAGTAAACACTCTTTCTTTATGATTGTGAGCCCTCTCTGCTTCACCTGTTACTCGGTACAAGCTTACCACAGTACACGACTTTCACCTGCCTAGTTTAAGAGACATTTTCCCTTTTGAATCACACCACCACTACTGCACAGAGGGAAGTGTATCTTGTCTCTTACCTCCTCCAAAACATAAACTAAGTTAACAAGAAGTCAACATGGTAAAGTGGACTATCAGATTTATGATACTTTAGCAGGACAGGATGTAAAACACCTGCACCACCAGCAAATGTAATGTTACATAAGCCACTAGTATTAAGTTATTAGGGTTGAACTCACGAAGTAAAGGAATTTAGCCACAGGAGTCAAGGTGGGAAGGTTAAATGTATATCCTAGATACATCATTTAAAGTGAAAACTAATTGAAGAGCTATTAGTCAAGCACTTTTGCCCATAGAATATTTTTTGGGCACAGTTTGCCTGTTGTATATTTCCTATTAGGAAGCTGAGCTTTTTTTCCTGGTATCTACAATAGCTTTAAAAATAATTAGCAGCTAATGATACAGAGGTGTTACAAAATAGCTTGGTTAATGACATAATCTAACCAAACAAAAATTACACTTAAAGGTGGTGTTGGAGGAAAGTAAATTTCTTCAGGACCAGGGCTTAGAAAGCTCTCTGGAGTATCACAGACTCATTCCCAAGGTAGTTCTCTAGAAAGACCACCACCCAGTTCAACATAGCCTAAAGGAATACACGTGAGGAAGTGGGAAATAAGCTTTCTGGCATTAAAAAGGCATGCAACTGCCAAATTCTTTCCTTTTCTTAGTTTTCAACTCAGTGCTACCTGCCAAGTCAAATGAAATCACTAATGTTGGCAAGAAAATCCTGGATATTTGTAGAGATTAATAATGAAATTCATTATACATAGATATAATGAATTAGGACTCAGAGCACCCACCTTCCTGATATACAGGTCTTGCTGCAGATGTGCAAAAGCCACTTAGGCCTGTGCCTGTGACTTTTAATGCTACTTGTCCAAGCAGAAGGTCTTCTACCCCAGTCAGATAATTTTGATTAGAATTATTTTCCTTAATATTTACCCAAATTTTTTATCTTCCTTAACTCCATCAGCATGCAATATAAGCTGGACAGAAGGCAACCAGTCCCAATGACAAAGCTGGTCTGCCACTATTTTTACAAAGTTAGTCACTTTGACAGGCTGTATGGTCTTCCTTATACTTTAGGTGTACAAGTGTAAGTCACAGCAAACAATCTGACTGTCCAGTCAAAAGGCTTCCAAGGGACATATCCATACAGTAGTTTGCTATCAAACTACCTCCTGAATTCTGCTGTACTCTTCAAGACTGAAAACTTCATGTGAATGTATTGCTAGTGACCTGATACTACACAAAGACTGGTTGAACCTCTGACAAGTGAAGCAAGCCAAGAATCAAGGACTGCTGAAATTGGCCATAAGAACACCTGTCTCTACACCTATAGGAAAAATAAATTATACAAGAGGAATAGGATAATAAAAAACCCTCAAAACCAACCCGAAACAACAAAAAGCCCCTTAAGAACCCCTAATCTAACAAAAGCCCCCCAAACAAAACCCACAACCCACTGAGTTCAGTACAGCAAGCAACTAAAGAACAAAACATTGTCAGCCCTGACTTTAAAAGCCAAGATCAAGCCTTCAGTACTTGCCCTTATCAGTTTTTAAAGGCAGCAAGTCAGCTGCTCTGGAGAACAGAGTAACTGAAATATTACTTACACTACAGACACAAGAGCTACTGTACCAACCTGACCAAAAAAGGGTGATTCTACAAAAGGAAGAAAAGAACAAGTATTGAAAAGTGTTACTTTTTATTACTCTTAAATCCACAAATCAAGAATGGAAAAACTTCTTGGCTTATACTTCCCAAGACAAAAGTCGCTATAAAATCAATTTTGATATTTAAAACAACACAGTACAAAGAAACTTGCCTGGTAGTTGAAGCAAATACTGGTATGGCTCTAGGATTCTTTTATGTGTTTCATCCATCCCATCCATTTCTTTATTTCCTAAGACAAAGTTCACTGTGAAAGAAAGTGTTATTAATACTATTTAGATTAAAAAATAGAAAAGTAAACAATAGATGCATACAATTAAAAAGTCAGCTGACTTACAGGTTAGGTGCAAATACTGCAATTTTGCATGACATCTTCAGTATAGAAAAGGTTTCCAGATGTCATTTACCAAGGAAACACATATAATACACACTAAATACAGGTTTTTTTTAATTATTCATGAAGTTTAAGCCAACTCCTAGACTTCATTTACTTTTTCGTATGTATTAGGTGGCTTAGGTGATAAAGTATTTAAAACTTCACCATTCACAACAATGAAGCTCCACTGCAAGTCTTTAAAAACACTCATACAAAATCCCACATGCAAACTCATACAAAACCTCATATGACTAATCTGATTAGATCTCCCCAAATGCTTTCCCCATACATTAGACATTGCAAAAGTGGAAACGTCTAAGAGCAGAAAACACACCTCAGACCAAGGCAACCTTAAAGCAGAACACTAGCTTCAGTCTTCTGATATAATTCCTCAGTCTTTTGTTAAAAGTCAAAATAGAAATATACCATTTTCCTACCACTGTTTAAGCATACAGACAGCTCTACACTTTCCCATATACTATAAATGTAATAGACTCTTATGATAAATCTTTTAAGATCCAGGGCCTACAGAGCTCAACAATTTTCTATTGATTATCTTCAGTTCACATACTTTTGGTCATCTCTATCTGCATTTTTTTCAGACTGTTTTCTGTAATAGATTTTCTGTCCTTTCACCTCTAGTCTTCCTTGCTGCACTGCAGATGCAGCAGCTCAAAACAATTCTTCTCATGTAATTTTAAGACAGGAACTGCAGCAGTAGCATAAATTCTCTGGCTACTTCAGCATCATTTCCCAGATACTTCACTAGTATCCTGTAAAGGATTTAGTTTTTTCCCCCTGGAGCAAGTGAATAGTTATGTAAATTAGTGTCCTGGTTTTGGCTAGAATGGAGCTAATTTTCTTCCTAGTAGCTGGTACAGTGCTGTGTTTTGGACTTAGTGTGAGAACACTGTTGATAACACACTAATGTTTCGGCTTTTGCTAAGCAGTGCTCACTTTAAGTGAAGGACTTTTCAGCTTCCCATGCTCTGCCAGGGAGCAGGTGCACAAGAAGCTGGGAGAGTATATAGCTCAATGAGTTTCTGTCTACTCCCATCCTCACCCTCCACACCCCTAAGCATTTGTAGCAGCCCGTACTTGGGGAACTGATCTGCATTAATAACTATTTTCCAAGCTCAGGTTTGGATCAATTCCTTTATTTACTTCAATGCACATGTTCATCAAATGTATTGGCACTTCAGGGGCAAGAAAGGCTTTTAACCAAATATAGTTGTCAAGAAAATGCTCTTAAGACCGCACCTTTTGGGAAAGCTTCACAGAGTTCTTAGCAGTGATGCCACGAGAAGCAGCACAGCCTTTCCATCCCATCCAAGGTGTGCCAGCACAACTAGCAGTCAGGCCATGCAGTAATCTGAATCAGATTTGACACTCTTGACTTCCTATTTTGTTGTCAGCTTCTCCTTGTAACTGAGGTGCTTTTAACCAGCACTGCCACTGAGAGTCAGCTGTCAAACTGTACCCTTACATATAAAGGGTAAGTCTCAAAGGACTTCAGTGAGGAAGCAAAATCAAAAAGATTATCAGAGTCCACTCCCAGATGTTTTAAGCAGAAAAACTCTGGTAGAGATAGATATAAGGATATATTATCAACCTAACAACTCCCCTGTGACTATTATTTGTCAAAAAGCCACACAGATGGTGATAGAATTGAAAGTGCATAGCTATCCAGCTGGGCTGAGAAGAGATGTTAGGATTGGAAGTGCCCTCCTGCAAAAGTTCTGGCTTAGAAGTAAATGTTCTTCCTCTTCCCTCAGGGAATTAGGAGGTCTCTTTCTCATCTACAGGGCAGTAAGACAATATTCAGTATGCCCAACTAACTTGAAATTCATTAGTATTGTACAACATCAATGTAAATGTCTGCCTCTTTCTGCACAAGACTAATAGGAATTCACCTGAAATACTTCTTACCAGCAGCAAATTAGTCAGGTACTTCTGCCACACGTACAGAGATTTTAACTTTTTTTTTTCTTTTAATAAAAGGGAGGCAAAAAAGCTCTAATGAACTAAGAGTGGATGGTAATTCCACTTAAATTACTATAATTAAAGTTTTCTATACTCTATTCTACCATTAAATCAAATTTTAGGTAAATCTCCACCAAGGAAAAAGAAAACCAGTCTGATTATTCATCAAACAGCTACATGTCTAACACATCCACTGGAACAAGAACAGTGAGCAGAACCTCCCGCAAACTTATACAAAGAAAGGGACACTTGATAAAGAAACATGTAAATGAAATTCATTACAAAGGCCTCTAAGCAAAAATACCACGATAACAGATGTGTAAAATTACTGCTCTTTGCACAAAGTTCTCACATGTGACACACTTGAAAAATGCTCGATGTTAAGGGTTTCTTGCTGAGGTGACTGACCGATTTGCTATGGAAGTTACACTCCTGCAGAAAGACTTCTCAGTGTTTTAGAGACAAGATCAAGTCACCATCTCCTAATGAAAAATAGAGGTGCCAGCAGTTAAACAATAAATGAAAGGGAACACAAAACCTTTTGTTAGTGGAAGTGCAAGAATCAACTACATATATACTTATTCATAGGATTAAAGCCATTAAGGCCATTTTACCTTCTAAACCAGCACACAAACCTGCTGCATTTCCATTCATATGCATAACAAAGTTATTTTTCCAGTTATTTCTCAGTATCTCCACATAAGCATAAAGAACAGCCACACATTCACAACAGAGCCCACACAGCTGTCTTTTGGACTGCACCAAACCTTCTCTCTAATGATCTCTTTGAAAACACACGACACTAGGATAAGATGGTGACATGGGCTTCCATAATGTGGAATTACTCTAAAGCTACATTTGAAACTGTGATCTGTGTCTAGGGCTTTTCTAGAGAGGATGAAAGCAATATTAATTCTAGGTCCACATTACCATTCTAATTAGGAGGGTCCTGTTTATAACCCCTCCTAGGCTGACGCCGAACAACATGCGGCATCCAAGCTGAGGGCGGGCAGCTTCCCCCAAGGGGAAGGACAATCACACATCACACACTTTCCCCGAAGATGCAGCTAAGTAAACAACAGCTTTCCATAGCCGCTACTCCAACACTAACACCAGAACGGCAGGAGCATACTGCTCCCAGGATCGTGGTTCCATTCTAACGGGATTTCCAGGTACAACTGAACACGAACGCTGCGGAGGCCAGACAACAATACCTTAGCCGCCAAAGTCCCCAGAGGCAGACGGTGAGAGTCTGCGAGTTGCGGACTGACCCGAAGACATTAGATGAGTCGGCAAAACCCGCGACCGCAGCTACAGCGCTGTATTACGCGCTTAAAACTCACATTTCACAGAGAACACGAAGATGCTGCCGCCCTGTCTGCAGCTGCCAAACCCCCGCCACAGCCAGACCAAGGGAAAAAGGGGTCATTTCTTTCGGAGTTCAACAAGACAGGCGCGGCCTCTCCAGCAGCCTCCGGAACCCCAGGACGAGGAGTCCCGGCTCTCCAGCGCCATTTTAGGAGATCGAGAGCCGAGGACGCATCGCTCCCCGCGCCCACCCCCATTTTCTGATCGGCGCTGTCGGGCTCAGCCACCAGGGAG
>VZRJ01007118.1:0-15986 GCA_013397565.1 Ptilonorhynchus violaceus
GCGGAGCAGCCTGGGGAGCCTCCCTATGGACTGGTACGTGCTGGGCATGGAGCAGGGCAAGAGCCACCTGCCCCAACCCCTGCGAGCCGAAGGCTTGCCCGAGGTCGAGTTCCTCCGCAGCAAGCGCCTGGCCTTCCTCCAGCGCTGGCATCTGCCCGTGCCCGACCCCGACCACGGCTACCACAGCCTGGAGGAGGAGCAGCAGCAGCAGCACAGGGGGGTCTGCCGAGAGATTGGGGAGCAGCGCGGAGATGCCGGGGGTTTGGAGCAGCCCGAGGATTCAGGGAAACAGCCTGGAGGTGTCCCCGTGGAGGACGAGGGGCTCCGAGATGCGGCTGAGGAAGGGGAAGCCTTGGCTGAAGAGGAGGATGAGGACTCAGAAACAGAGCAAAACTTCCCAATTTCTACCAGACCGGCCTGTGCGAATAAATTAATCGATTATATCATCGGGGGAGTTTCTAGTGGGGAGGAGAGTGAGGATGAGGAGGACTGGAATGATGATGGTGGTGATGATGATGATGACGGGTTTGACAGCGAAGAGCTGCCCTCCGACTCAGACGCCGGGAGCCAGGATGGGGAGAGGCTTCATCTGTGGAATTCCTTCTACAGCTTGGATCCCTACAACCCTCAGAACTTCACAGCTACCATTCAGACGTCTTCCAGCGATCCGGGAAAGGGAATGTCGGATATGGAAGAGGAGGAGGAGGAGGAGGAAGACTCGTGGGCAGAGTCCTCCGAGGACTCTCCTAGCTCAGAGGAGGACGAGTGGGACTGTGAGAGCGTGGATGAGGCCGAAAGCTTGAAACTTTGGAACTCCTTCTGTACCTCGGACGATCCTTATAATCCTTTAAATTTCACCGCAGCCTTTCAGACGGCTGAGAAAAACGGGCGGCCGGTTTCCCAAGGAGCAGAGAGGCCGAGTTCTGTCACGGCCGAGCACTTCAGCGTGTGCCGGCTACAGCTGGACAAACACAACCGTGGGCTCACGGACTTGGGGCAGCGTGGGATTCTGAACGGCGAGAAAAAGGCCAATTCCAAGCGGAAAAAGGTAGAAATTTTATTCACGCTTTTGGAGGTCGTTAAAACCCCCGCGACAAAACGCGCACGCTGCGCCAAGCAGGGAATGGGTGAGGTCATTTGTGCCGGCATTCCAGCTCCGTGCTCGTTATTTCCCTGGAATGCTGTGCCTCATCCTTGGCGCGTGATGGGAAATTTCGAAACTCGATGACACAGGGTAGAGAATTTCAGCTGTAGGCTTGAAGTTCAGTTTTCCTCTTGAAATGTGATTTTCTTTCTGTTTTTTTCTTGTGGTTTCGTCATCAGAGAAACTCCAGGGCTGTGATATAAATTTTTCCCCTGAGAAACTCCAGAGCTGTGATATAAATTTTCCCCTGAGAAATTCCAGAGCTATACGTGTTTTCCTGGAAAACACCAGTTTTTCTTAAAAGGAAGTCATTTAGGATCTTAAACCGAAAGCATTTTAAGCCTTTTTAGGACTTTTTTTTGTAACCCAGCCAGGCTCGTTACGTGTTCTGGAGTAAACTGAAGTTTCCATACAAATTATCCCAGTATTCCCATTTCCATTGATGAGAATATTAAACGTTATAATTGAGCAGTCGCTTATACAAGGGATAGAATAAAAAACTGGATTTTTGAGCCTAAACCGGCCGTGTAATTTGACTTTTTGATGAATTCGGGCATTAATAATAATACCTGTGCTAGGATGTGGGTAAATGGCGATTTATCCTAAATTTGGTGGTGCTGCAGATGTTCAGGATGGTTTTCCAGGTGAGACCTCAAACATCTGGATGAGTCATGACTTGAGTGCCACATCCCTGGTGGTGGAACAAGTCATCCAAATAGAAAATATTTACAATTCTTTAGTGTTTTTACAGCAGATATTTTTATATTCCTCCTCTTTCAGTTTAATAATGAATTTTCTCCCTTAGTTTAGAGCACTGCTCAGTGCATCCCAAGCCTCGCCGTGTCTCGGGGCTGAATTCCAGCAGGAATTCTCGGCCCGGGTGCTCTTTGTGATCCCGTGCCATGGTGAAAGAAGGGATGAGCTGGCTGCAATATCCCGCATGACGTCAGAGCCTCGGGAATTGTGCCCCAGGCTGCCTCAGACTGATGTAAAAAGACTGTAAGGTGGGGACAGGCTGATGTAACAGCTCCTAAAGCAGGACAGAGCACGGGGCCGAGGTATTCCCGGGAATTCTTCGGGACATTCATCCAGCTCAAGGCTATTCCCGTCTGTTATCCTGTAATATTTGTGCTCCTAAAGCCATAAAACCTGGGAGTGTTTGTTGGGCTTGGGAGTCAGCAGTGCATGGATGTGCTCTGAGGGCACGTGGGAGCTGCTGTCCCTGCTCCCACAGATATTTGGGATCAGGGTGCCGGGATCAGGGGATTCCTGGAGGTTTTGCTCTGTATCCTCAACTGCTGATTATTCCTGGAGTCACCTCTTCATCCCATCCTTGGACAGGACCAGGTTGGACAGGACTTGGAGCAACCTGGGATAGTGGAAGGTGTCCCTGCCCATGAGGGGCTGGAATGGGATGAGCTTTAACATCCCTTCCAACCCCAACCAGTCTGGAATTCCGTATCTTCCCGTTTTCTGGGAAGGCTGGAAGGTGCCTGTCCCACCTGAACGAGGTGTGTCAATAAATCCTAGGAATGAAGCAGCACATTCTTTGTGCCCTTCCATGTTTTTTCCCTGCTTCCAGGAGTATTTCTCCCGCAGCAGAGTTGTCTGGAATGCCAGTGTTTGGCTGTTTGCAGGAATCAGTCCTGCTTCCAGAGGGGCTGGCAGTTGAGTTTGTGCCTTTTTATATCAGCAGGAGCCTAAAATAAACCGGGCCTACTCACACTTAAACCCTAAATATAGTCCCAGTCTAAGTGTACATCCTGAGCCTATAAACTCCTTTATTTCCCTAAAACAGCTTAATAGCTGTTAAAAGTAGCCAAGAGTGAAAGTTTTCATGTGTGTGCTTGAAACTTCCCACCCTGGAATTCCAGCCCGGCTGGAAGGGGAGGGAATGTTCCAGTCACGTGGGGGGGGATGAGTGTTCCTTCCTTATCTGCCCTGAGTGATTCCTTTTCCCGGGATGACTCACAGGGCTCTGGACTCCACAACCATTCTCCTTTTTGTTGTCGGTTTATTATGTAACCCCCAGCAATCCCAGCCGTTTTCCTGGAGCACATTCCCAGCCTGGAGCGTCCTGGCATGGCCCCGGGTGAGGTTACAACCCAGAGGCCTCTGGGGCAGCTTTGAGTAACTCTGTAGTAGCTGAGGAGTATTTTGGTCCAAGCAAATCAGCAACTCGGTGGGTTTAAAGCTGAGAGGTGGAATATTCTGGCCAAGGATAGGGAGCAGATCGTGGAATTATGGAATTACAGAGTGATTTGGGTGGGAAGGGACCTTAAATCTCCACCCCTGCCATGGGCAGGGACACTTCCCACTATCCCAGGCTGCTCCAACCTGGCCTGGGACACTTCCAGGGACAGCCACGGCTTCTCTGGGATTTCCATCCCAGCCCCTCCCCACCCTCACAGGCAGGGATTCCTTCCCAATATCCCATCCATCCCTATTTTCTGAGTAGGTTTCTGAGGCTTTCCACCATTTTATAACTTTTATTTAAAACCAAACCCGTCCCACCACGAAATTCCATTTGCACGAGCGTTCCGTGAATTCCTTCCTCACCAACTTCTCTTTTCCAGGTCACATTCCTTGAAAAAGTGACTGAGTATTACATAAGCAGCGAGGAGGATCGGAAAGGTCCTTGGGAAGAGATGGCCAGGGATGGCTGCAGATTCCAGAAACGCATCCAAGAGACAGAAGAAGCCATAGGATATTGCTTCACCGCAGAGCACAGACAGAGGGTATTCCATAGGCTCCAAGAGACCTATTCCCAGGGGATTGACCTCTTCTAGCACCTTAACACCACCTGCAAGTCATGGACATCTAAACAAGAAGTGGCAGCTGCATGTCCTATCCTGAAAAGGGGAGAAAAGTGGGATATTTTTCCCTTTGTCCAGTTTGGATATTGAACCACCAAATCCCCTCGCGTGGTCCCGTTTTGATATCCAGGAAAAAAAATCCTTTAGGAACCTCCCGAAGGGGGAGGGTGCTCCAATTGCATTCCTTTGAATTAGCACTTGGCAACCAGACTGCTTTGGGTTCAATCCATTCCAAAAAAAAAATTGCCTTGTCCTTGCCCTCCCTTGGGAAGAGGTGACTGTTCAGTTGGATTTTGGTTTTTTTTTTGCACTTTGGAAAAAAAAAAAAAACACAAAAAAAAGGAAAAAAAAAAAAAAAGAAAAACCTATTTTGAAGGAAAATATTTATGGAGGGGGTTCAGCTCCCTGGGATTGCAGTTTTGATTTAAAGTTTTCCTTAGGGATGTGCTGTTTTCCTTGTGCTTCTCCAGCTTTTCCTAAAGTCTCACTTCCACTTTGCTGTGGGAAGCAGCTCCTTTAGCCTTTCCTTTAAGGGATTTTTCCTGGTTTTGCATGGAATAATCCAACACTGGGAGTGTTTTGATGTTTCCAGTCAGGCACACAGGCATTACAAAACCCTTTGGTTGGATTGATTGGAATCATTCCCTTATCCAGGATTATTCCAAAGGGTTCTGGCTGCTCATGAATTTTTTGGCTTTTAGGGTGAGGGGATGCCTCATCCCAATCCATAATTCAAGCTTCAGGGTGTACACGTTGAGGCTGTGGATGATGCTTGAATTTAGGGAGGAAAATTCCCTAATTATTTAATTATTCTTAGAGTACTTTTGCTGTAATTCTGCTTTGGGAGAGAGATTGAAGTGATTTTTTGCATCCAATCTGCTTGTCCTGGTAATTTGAAGGAGAATGATTTGGGATTAAAGGAAATCTTAGGCAAGAAATCCCCATTTTCTTTCCCAAAAACCAGTATTAACTCCGTGTGTCTGCACTGGGCTCACAAATTTCACTGGGAGGACAAAAACTCCTTATTTATGTTCTTAATTTAAATTATTCAATTCTTTTAATCAAAAAGCAGCACCATGGAGGGAAAAGGTTTGGACCTGGAGGTTGGTGTGGGATTGTCCGAGCAGGTGTGAGGCCACACGAGGGAATAAAAGTGGAAAAATTCCAATGTTTGCACAAAGTTGGGTGAATAAATAAATGGATTTGTTCAGCTGGCCAGAATCATTTCACTCTTGGAGGGGAGAAAGCTAAAAGTACTTTAAATTTATCATTTATTCCATTTTTAATGTGGAAGAAAATTAGAAAAGCTTCCCAGAGCTTTATTCCTGCTTTATCCTGGGGAATTTTTGGCCATCCCTTAATCCTGACTTTACAAATTCAAAATTCTGGGGGATTTATCCTTTAATTTTACTGCATGAAGTGTCTTCCTTGAGTTTAAAAATCACCTTTTTGTGCTGGAATTACAAAATTCAGGGGATTCATTAAATTAGAATCGTGTCACTCCAAATCCAGCCCAAATTCCAGCTTGGCTCCGACGTTTTCATCTCTCCAAAACTGGATTCTCTTTTCCTATAAAAACAAAACCATAAATCCTCCAAAATTCCCTCAAATCCTGAGGGAATTGAATCCCAAAGCTCTTTTTGCTGTCTCCCTAAATCTGCTTTTTTAATTTAAGGGGCAAAAAAAATATGGAATTACAAGAGGAAAAATGTGTCATTTCTGATCCGTGGGACTCCATCCCTCCACGAGCTGTTGGCTGCTCCCGGGAAAACACACTACACTCATTTTTCCATGGATCTCCCCGCTCTTTTTTCCCATGGATTCCCCAATTCCTCGGCTCTTTGGGAACTTTGGTGCTTCGTTTATTTATGGACAACTCGATTTTCCTTGGTGCTTGTGGGAACCTCGGGAGCGGTTGGGAATCCACACCTGCGAATGTCAGCTTGGAAAAATTCCCGGGAAAAAAAAATTGATAAATCGGCTATAAATCACATGAATTGCCTTTTCCAAAGCGCTGAAACCTTGGGAAAATGATTTTTATCCATCCAGCATTCCCACACCTGCTTGGAGGAGCTTCCCCCCCCCCTCTCCAACCTCCTGTTTTCCAAGCATCCAGCGGGAAGTGGAAAGGGAATTATGACTAAATCCCCCAAACTTGCTGTGTCCCTTTTCCCTCTCAAATTCCTTTGGCTTCCCGGGATTGAGGCAGCAAAAGCAACACCTGGGAGGGCTTTAAATCAAAACTGTGACGAGCAGATTTTATTTTTATATCATTTAGGGGAAAAAATTGGGAAATAAATCTTCGGTGTCGCCTTCCTGCGGCTCTGAGCCCGTTTGGGGTCGGGGTTTGTGGGGGTTTTGTACCTAAAGTTCTATTTCTGTACATAAGAGGCTCTTTGGGACTAATCCTTACGTTGGAATAAAGAGATTTGCAACATAAAAAAATGGGATTTTTCCCTGGGAAGTTGGAGTGGGAGCCGGGGAAGCGGCTGGAAAATCCCGGGGGTGGTTTGTGGGTGTCGGCGTGTGGGGTTTAGGGTAGGGAATTCCATCCTTTGGGCTCCTGTGAAGGTGGAATTCCCGACGGGAGCTGGGGAGGAGGAGGCTGGAAGTGCTTTGTATCCGGGAATTGGCACCGCCTGGATTTTCCAGGCGTTCCCAAGGAATGGGGTGAAGGATTGTGGCCTCAGCCAAAATCCTGCTGGCACCCCCTGGAGCAGGATCGGTGTCACCACTCTGCTCCATGGGAATCTCTGGAATGCAGGGTGAGTTTTGGGGAGAGATTCCGGCTTTCTGGTTGTTTATTCCTTAAAAAAAACACCTCTCAGAATTCCCATCTTGGAGCACAATCCAGGATTCCCCCTCTGGGGATCCCTAAATCACCCCGGGGTTGGTTTTTCCAAATACCAGGATATAAAACTGCTGGAATAAACCAGGAAAAACATGGAATTTCCTGCAGTATTCCCGAACATGAGGAACGTGGGGTTTTAAATTCTGATTCATCTCCCTTAAAATGAACGTTGGGATTTCTCCATTCAGGGAAAAAAAGCTGGAAGTGGCACAATTTGTGCAGGGAAAGCTGCCCCGGGCTTGGCAGCACATCCAGCTGGAACTCACAAATCCTGCTGGGATTTCTTTATCCCATCAGCACCGGGCTGTGCTGGAGGAGAATTATTCCTGCTCCGGAGCTGCAGCTTCTCCACAGGATCCAGGAACTCGTTTGTTGGAATCCCTGAGCTGCTGCTGTGCAAATGCGTGGAGCTGTGGAACTGGTTCGATCCCAAAAAACCAGTTTCTTCTGGAGCTGGGAGCAGGAGAAGGCACAGACATGGAATTGTGCCACATTCCAGGGGGAGCCCGGCCTTCCAGCCCCACAGCCTCGACCTGCCGGGCTCCAACTGGGATTTAATCCAAGGTTTATTCCGGTTGTTTGCAGGGGATAAAGTCGTGGAAAAGCTGTGCTTCGGTCTTGAGGGAATAAAGCATTGGAGCCATTGGGAGCATCCATCTGCCCTCTGGATAATGCCGGGATGAAAACTCCGGCTGCTGGATCCCCCAGTTCCACCCCTTCCACTATCCCAGGTCGCTCCAAGCCCCATCCAACCTGGCCTTGGGCACTGCCAGGGATCCAGGGGCAGCCACAGCTTGTCTGGGAATTCCATCCCAGCCCCTCACAGGGAAGGATCCCTTCCCAATATCCCACCTAAACCTGCTCTCTTTAATCCAGCCAAACGCCACGCTGTGGGAATGTGGCCCTGGAGTTCCTTTCCCTTCTTTTCCCTTTTCCCTTCCCCCTTCCTTCCTAAACCTTTTTCCTTCCTTTCCCTTCCCTCTTCCTTTCCCTTCCCTTCCTTTTTCCTTTCTTTTCCCTTCCCTTCCCCTTCCCTTTTCCCTTCCTTCCCTTCCCTTTTCCCTTCCCTTTTCCCTTACCTTCCCCTTCCTTTTTCCCTTCCTTTCCCTTCCTTTTTCCTTTCCTTTCCCTTTCCCTTCCCTTTTCCCTTCCCTTTTCCCTTCCCTTCCCCTTCCTTTTTCCCTTCCTTTCCCTTCCTTTTTCCTTTCCCCTTCCCTTTCCCTTCCCCCTTTCCCCATCCCAAGAAAAAAAGGCTCACCAGAAGCATCAAATCCCTGCCAGCGGCGCCCTTTGCATGCAGAGCACAGCCCGGGGCTGCCGGCAGCTGGGATTTCGGGATAGCGGGATCCAGGCCCAGCTCCCTCCCAGGGACTTCGTGCCGGGAAGGAACAAAACCCCAGCAGGACGTTTGGATCCGGCGCCTCTTCCCGATCCTTCCCGTGCTCCCCGTGCCTCATCCCGGGGTGTTCCCGGGTGCTGGGATCATTCGGGGCACGCCTGAGGTTAAACGAGGCGCTGGAAAAGGGAAAAGCCGGAGGCGGGGGTGAAAATTCCACTGGCAGAGCTGGAAGGAAGTGCTGGCATCGCCCCACGCCGGGTTCTGGGAGCTATGGAAACCGGGGCTGGGAATTCCCGGCTGGATGTGGGAGCGCTGGGGGTGAGAAGGGGCTGTTGAACATCTCACGGTCCAGGCTCCGGCATTCCCACCGGGAAGGATCCGGGGAGCGGCCAGCGCTCCCCGGCACCATCCATCGAATTACAAGGAGTTTACAACCAGGCGTAAAGAACTGGAGGCAATTCCTGCTTTTCCTGAGCAACTCCCGTTCACTCGGGGTGATTCCTGGTGCCTGTGCTCCGGCTGGGAATGCCGGGAGGGAGCTGGGAATGCCAGGAGAGGGCAGACACCCCGGGATTGCGGCTGGCGTGTTCCCAGCCTGGCATCCAGGTGGGATCTGGGAGCGGGGGAAGAAGGAGGAGGGAGGAGAGGACACCTGGAGTGACAGGGACAGACTGGAGAGGCCCTGGCACAGCTTATCCCGAGAGGCTGCGCCTGCCCCTGGATCCCTGGATCCCAGGATCCCCTGGAAGTGTCCAAGGCCGGGCTGGATGGGGCTTGGATCAACCTGGGATAGTGGAAGCTGTCCCTGCCACGGCAGGGGCTGGGAATGGATGATCCTTCAGGTCCCTCCCGCTCCAAACCATTCCATGATCCCACTCCAGTCAGGGCGCGGGGGGAATCAGTCGGGATCAATGGAAGCACCCGCGCCCCTCGCTCTCCAGCCGCATTCCCGGTGTTTTTTATTTCCCGGGACGCGTTTGTCCAGGAGGTGGTGCCAGAACCGTTCCGCAGCTCGGGACGCGCACCCGGCGCCGCCGCCCCCTCCGAGGGTGTCCCCAAAGCGACGCCCCCTCCCACGCGCCCCTCCCCTCTCCCTTCCCTCTGGATAAACCTCGGGATGGGCAAATCCGAGGCGAGCGCAACCCCCGCCCCTTTGTCACCGGTTCGGCGACATTCCCGGTGCCTGAGCCGGAGGTGCCAGCGGGAAACGTCCCCAGGCGGGCTCCGTGTCGCCTCGGCGGGGTCCCCGCCCCGCGTGGGGTGTCCTCCCTGCCCCCCCCCCCGGGTCACAGCGCTGTCCCCACCCCGCGCGTCCCTTTCCCGGGTCATTCCCTCCCTTTGTTCTCCGCGCGATCCCGGCGTGGCCCCGGGAGGAGGCTTGGGATGGCGTGGATGGGCGAGGAGGAGGCTGCTGGTGGCTTCTCCTTGGGGATCGAGGCGCTGGGAACAAAATCCTTGTCCCCAAACCGCGTCCCAGGCCAGGTTGGAAGCAGCTTGGAGCAGCCCGGGATAGTGGGAAGTGTCCCTGCCCGTGGAGCTTTGAG
This sequence comes from Ptilonorhynchus violaceus, assembly GCA_013397565.1. Lineage (NCBI taxonomy): Eukaryota > Metazoa > Chordata > Aves > Passeriformes > Ptilonorhynchidae > Ptilonorhynchus > Ptilonorhynchus violaceus. Next base: position 9,695 of record VZRJ01007118.1, read on the forward strand.
GTCCCTTCCAGCCCAAACCGGTCCGGGATTCTACGGAAGCAAAAAGCCCTCACTGGTACTTCCCTTTTGGATTTCCATTGGATTAAGACAGAAGGAAAGAAAAGGGGGAGAATTCCCTCGTGGAAAGCAATAAAAGCTGATTTATTCACCTGCCGGGAGCAGCTCGGGGTTCCAGGTCCTACAAGGCCCTCCAACAACCTCAGCGTGGTTCAGCCCGGGGGTGCACCGGCTCCTGCTCCATTCCCGACAATTCCCATGGAAAAGTGGAATATTCACGGCCGGGGAAATGCAGCCCTCTCTGGGGGTTACCAGAGAAGGAAGGAAATCTTTTAGGATCGGATGAGTTTATCTGGCCTGGACCTTGATCCCATGTTCTCTAGATACTCTGGATACTGGAGGGGTTTATCCCAGGGCTGGAAGGTGAGGGCCGGGCACAGCGAGCTCCTAACGTGGCGCCAAATTATTCCCTTCTGGAAAAGGTTCTTCTCCCAGAGGGTGCTGGGGCACTGGAACAGCTCCCCAGGGAATGGGCACCCCCTCCAAGGCTGCCAGAGCTCCCTCCGGGAGCGTTTGGACAACGCTCCCAGGCACAGGGAGGGATTTGGGGTGTCCCCAAAACTCGGTGATCCTCGTGGATCCCTTCCAGCTCAGGACATTCCATGATTCCACGAAGAAAACCCTGTCCATGAGCCTCTGCCGTGGTGGTCGGAGGAGCCGCCGCTCCCGGGAGCTCCGCGCTATTCCCAGGAGTTCCGCATCCCGGATTATCCCCACAGAGCCTCCCCGGCCCTACAATAGGATTAGGGCCGCTTATGAGCAGCCCCTTTCTCCCTTGACCCCAAACCCATCCCTAGCCGGGGCTGGCCGTGTGCGGCTCCCCAAAAACCAGCACGGCAAATGTTCCAAGCGGCGGGATCCGGGCTGCCCTGGGATGAAGCGGCTCCTCGGCGTGTTCCCGAGGGATTTCCCGGCTGCGGTTTGGCTCCGGAGGGGCGGGGTGGCCCCACAAGCAGCGCCCTGGGGTGACGGGGCCGTGACCTCCCCAATCTCGGGGTGCATCAGGGGAGTTGCCCCGGCCGGGAATGGGGCGGTGAGCGAGGTTCGCTCCGCAGCGGGATCGGGGATGGGGCGGCAACTCCCAAGTGCGACTTTGGACCCGGGACCGGCCCAAACCCGGGTCAAACACCCCGATCTCCACAAAATTTTCTATGGATTTTTTCCCTCCACCCCGATCACCCACCCTCAGCTCGCACCCTGGGGCACCCACGAGCTTCCCCCGTGGATTGGGGCCGAGTTTTTCTCCCGGGGAACGGGGCTTTTCCAGGTGAAACAGTGCCCGGGACGGTGGCAGCGCCAGGGTCCCATCGGGACCGACCAGACGTGTTTTTCTCATCCCAGCGCTTCAAAGAACTCCGGGAAAAGCTTTCGGGGAACTGGTTTCCCCAAATCCCGGCGGGGGAGCTGCTCTGATGTGGGGACCGAGCTTCGGCTCGGCAGCACGAGCCCCTTCCACCCTAAAACGCTTTCGCTCCCACACTGATCTCGGAGGTCTCTTCCAACCCTTCACGATCCCAAAATCCCTTCCAGCTCCTTCCTTCCCACCTCTGAGGAGCCAACATCTCCCTCCCTGTGCCGCGATTTGCCGGGAGGGCGACTGGGCTCCTTCAACCGGCGGCCCGGGTGCCTCCCGGACCCCACCTTTCCCCTTAAAAAAAAAAAAAAGACATTTTAATTGACGGCTGCGAGAGACAAATACCCGGTGGGCACCACCCCAAAAGGATAAATCACCGGGGCGCCCTACATACGCCTTGGCCGCGACATCACACGCGGCGAGAAGGACCTGACATCGTTCCAAACGAGCAGGAGAGGGAAGTAACAACTCCCTAATTACTCACCCCGCGTTAATTGACGGTAATTACAGCGAGTAGGCAGCGGAGGAAGCAGCGCCGGGCCGGCCCTGGAGAGTCACGGGGAGCGCCGGGAGGGTGCCCCGCGCGCCGCGGCTCCGAGGGGGTTAAACTCCATGGGTTTGGTCGGGGAATTTTTTTTTTTTTTCCTCCTTTTCCCTCCCTCCTGGGTTATTTGCGGCAAACGCAGCCGGGCTGGAAGGGCCGGAGCCCAGCGAGTGGGGAGACACCGGCACGCGGCGTGGGGCGCTTCCCGAGCCGGGGGGTTGTCCCAGCTGGGAATTCGGGGCTGCCGTGCCCCCCCTCCGGACCCCTCCCCAGTGCCACCCCCATGGGCGATGACATCGAGTGGCTGGACCTGCCGGGCAGGTGGACCTACGGCGTGTGCGGGGACGGGCGGATCTTCTTCATCGAGTACGGAGCGGGCGCGGGCCGGGGGGGCTCAGCCGGGGGCGGGGGGCTCGCTTTGGGGTCTCTCCTTCCCCTTCACCCCGCTCCTCCCGCCGTCCCAAGTTCCCCTCTGTCCCTAAAACCCTTTGGGCTGGAGAAGTCCCGAGCGGTGGGAGGGGGTTCGTGGAGCCTCCCGGGGGGTGCTGACGGTTCCTCTCCTCGTCCTTCGCAGCGACGACACCAAATCCACGAGCTGGGTGCACCCGGGCACGGGCTGCTCCATCCAGAGCGGGCACTTCTCCTGCGCAGGTGAGCGGCCGATCCCGGGCACCGGGAAGGCCGGGATTGGGAAGTGTGGAGTGAAATCCTCCGGGAATGAAAAGGAGAACCCCCTCCCCCTGCAGCCGGGGAGGGTTGGGGGCGCTCGGAGAGGTGATGCCGCGTCCCCCTCAGCGCGGGTTTTCCAGCCGGAGGGATTCCTGGCGGATTTTCCCTTTCCCACCTGTGGTCTCTGCTGATGGGGAGGGGACTCAAACTTCCCTAAAAAACCGCAGTTTGAGCGTTGTGGGCTGGACGAGGAACCCCACGAGCGCCACGCTCACCCCTCAACCCCTCCCCGCGCCACCCTGCCCTTCTCCGGGGGGTCCTCCCGGGGCACCGGGACCTCGGTGTGACACCGGGCCGAGGGAGGGTGACCCCGCTCTGGCCTGTCCCCGCAGGGCTGCCCCGCGGCTGGGAGGTGGACACCGCCATGCACGGGGGCCTCTACTTCATCAAGTAAGTGGGAAGCTGCTTCGGGAAGAAGTTTCTGCCTCCCCCCGTTGCATCCCGGGAGGATGCAGCTCCCTGGATTGCTCTCCGCAGGGATTAGGAAGGACCAGCCCCAGCTCCGGGCTCTGCCCCCGGAGCTCCTGTGCCAAAGCTCCATCCCGGATGCAAAATTCCCCTCTGAGGCTCCGGGAGCTCCGGGGGAGGGGGGTGTGGGCGAAGCAGCCACCCCCTGGCCCGCGTCATCCCGCCGGGAAACATCCCACGGGGGCTTCCCGCGGCTCCCGGTGTTTGTGGGTGACAGGAGGGTCCCCGGGGCGCGGAGCTGGCTGGGCCGGCTGGGATGAAGCCGGATCCAGCCCGGGGCGCCGCTCCCGGTTCATCCCGGCGGGTCGTTCCCCGTTCCCGCTCGCCCCCTCCTTGCCTCCGGTGCCGGGAGCGGGGCCGTGCCGGTGTCTAGACGGGCTGAGCTGGAGGCTGCGCCTCGCCTGGCCGGGGTGAGCGCCTTCCAGACGGGATCCCCGAGCCCGTCCCTATCTGGCTCCCGGAGCTTTTCCCGGTGTGCCCAGACGGCCATAAAACCCGGCGGGAGCAAAGATCCCGAGAAGGGCTCAGGGCTGGGGCGAAGCACCGGGATTATCCGCTCTGATCCGCGGAGAGGAGGAGACGTGTCCTTGAGTCAGCCCCAGACGTGGCCGGGAGTGGGGCTGGGGCCTCCCTGTATCCTCAGGGAGCACCTTCCCTGAGCACCACAGCTCCTGGGAATGCCACAGCGGAGCAGGGAATGGGACTGGGGCTGCTCCAGGATCCTCCTGGTGGGGTTGGAACTGCGTCCTCAGGGACAGGGAGCACCTTCCCTGCGCATCCCAGCAGCTGGGAATGCCGCAGCGGAGCAGGGAATGGGACTGGGGCTGCTCCAGGATCCTCCTGGTGGGGTTGGAGCTCTGTCCTAAGGGGCAGGGCCCACCTTCCCTGTGCGCCCCAGCTCCTGGGAATGCCACAGCGGAGCCGGGAATGGGACTGGGGCTGCTCTGGGAACATCCTGGTGGGGTTGGAGGTCTGTCCTAAGGGGCAGGGACCACCTTCCCTGTGCGCCCCAGCTCCTGGGAATGCCACAGCAGAGCAGGGAATGGGACTGGGGCTGCTCCAGGATCCTCCTGGTGGGGTTGGAACTGCGTCCTCAGGGACAGGGAGCACCTTCCCTGTGCATCCCAGCAGCTGGGAATGCCATAGCGGAGCAGGGAATGGGACTGGGGCTGCTCTGGGAACATCCTGGTGGGGTTGGAGCTCTGTCCTAAGGGACAGGGAGCACCTTCCCTGTGCATCCCAGCAGCTGGGAATGCCGCAGCGGAGCAGGGAATGGGACTGGGGCTGCTCTGGGAACATCCTGGTGGGGTTGGAGGTCTGTCCTAAGGGGCAGGGAGCACCTTCCCTGTGCATCCCAGCAGCTGGGAATGCCGCAGCGGAGCAGGGAATGGGACTGGGGCTGCTCTGGGAACATCCTGGTGGGGTTGGAGGTCTGTCCTAAGGGGCAGGGACCACCTTCCCTGTGCGCCCCAGCTCCTGGGAATGCCACAGCAGAGCAGGGAATGGGACTGGGGCTGCTCCAGGATCCTCCTGGTGGGGTTGGAACTGCGTCCTCAGGGACAGGGAGCACCTTCCCTGTGCATCCCAGCAGCTGGGAATGCCATAATGGAGCAGGGAATGGCTTTGGGGCTGCTCCGGGAACATCCCAGTGGGGTTGGAGCTCTGTCCTAAGGGACAGGGAGCACCTTCCCTGAGCACCACAGCTCCTGGGAATGCCACAGGGAGCGGGGCTGGATGGTGACAGCCACCAGGGAAGGGTCCTGCCACAGCCCAGGGGACCGAGCGGTGGCCGTTGTCCTCCAGAGGTGGCACCGGGCCCGGCTGTGGGAAGGGAAGCTCCGTGCGATGCCGGGACCCTCCCAGCCCGGAGTGTGGAAGGGCAGCACCCCGTGCCCCATCCCATGGGAAGCGCTGCATGGAAAAGGGATCTTTTCACCCCAATCCAACCCCCAGCCCCGCCTGCAGGAGGAAAGACCCCGCCGTGTCCGTGGCTTTGGGATGGGAGCTGCTCCGGCAGCTCCTTGGGCCTCGTGCTGGTCGAGGGAGCAGGGAATAACTGGACACCAAACTGGGATGCTCAGCCCACCTGGGTAGGCTGGGGGGGCTCCCCCGAGAGCTCCCCAGTTGCTCCTGGGCTCCCTGGGCTGGTTTTGGGGCGCTCCCGGGAAGCAGAAGGGAAGTGGGGGGTGGAGCAGCCCCAGGGGATCCCCGCTGCCTGTGGGGACAGGGGCCTTGGGGAGGGGACAGCTCGTTGTGGGGTCGTGCTGAGGGCTGGCAGGGAGGGAGGGTGGCACCCACAGCTCGGGGGACACACGCAGAGCACCCAGTGAAAGCCACCCCCCCCCGCCCAGCCCCTAATGCCCTGTGGCTCACGGGGGGATTATAGGATCAGGGGCAGCCGCTGGGTTTTCCTTCACGGAGCGCCCGTATCCCTCCCCAGACCAGCTCAGGGAGGAGGAGGGAAGGTCCCTGTGGGGTCTGGGCCCGAGGTGGGCACAGGCAGGGTCCAAGCAGGGTCACCCCGTGGGCCTGGCAGCTGTGCCGGGCACAATGAGGGCAGTGCCACGGATCAGGGCACGGTGCCACCGCTGTAGGGCTGGGATCTGCCATCCCGGTGTCCCCGTGCCCAGCTCTGGGAGTCCCCCTGGCACCGGGCCGGGGCTGGGGGCCCGAGCAGGGCTGGGGAAGGGTCCTGCCAGTCCCACCTGAGCCATCGCTGGCCCACGAGCTGTGTCCTGCTGCCCGTCCTCTCCCTGCAGGCAGCGACCTCGCTCCAGAGGGACCCACAGCCTGGCTGGGACCGAAGGGGCTCCCCTTTCCCGGGAGGGATGGGGAGGGATGTCCTGGCTGTCCCCCCGATGCACGAGGGGACGCACGGACCTCGCTGTCCCCCCAGTGCTGGGATGGCGGGGGGGATGCGGGATGTTGGGATGCGGGAACGGGAGCGGGGCCCTCTGTGCCCCCCACGCGGGGATGCGCAGGGAAGTGCGGACCCCGCCGCGCCCCCGACTCTGGAATGCGGGTCCGGGATGTCCCCGCGGTTCCGGCGTGCGGGAGGGAGGCAGCGCCATCCCGGCCGCTCCCCCCGGGATGCGGGGGGTGTGTGCGGGGTGTGGGGGGGGGTCCATCCCCGTCGCGGG
>VZRJ01007119.1:0-10596 GCA_013397565.1 Ptilonorhynchus violaceus
CCAGGTTAACCCTTGACAGGGGGCATTCGTTATTCTGCAATGTTTGCCTTCTGGAACAATCACTATGGGTGCTGAAGCCCTGCTTCCTGTGAAATGTCTGAACATCACTGCTGATGGGAAGCAGAGATTAACTTTTCCCTTTGCTGATGTGCACACAAGCTTTTGCTTGTTTTTTTCCTTTGCTTTAGTAAACTGCCTTATCTCAACCTACTAGTTGTTTTCCATGTTATTCTCCCTCCCTTGTCCCCCTGGGAAAGGGAGTGATAGGGCAGCTTATTGGGCACCTGGCACCTAGTCAAGGTCAAACAACTACACCCTCCTCTTCTGTCTGAGGATTTGCCCACTGGAAACTGGAGGGGCATTTATCCTTGAAGGATTTCTTGCAGTGTTTGTTCTTCCTCTCAACTCACGTTCCCGTGCTGCTAGGGCAGAGGTGGGTTTTCCATTCCACTTCCTCATGTCCTCTCCATTGCCATGCAGGTAAGACCACAAGTTACCTTGTGGTGTGTACCCTTTTTCTTGAGCAGGGGGGTCCTTTCTCCCAATAGCAGAGACTCTTGTTTGTACTGGTGGGGCATGGGACTCTTCTTTAAATTGCTAGTAGTCCTCTTTAAATTGATGGAGGTCCTTGGACAGTCTTTCCACAGATGAGACAGGCCCATATAGGGTGAGAGATACTGAAAGGGAGATGTATTTAGCCAAGAAATTCAGTGATCTTGAATTTTTTAAGGAGCTGTATTAAAATTAGTTAAGAAATCTATGTTTTTATGATTCTGTTATTTTAGCTGTTTTTAGTTTTAATCAATGGTTTACTTTGTTCTAATACAATAAGATAGATGTTATGGGAAAGCTAGGGAGTAATTTGGGCTTAACTCTGATAAATGTATTGCACATGTACTAAGGGGGTTGCTACACTCCAGAAGTTTTAGTCAAAGGGTATTGCTTTAGTTAGAGGAGCCTTAGAGTTATTTTATAACTAGAGATGGATTAGATATCTAGGTAAGCAATTCGAACAATAAGCTAATGAATGGGACACCCTAAGAAGGGAAAGTGCATGTGTGAGACTTAAGAGGTCATCCAAAGGACAGCAAAAAAGATGGTAATATGATGAAAACCCTTGAAATTTTTAGAAGACCCCACCCAGAATTACCAGAAAAGGACACTAGATGGCAGCCTTGCTCCACAAAAGAACAGCAGGAAGAGATTATATACCTGTCCATGACGAAATATGGGCCAAACTCAGAAGAGGGGGCTACGGTTTTGTAGTGTATATAAACCTTTGAAAGTCTTTGTTTCCTTGGACATTCTTGGTGAATAAATGACCGTCTGTCCCCGATTTTGGCCAGAGTCATTATTGGGAGTGTTCATTCAACAGCTCCTGGCTGTTGGATTTTAAACTCTTTGGCTCTGCCCTTTGTTTCAATATTCTCTTCATATTGCCGGAGTTTGGTAATCAAATTATCCACTCTTTGTTCTCCTTCTTTCATTGATATCAATGCCAATGAGTTGACACACGATGATGGCACTTTCCATAGGAACTTATGCCACATGGTTTGTGTACACTGGACCTCATCTGGATTTATAGGGGATTGCTCATTATTTGAATCCCTAAAGAGTACCTCCAGCACAGCTAATTCTCTCAGGTACCAGATACCTTGCTCCATGGTGTTCCACATGTCTTGGTGCACTACTAGATCACCCTTGAAAAGATACCTTTCCCTCAAGCTTGACAGGAGTCGCCTCCAGAGGCTGAGAGTTTCTATTCTTTTCCCAATCTCCTGGTCAATGCTCACATCCTGGGACAGGGATTCCAGTTGCCTGGCTTCACTACCATCCAGTGTCATATCATGGGCCATTACATCCCAGCATTGGAGCAACCAGGTCACCAGGGGCTCACCCAACTGGCAGCTGAAATCTTTTTGCATATCTCACAGCTCACCCAGGAATAGGGATTGGATTATCATCTCCGGCCCTCCCTCTTCCTCCTGTTGTGAGTACCCTACTTCATCCCTAAGAGAACTGATTTTGTCTTGGCTTTCTTCTATATAGGGGTGACTGCTACTGGCACAGGTTTTTCCTCTGGTTCAGTTGCAGTTTTAGTGGCCACAATGCCTGTTGCTCTGCTTTCCTCCTCCTCCCCCCTGAGGGTGCTGTCTAGTAATGGGCAGTGTCCGACAAAGAGTAGCCAGTGCCCAGNAAGACACATCCAAAATGACCCTCATTGCCCTTGATGTTATCATGTCAAACTGATATCACAGAGTACAGCAACAAAACATTCCTGATCCCTCTCCCTGCTCTGAAAAAGATCATCATGAGGAGCCACATGTTACATATACAAGAATATATACAGGGTTAGGTGCCATAACCACATGAACAGACCAAGCAACATTGTGATCATTGGCTCTGTACCTAATACAACAAATGCTTAGACCAAATTTGGTTCCAACCTGCTCTGGTAAGATCTGTTGTTATCTCAACCCTTTGAGCCCCACATTGGGCACCAAATAAAGCTGTCATGGTTTAGGAATAGTATTCCCCAATTTAGTGTTCCCACTGAAACACTCCAAACCATGCACCGCTCGCTCACTCCCCCCTCCCCCTGTGGCAGGCTGGAGAGGAGAATTGGAGGCACAAAAGGTAAAGATCAAGGGTTGAGATAAGAACAATTTACTGGAAACAGCAATGAAATAAGGAAACAAACAGCAACAGTGACAATAACAAAAGTGTACAAGGGAGGCGAACAATTCACACATTTGGTTCACCACACAGAGCCCAGCAATACTCGCCCACCCACCATGCTATGCGATCCCTAAGGGATCCCTTCTCCTGTCCCCAGAAAAATGACATGAGGTTGTAAAGAATAACCTCTGTGTCCTAGCTATGCCCCCTCCTGGCTACTGCAAAAATTAACCCTGTCCTGGCCAGAACCAGGACAGACAGATATTCATACTTACTTTATGCATTTAAATCTGGCACCTCAGCCAACAGCCTAGATTCTCTACCAGAGAGCAATTCAGAGCCCCAAATTCAGACTTTACCTCTCCATTCTGATTATACAGGGAGTCTGAAGTTAAACTATTTATGCTGCTTGCCTGCAATCAGTCTCAAGGAGGTTAAGATCTGATTAAGCACAATGTCCTGAATAAGCAGGAAAACACCACAGCTCTCGCTGCTCTAGATTTATATAACACCACCTGAAAGCCAAAGTACTCTACAAGATGCTAAAGTAACAGCAGAGAATTCCTGTTGCAGAGAGATTACCACCTAGATAGGAAACATGCACTAAAGAAAGGGGGAAATACACAGAGAAGATGCTCTACTATCAATTCTCACAATTTAAAGCCACAACAGTCTGGGCATTTGACATTGTTTTCAAAGCCCCAGAACAACATCAAAATGAAATCAGGTTTTTCTTTGGAGGGGAAAGGGTCCTGAAATGTTAGCTCAGTGCACCCAAGTTGCCAAAAGGCAACTCAAAAATAAGTTTTAGGCCTGGGTGTTTACATCAACTATCTGATTTTTGATTACTCGGCTTTGGCAATACTATGAAAATCAAGCTCAGACAGGGCTAGTGATGAGAGAGATCAGAACCCAGGGTCACAGAATCACAGTCCAAACTTAACGCACCAATTACATACAGAGTTTTACCAGCTTCACAATACAGATAAGCAGCTGGCTATCCATACTTTAAGCACCTCCACTTGAGTACTCCCTGCTTGGTAACTATTTTGTTTTACAAAACAGCCTCATTTGAAAAAAATTTCACTTTTCATATGTACTTTGGACATCAGTACTTTGGCAGAAGAGAGATGAAGTTGCATTCCCTATGTACCACAGGCATTCCGCATTAAGATGCTTGAGCGGGCACTGGTCAGATTTTGAAGAGCAGAACAGCAGTGGGATAAGTCAGAAAGGCACTGGATTAAGAAACAGTAGGTAAAGTTACTCAAGAACTGACAAAATAATTTAAATGAAATACAGGCAAGCAAATGTTTCAAATGCAGATAAATTCCCTTGCACCACTAAGTTGTTGCTGAAACAGCAATTGCAGGAGACACTATTTTAGTGGTACAGAAGTTTTTTACTGTTACAGAAGTTAAAAAAAGTGACCTATACAGACTGTAATGGCCTTGCATGCAGACAGCACCACAGGTCCACAGATAATGTCTGCAGTGTCCTTGTACACTTGGAAGTGCCCACCAAAAAAAGGGTACGGTCAAGGTTATTAATTACAACGTTCAAGGCAAAGCAAGTAATAGTGCCATAACTGAAAGAACACATACAGAAATCCACAGTAAGGGGACTACAAAATTAGGTCACTCAACTGATTCAAGTTGCAAACTGCTCTAAATGCAATGGGAGTCTTTCACCCAGACAAGTTGCTCTTATCTGTTTCACAGGTGAAAGTAAACATCTGAGCTAGTAGGATGCAATTTCATTGTGGTAGGAAGAAGCAACTGCTTTAATAAACTTGATCGAGAGTATAAGTCTGTATCACTAAACACACATAGATCCAGAATCTCCACAACAGCTGTATGGGAAGTGATTTTAACATCTAAACTATACCTTTCCAGCCACAACATGCAGGACAGTTGTGCCATTTGAGTGGGTTAGAATGACTCCTAACCTTCAACAGAAAATATAGACAGCAATTAATAAAGAACCCAACCATCATGAGAATTAAAAGTTTTATTAGTGTATTCACATATTAGGCAAATGCAACACACATGAAGCTTATTTCTTAGGTTCACAAGTTCTACCAATACATTAGTCTAGTGGTAAAACTAGCATAAACTGGTAACTGCTTTGCCAATTTTTGAAAGGTGTCTGGCCCACTTTTTCAAGGCTTGATTTTTGGTATTGCTTCTATGCCCTAGTCATTATGGCATAAAAATATCCATCGCTATTATCAATTCACTCAACAGATTAAAAGCTCTAACACTGGCCACATTTTTGTTCTCAAAGCTATCACTAGCTGTACTTACAAAGTACAGTACTAGTGTAATGGATGAAACGAGAAAACCAGACGAAGGCAATCCCGCTACTGCCACAATAACAAAAGAATGACAGACAGCTAGATCACAAGCTCATTAGTAAGATATATATTTTTCAAGTCAGAATAACCCTTCTATACAGCTTCCCAACCCATCCCCAACCCAGACTTATTTGTAGAATATATTTCAGAATATTTTTAATATGGTGCTGCTGTAGTGTCCAAGGGTTCACAATAACATGCACTGTCACAAAGAACCTAGAAGTCCTTCTTTGCCAGTCATACCTCAGCAACCACTATCCTAGAGGTTTTGCAGAAGCAACTACTTTTAATAACAAGACCCATTATGACATAATGAATGTGTATGATCTGGTATGCAAGTAAGCTATACAAAGCCACACAGATCAGAAATTTAAAATCTGTTACTGAAATATATTAAGAAGATGCATCTATTTAAAACCTATACAAAAGAGTAGTTTACCTTGGGAAAGGATTTTTCAAGGTATTTAGCTCCAAAAGCTAAAAACCATGATTTTTAGTGACATCTGTTTAATGAAAAAATACAGATTTAAGGGGTAAGCCAATAACCTTGTGTACTTAATGCAGTATCCAATGCTATGATAAATTCTCATTCCATGAGAAAAAACACTGACTTCAATGATTCAAGGTAAACAAAAAAGTCCCAAATTACACCACTGCCAGCAATAATGCTGGCACCAGATGCATCAACTCAGATGGGTAGGGAAAAGTAGATTCTTAGTGTGATGGATACTTGGAATTTATAATATGAATTGATTTAGACCCCATTAAGTATATAAAGTGTCTTAAGATTTCACAGATGAATCTCAAGACATTTCTTTCCCTTCCAATTGAGGAATTTTCTTTTTCTTTAAGAAGGCAGCAAAAAGTTGAGCTTTTTATGTTTAGGACAACTCAAAAACCTGCTCATATGAAAAAAAAAAAGAATAAGGGAGTAGAGTCTTGGAATTTTATAAGAGATTTACCCCAATAAAAAAAAACCAATCAACTATTTACGGGAACTAAAATGTAGAACAGCACAACACTGGGATATTTGAGATCATGATGCATTACCTGTACATATACTTAGTTATTCATGTTATTGATAAACCATTAGGACACTCAATTATATACCCAATAAAAACACCATTAAGAGTTTTGAGAACAATCCCATCTTCTTTCTGAAGAAGGCATTTCTATACACTAAATTTTCATCTAGTAGCAGAGTATAGGAAACAGAATCCACAAGGTGCTTTAATTGATGAGACCTCAAGTGCTGTTTTTCTTTTTTTTTCTTTTTTAAAAACGTTTTTGGATAGTAAACAGTTCATGGGGACCACACTCAAATACTATGACAGACGAGGTGTTATATTAAGTCTGTTGATTAGACTCGATATTTAGCCCACTGGTAACAGAGGAAGGAGTTTTACGACATGCTGGAGCAGCGTACTGAAGGGGAGCCCATCTGAGTCAATACTTTGTCCAACCATTGTAGAGGTCCATTCAGATGAAGTTCAATCCAGCAAGGAGTGCTTGTTACTGTTTGCCGCCTAGAAAATAAAGAATAGGGAAGTCAGAAAGCAGCTTTAGCTGCCATAAAGTTCTCCATCATATTATCAAATCTGTTTCCATCTATATCCCGTACACAGAAAGATAAAAATCCACAACCATTACCATAACTTACTAAACTTTTTTCAGACAGCCTTTGAAGAAAAAAAACACAACAAAAACTCCAAAACACTCCACATCTGCAAGACACATCAATAATTACATGCTTGTCCATAATACATCAAGAATATTCTGCTCTGGAGAATAAGAACTGCAGCATTTGCTTCAAGTACGCTTCAAGTACCACACCAAGAGCTTTCCTTCTAAAAAGTAATTCAAAACTGAAGATTGTCCAACCAATGTGGTGTTCACATCACAGATAGCTGTGTGCAGCTGCATCTCAACCTTCAAAGAGTCTGAATCCATAACTGGGTTTGAATTTTGTAGATAATTACCGAGAAATACAGAATAGAAACCCTTGTCTCTGCACTATCAGCATGGCCAAACAGCACAATGCTATGATGATCATAAGGTCTGGCTTTTTTGGAGCAAATGACAAGATAAATGTATAAGGAAACTGCTAGATGTCAGAAACACTACATCAAAACACTGTGTGTGGTTATACTGTGCTAACTGATGCTATCTCAAAGGAACACAACTTTTATCTCCAATTTTCTGTAATCTTACACTTCTACATGTGTTTTGTACTGCAACATCCTCACACAAACAACCAAAGTAAAAATTGTGTTTCCATTGTCTTCTATATAAACTTACCTAAAATTTTTCACAATAGAAGCCCTTAATTAAACACCATATAGCAAGTCTCAGTAAAGCTGAAGGGTTGACAATCAAAAAAGCTTAATTTGCTCTCCCATATATCCTTGTTTCAGAGACCTGTTGTTAAAAAATTTTCCTTCTCATCTCCAAAGTAAAAGAATCAGTATCAGACATACTCTGCCTGAGAAATCCTGGTTTTTTCACTGTACCCACTCCAGGCATGGGAGTTTTCCCAAACTAGACTGGCAAGACTACTGTTGCTAAGCCAGTTTTTTCCTAGTAATTCTAGCTATCCCAAAGTCAAAGCAAGAAGGCATTAAGATTCAAAGGCAGCAGATTATTCAGACGCAAACCCAGCCCCTTCATTTTTACTGTTGGCACTGCAACCCTTCGCCTTAAGGAAATCTGTTTATATACAGAGAGGAACTGAAAAGGCAGAAAAACTAAGCCAGTGAGAAGATGAATTTCCAATGTTGTCTGTGATTTCACATTTTCTAGGAAAACAAAGCAGCTGGTGTCTGTGCACTCTCAGCACTCTAAAAAACATTGTTCTCTTAGCCCCAAATGCCTATCCCAAAATAGAGTGATCCAATAGAACAACCTAAACCACAGGAAATATAATTCTGTTTAGTCTCAAATCCTTTCCCAAAGAAGGAAGTTCATTATTCCACCACTGTCAACTCCCCTACGATGTGTTTCACAACACACTTCCTCAAAATTTTATAACTGGTTCTGTTCAACAACCCTAGCTTTGCACTACACTGGCAGAAGTTGGTAAGATAGCAACAGTTGCTTAGTGGCTATCTCAAAGCTAAAACTCAGCCTCTTCTACCCACAGATTTCCAGTTCACATATCATTGTTTGCTATAATTACCTCTACTGAACTCTCTTCAGAAGATGATCCTAGATCTGGATAGTTCTTGTGATAACATGAACACTTGACTGCTAATCTGAACTCCTATCACCATCCTCAATTCTAGCCAACGTGTTGAGCAAAAAGCTCTAAACTATTTTGTCTACCAAGCTTATAAGCTTGGTAAATAAACAAAATGTACCACCTTGCCATACCTGTGCATTTACCCACATAGCATAAAATGTAAATAATGCTTTGGCTTTGCCCAAGTCTGTTCTCTGAGAAACCTTTTTGACACAATGATGAAGCACAGAAGTTTTAACAAGAATGATGGATTTTACAGTGCTTCCTGGTCTATTTTGACAATTCAGACTACATTAATTTAAATTCAAGGTTGTGTTTGCAGGAGCAACCTCTTCTTGCTTTAATCACAACTGCAGCATAACTTACAGGTTTTGTGCATCAATAATTTATTAGCATCATCTTAAACAGAGATGCAAAGAAACTAGTTCAGCATTATGCCAGTAATCAGTTTCTGTGCTGTTCTGGCAGTGTTTGCACTGCAGCTTTTTTAATCCTATGATCTCCGAACAGTTTATAGACTACTAACAACCAACATTCTCCCTCCTTAGAAATAACTTTACCAAAAGGCTCCCCACTGTTTTAATTCAGCATTTACACTCCATTCACTTCAAGTTGTCTCCATATAATCTGACTGATTAAGCCTCTTCTGATTTGAATGTTGTATTTAATTTATGTATAAGTGTATACATACTTCTTTTGAGCCAAATCCAATAGTTCTTTAAACTTGAGCCAGATTCTTTCTTGTGTACCTCTTCCTAACAAAGAGGTACCAATTTATTCCATTACTCAAATTTCTCATTTCATCTAATTAGACTTTTACAAAATTGGCTTCATTTATCTGAGAAGCCTCCCCCACATACTGACACTGCTGTTTACATGCATATATTTCAAGAGCAGATAAAAGAAACAAACCCCCAAGATTCACAGTGGAACCTACATACCATTATTCAACTTCAGAAATTATATGGATTTTAAAAAATCATTATGCATTACAATAGGGTATTGATATGTCAAACTTAATTCTTTCAGGGGACAATTTCTAGAGAGGTTTAAGGGATTTGTTTAAATAGAGAATACAATTGGAACCTATTCAAAAAGCAGATAAAAGGCTATTTTTTCCACTCTAAAAATTTTTTTAGCAGTTTTACAACATAAACACAGTCATCTTACTCCTGCAGAGTTTTTTCCATTACAAGTTCCAAAATATTTGTCATCCCTTAAATGCATGTTCTCCAGCTGTTTCATTCTGCAGAATGCACTCCAAATGACTTCAATTCTTTCTGTTAGATACTAGCAACTGCATCCCTCACCACAACCTAATGAACTCATTATACTCCACACAGAACAGGACAGAGACCAAAATAACTGTACATCTAACAAACAGCAAATAATCTCACAGCACAAACTGTGAAACTTCTAGATATTGTCAG
Source organism: Ptilonorhynchus violaceus (assembly GCA_013397565.1). Classification (NCBI taxonomy): domain Eukaryota; kingdom Metazoa; phylum Chordata; class Aves; order Passeriformes; family Ptilonorhynchidae; genus Ptilonorhynchus; species Ptilonorhynchus violaceus. The sequence continues at coordinate 9,704 of VZRJ01007119.1, forward strand.
TGATTTTGCCATAAGTAAGCAAGCAGGACCAAGCAAGGAAACAGAAATATGGCAACATTCCTTGCTCAACAGCTGACTGTAATCCTAAAATCAGTTTCTGGTCTTAATAACTTAGAAACTCAATAGCTGATGGGGGAGAAAAAGGAAAATATGGGGTTCAACTTGCAGACAGCATATCTACAGTAGCAGTAAGAAGCCTGTAGGTACAGCTTTCAAACCAGACAGAAATAGTGCATTAGTGAAAGAAGAAAAATCAACTCTAAAATTAAAAACAAAAGTTTCTTACCTGTATTCAGCTCCCCATCCTTTAACAAAACTCATTCTTATGGTACACATTCTAGTAAGCTGATAAACTGCTTCAAAGCCCTGATTCACAGATTGAGCCAGAAGAGCAGCAAATTCTTGATTATTAAAGATTTTTAGGTTGCATCCTATAAAGAAAAAAAAGTCCAGAGTACAATTAATCAATCAATACTTGTGTTTGCTACACAGAAGCCCAAAACTATGGAGAAACTATGAAAAGGAAAGCAAATGTCTAGTGAATACATTCACTGAATATTTTTACACAAGACTTTTGGTAGGTTACTAACCTGGTGGAATTTTGCACACAGTTGCAGGATGCCAGCCATATCTTTGATTACAGTTGGGGCTCTGAACAAAAATCGCGCTATCACTTAAGCACTCAGCAAAAACTTCTCCACCGATGTAATAGAGACGTACTCCCCTCCCTGTAGCAGAATTCAAAGGAACTCTAGTTATGATATGACCCAAGCAGATTAACAAATAAGAGAGTATTTTGTTTCAGAGAAGGCCAAGGTTTTTCTTTATAACAAAAACAGAAATCAATTATTTACAGGAGAACACTGTTGGGCTGACAGCTGTAGCAGGAGCAG
>VZRJ01007122.1:0-38520 GCA_013397565.1 Ptilonorhynchus violaceus
AGAAGAAAGGCTTCTTCCTTGGTCTGCCATCTCAGTTCTCCCATGACACACCTGCCATGATTTTCCTTCTCCGTGTGACCACCCTCTCTCTCTCTCCGACTGGGAAGAAAGGCTAGCTTCTGCAGAATTACCTGGGACTCTGGAAAGTTTGTTTCACTTGAATTCGTCACCATGCATTCCTGTTATCAGCTGCGTGATAGTCTCTAGCCGATATTCAGTGCAAACCGTGCTGTGCTGCTGCTGGGGGGAGGGGGAGAAGCTCTGGGGCTTTTTCCGCCACTGCATGCAGTCCAGGATGCTGGCAGCAGCTCGCAGTGGTGTTAAGGTTGTGGGCGTAGTAGATTCCTTTCCCGGTGGCCGCGGCGCTTCGGCCACCAGCCCTGGCGACTGGCGAAGCTGCAGCTCTGGGACTGGAGCCGCCCCAGAGCAGGGCCCGCCATCCCCATGGCAAGAGAGTCCCCCAGGATGGATGCCCTTCCACCCTCTCTTCCAGAAAAATATGCAAATTTTCGCTAGGCAAAAACAACTGTCCATTGGTCCAAAACTTCATCTAATTACAGTCCATCAAACCCGTGACAAAACACAATATTTTTGATGGATTACCTCAGTCAGCAGATAAGCAGTGATCACCTGCCCACTCACTCCCCAACACCAGCTGTGTGGAGAAGAGAATCAGAAAGGCAAAAGTGAGAAAAATCCGTGTGTCAAGATAAAAACAGTTTAATAATGGAAGGAATGAAAAAAACAGACAAGTGATGCAAAGGCCATCACTCACCACCTCCTACCAGCAGACTGATGCTCAGTCTCCAAGCAATGACTGCATAAGAACAACTTCTCCCCTGTTTTATTGGTGAGCATGATGCTATATGGTACAGAATATCCCTTTGGTCAGGTGAGGTCAGCTGTACCATCTCTGTTCCCTCCAGTCTTTTGCTCACTTCAAGCCTCCCTCTGGGATGGTGGTGGGGGTGGGCTGAATAGGAAACAGAGAAGGCCTCACTGCTCTGTAGGCATTGCTGTTTTAGACACTAGTGTGTCATCAACACTGTTTCAGAGATCTAAAACCATATGGGCTGCTGCTCCTCTGCCAGAACCAGACTTGTACATACTTGTATCCAGAAATAGAAACAGACTCCAATTTTAGCAAATTATGTTTATGCTGAGATCTCACTGGAGTGAATGAATGCTGTGCTGAGGTTGTAGGCAGAGAAATAAGGACTGTCAACTGTATGGCATCCAGCTGAGATGTCCAAATCAGTACAGTTTTTATGAATTTGACTGACAGTAAGAATGTAAACAAACTTACTCTACTTTTCATGATACTTTTACTTATGCATAAACAAAGCACAAAAAGAAATACAGAAGAAGCATAGAAATTTAGTGGTGTTTCAGATACCTTCTAGTGACCCAAACTTCCCTTCAAGTTGCTACTCCAAAAGGAATGGATCTCTCAAAGATCCTGTGTTGCATGTCTCATCCTTGTGCTTATACCTCTGTTCTCTGATAAATAAAGCGCTTATATACCTCTTTCAGCAACTAAATCACAGGTAATATGTCTTTAGTGTGTCAGAAAAGGGAATGGGGAAGGGCTGTGTATGTGAAGGAAAAACACAAAAAGCTGGGAAATCCTTTCTTAAGAAATTTGGGAGTGATATTACTAATTCACCTTGTAAAAAGGTGTGTGTTTTCCACCAATGAGAACCTTGAAAACCATTTGCAAGGTTTTGTCACATAACTCTGGACATGAACAATCAAACAAATGTTAAGATTCTAATCCCCTTTAGGATTAGAAGATCCACACAAAACAGCACATATTAAGTATGCATAAGTATACACACTTGCATGTATAAATATATATACACACAGATAGATATGTACCAATACACATACATATTACATAATGGAAAAAACCTTTCCTCCAGAATGCATATGAGAAAATCACACTGTTTATTTTATTTTCTAGTTTACCTACCTGTAATCTTGGACAGGTCTACTCACAGATCAGTTTTCTACCTAGTAACATCTGGGAAGCTGCAGTGTGGTAAGTAGTGAAAATATCTAAAACAAATGTCAAGTACATTTCCCATATTGTGCAGAAATTCTTCCTCTAGGAAATCAATTTGGAATGCTGCCTTCCGACTCACTACAATCACTCAGGGGAAGCATGGTTCTTTACAAACATACTTGCATGTGGGTCAAGTAGAGGCACAGCTCATTGGAGACACAATTGAAAATATTCATGCTTCCTATTTAGCTTAGTTTTTGTACTGTTGTACCTTTTTTTTTGTTCCTGTACTATGAAACTGCTGTCTGTTAATTTTTGGAACAACACTGCGTTCATTGATTTACTGTAGCTTTTAGGGGCTTCAGAGAATAACAGTCTTTTGCCTCAGGCTATTTAGTGATAGTACAGCTGTTCTACAGTATCTGCAAAAGATCTCTTCATTTAAAAGTAAAAGTTAGTCACAGAGAGCCACAGTTTCAGAAAAACTAAGTTACCAAAATTGTAATCTCTGAATATTTGTTTGGGAGTGATACTGGGAGTCTTAAAATATATGAAAAATAAAAACCAAACAAAGCAAGGAAACCAAGGAGATAATTTGGTTCTTTTGGGAGTAAAAAAACACATGAAAAAACTTTGGAAACTTGAAATCTTTTACAGAAAAACTCCTGAATTACACGGGTTTTTTTTCTAAGTATGCAACTACTATAATAGGAAAAAGTTGATGATTCAAGCTAATTAGACCCCTTTCAAACCAATTCACAGTTCATCTGTATTTGTTCAACCTGAGCTTGTTATATTACCATTTTTCCTATAGGCCAAGATCTGCCACTTTCCACTCTACAGTGGACCCTGACCCTGTCACAACAACTCCTGCTGGCAGAGGGAAGACCACAGGCAGAAAACGTAGGGCAAGAGCGGTGTGGACTACAGACCCTCCTAGCAATCTAATAACTTTGAAAGCCACAGCATAATGTTAGGTAACACGACCTCATAAACCAAAGCAAACAAGTAAACAAGTGTGCTGTGCTGAAATGAAAGATTTTGAAGTGATTTTCCAATGCCTTTTAATATCAATATATGTTTACTAAACACATTTCTTTATGTCTACATATATGTAGTAGTGGTAGTAGTATATATGTATACTCTTGATCATATGTGCTATATGCATGTTACAAAGCTGGATAGCTTGACAGGAATGTTGTCTTCAAGAGGAAATTAATCTCAAGGCAATGTTTCTGGAAGGATATAATGTATTAAAAAATTCTCTTTAATTCTGTTTGAGTTTTAAATGAAACTGCTACTGAAGGCACGTATATTCTCGTTCAAGGTATGTGTCCATTTCCAAAATTATCAAAAAGGACACCAATACATGAATTATTTTTTTATTTGCCTATAGGCTGATGATCTTTGGAATTCCTAGTGCATATGGAGAAGATACTGTACTGAATCTGAATACAATTTAGCTCTGCTGAGGATTCAATCATTATTGAGGATGACTGTGTAATTGGAATTGGAGCAGGAATCTGTAACAGAAACATAAAAAATAGCTTGGCTGCCTGCAGATAGGTCAAAATTGCAGAATGCAAAGCTAAAAGGTTGCTAAATGTCTTTTTCTGTCTTAAGAAATAAATTTGATGCACTTATTTAGCCAAATCTTTTGTTGCAAAACGTATGGAGTCTGTGTTTCATTTTTGAAGACCTTCATCTCTTGTTTAATTTTTTTCCTTGTCTTCTGTCATGCAAACAATTTTTAACCCCTCTCCTAGGAGTGGATTGAGAATTAAGACATGAACCTTTCATTTTCAGCACCATATATGGCAAAAATTGCTTAAGCTTTATGATATCCTTTTGAACACCACAGGGAAAGAAACAGCCTATGGATTTAAACTGTTCAGCTCTATACACTTAATTGCAGTGTTGAAGTCTGTAGTCAAGTTGAGTTTTGCCTTCTAGATAATCAACAGAAAGAAACAGCTAAGGTGCTTTGGGTTGAGTGTATGAACCAGCTGGCATAAAGCGGACATGCCAGGAATGCATGTGTGAGACACTCTTTTGCTTGATCTCAACTTGAGGATTTAATCTTTGGCTATGGAATTTCTCAACAAAAAAGAGTTATAAAACTCTTCCCACCTATGTTTTTATGAAATGTGAAAATCTGTTATTCCAAAGTTTGAATTTTGTTTCGCTCTTACAATCTCTCTATTTTTTATTTAATATCGAGCTAAAATCAAGCACTCATTTATGATAAAGTTCAACAGTTACTAGTCTGTTAATTAAAACTTCTAAAATTGTGGTCCCACTGTATACTACTTTTGATTTTGGAAATATTTTGACACATATTTACAGAAAGAAATGTAACATGAATTTTGTTATCCAAATGTTGTCACTTTCCAAGATGAACTGTGCAAATCCCAGTTTGTACACACAGTATTACTCTCATGTCTGGACATGATACCCATGCACACAGAATCACTTGGATCGTTTGTGCTGTACGTCAGTGACAAGAAGGATCTGAGGTGCTCAGAGAAAAATCCATTTCACAAACTCCAAGGTTCAAGCTCCATCAAATGGATAACGTAATATAGATAGATACCACTAATTCTAAGAAAGTTGCATTTTTCTCCAAACAGAAAAAGGAGTGCAAATGCTTTCAATATAGACTCATGAGCTGATTTCTGTGTCTTTTTATCTGTAAAGCATACTAACTTCAGGAAATCTGTAACATTTCTACTTTGTATTTTTATTCTCTTTAACCTCTACACCATGTTCATAGGTATGTCCAGACCACAGACAGTGCCAGAGCTCAGTACCAGCATTATCCCAGCAGATATCAGTTTGTTCTCTTGGAGCACATATAAAACATAAGTCAATATCTGCTATTGAGCCATGTGAGTGAATTCAAGCCTTGCAAACATTTGTATTTGCCAGATCATCAAAGAAGTGGTGAGAACTAAGCAGAGGTGGAAAATGTTGACGTATCTTCACAGAGTACAGGGGATAACTATTCTTATTTTATTTTAGAGTCAGTCACTTAACAAGTTTAAAGTGCCTATGTAGAGTATTTTTACTCTGTCTTAAGGTGGCCATAATTCAAATTCCATTCTGATAACTTCCCAAAATAATTAAAGTGTGTGGAACTGAAGGATCTTCACTTCCCAAAGCAAGTATTTACATGGATTTCATGTGGTTTAACAATGCCAGATTAAATCACAATTTTTTTTGAAAGTATCCATGGAAATCAAAGTTTAGGTAGGGAACATATTTCCTAATATAAGCTAGTACTTTCAGATGTCAGGTGATTTGAAGTGATCCTTTGAGTTGTTTAATTTACAATCTGTTCTCACTTGTGATGCAAAACTGTTTATTGAACTCATATCACAAATTGATTGAAACATTTAAAATAGAATAACAAACACAAAATTATAAATAATGAAAAAATAATAAGGAAGAAATAATATTCTGTTCTCTCATGAATAATAGTATAAAGTAGAGCTGTTGCCATATATTTGTCTGAATACACAAACCCACAGATTCATTACATGTTTAGGTGCTGAATTATTTCTCAAAGTATAAGACTGTCTAGACATCCTTAAGTGGACTTAGAGCTATGTAACATCCACCTTACTCATTAACTCAAAATACCTATTTTCTGTTCATGTGGTTCTTCTACATTATCTTAGTTGCAGAAACAGTACGGCAGTAATATAGAGATAGTATCAAGTTGAAGTGTTTTATAGTAAATGGGAAAAATGAGAAGTACAAAATGCAGGGAAAATTACATACAAGTACTGTAAACAACAGAGAGAAAGGAAAATGCAACCTACTGAAGCTCTTGGCCTGGTGGAGTTTTTTGGTTTTTTGTTTTGGAAGACAATAGCTAATATTTTTTCTATTTTAAAATACAGAAGGAAAAACATATGGCTTTTTAACAGTATGTCATGTATTTTATTTTCTTATTTTTCTTTTTTCTATTTTTCTCTCCTTGGGTGATAATCCAAATTTGCTAATAGATTGAGTTGCATTAAATATAAGCAGATTATGCAAACGTAAGTCTCAAAAGAAGAGGCTGCTTTAGTCAACAAACCTCCTGAAAAACCTAAAAATTTACCTTAATTTCACAGCTGTTCATCACTTTGCAGGAGGATTCCTGAGCTACACCACTCATGGATGAGCATCAGCTCATGTCAGGCACAGCCAAAGACACAAACTCCACTTTTGCCTGACCTGAAGACAAAACTCGGGGAGGGAAATTGTCAGTCTCTTTTGTCACCTCCATGGGATCCTAAAGGAAACCGCTCTGTGTGGAGTCAAACCACATAGGTCTGCCCAGCTCTAAGGGTTTCTCTGCTAAGACATAGAGAGGAGAAAGTTGTTTTGCTTCCTTGTTTTCAGAACAGACTGCTTCTGTTCAGAGTGAGTCATCCCTCTGTCTTCCAGAGAGGCACATGGTGAGGGACTGATCCTCCATGTGAGTAGGAAACAGGGGCCTTGAGGGTGGAATCCTACGGTCTGGAAACTGTTGGGTTAACCTGCTGTCATGTCACCCAGTTTTGAATTGGAAAACTGAAGTCAGGCAATCCAAAATTTGCTCAAAGGCTCAATATCTGGTTTCCAGTCCATTTAAATAATCTTATACAAACTAAAGTCTTTCAGTCCTCTTGTCTCAGTGCTGAAAAAGGAAATTATTAAGTTGTGCCATACAGTTTCACATCTGTATGGAATCATAGACACAATAAAACTCTTGGTCAGTGGCTTGAGCTTGAAATAATTCTTGCTATTCTTAACCTCACTAAAAAAAGGCTGAATGGCAACCACCAGCTTGGTTTTTCATGGACTTGTTCATGTCTCCCAACCAAAATAATTGTATAATATATTTCAGCATCACTGGCGGGTACAGAATAAGAAGACTCTGTCTGGTTTAGCTTCACCTATACTTCAGACCACTGCCGAGATGTTCAAGTCCTTTTCAGCTCTTTTTTCTGTTTCTCACCTGCAGCAGATCCCTTGCTCCTTGATTATTCCTGAGCAGGTGCCATCAGCCTCACTGTTTCTTCTTCCTTCAGCTGTTATCTTTCATCATGAACTATGATGGTAGGCTGAAGTACTATCCCTGGAAGCCTTGCTGGAGAAAGATGAATGGCCATTAGTCTTTCGCAGTAGAAGTAAGTGGGCAACAGCCTTATGTGCTTTTATGTTACAGACCACAGAACTCCTTAACACTGACTCCTTCACCTTGGACATTTTCCCATCTCGATTTTCTGTTTGTTCAAAGAGCTTGTAAAGTTTCATATCTCATCTCTCCTCCCCTATTTGCACTTAGATATTGGAGGGAAATTGCAGTCAAGCAAGCATGCTTTTAAAGTGTTCTTGAAAAACTTTCCCAGGCAACTACACTTCTTTCTGTGCTTGTTGGATACATGTGCATCACTACTCTGAAGTCTAGGTCTAAACCCACTGCACCTGTGCCTCCCTTGTTAAATCTCTTAATGGATATGAAGCTTCATGCTATGAGGCTTCACCAGGAGTTAGCTTCTATGACCACCCTACACAGTACAGAAGATTAAGGTTCTTCAGCTGAAGCCTTGCCAAGTTACTGATTTTAACAGATTTTATCTGTGTCAAGACTGATTCTTGAGAACACTATTTAAAAAAATGGTATTAAGAGTGTACTTTTGATTCTACCAATGGTGTAATACTTACTATTAAACTGTTTCCTGAAGATTTCTCTCTGGTGTTCATTAAAGCTGTGCAAGAAAGTAGATACATCAAAACAAATATTTTTAATAAGCAAGCATACGTAACTATCATTTCTGTAACTGAACAGATGCTATTTAGTTATTTACTTTTAAATACTTTTTCAACTGGGTTAAGCATTACCTTTTGTATCTTTTCATTTTATTTGCACAACTTTTGGTCTAAACTAGATTAACATAGAACTACATAGAATACTACAAGTAGTAGTCTTTCTGTTGCCTGAAATATTAGGTTTGAACCCAAGAATTTCCATGGTAAATCTACAAATGAAGGTGGAAAACTACTGGTATGTGTTAGAAGATATTTCAATTACAAAATAGCAAATTCTTGCTTCTTCTTTCTTTGAACTCACCTCCTTCTTGGCACCAGAGACAGCATGTTTGGGCTGTTATTCTACTTTTTCTAGTGAACAAAATTAAATCATTGTGGTCTTGTCATTTGTGTGTGCTATGAATGCTTGAAAAGCATGGTCAGAAAAAGTGATATGCTCATCAGCTGTACAGCAGTTTTGAAAAACCCAGACAAGACCTTTTCTTCTTTGTCTCCTGAATAGGAACATCAACCCCACAGCTGTGGAAACTGAAGCTAAATAACTGTTTGCTTCAGGGCAGTATCTGTCTGTTGAGTGAGTATACAGCAGGCACAGAAATGTTTCACTACCAAACACATTTTTTAATTGATGAGGTTAGGGCATTAATTCTTTACAATGGATTTTCTGCTTTCTCCTTCTACAGCTGACCCCTTGCAACCTGCAGTCATGCCTTTGAGTCACCTTTCTTTGTGACATTGATGAATCCCCCAAATTTGCAGGTGGCCAATGCCAGTTTGAATGCAAACATTCGAACTTGAAAGCAACAGAGATAAATATAGCATTTTTGGCAGTCAGGCAGTTTTGAAAGTCAGTAGTTTTGTCTGCTGAATGTGACTACTCTAGAATCAAAATCGTCACCAAGAAAACTCTTGTATTCAGGGTTGCAAAATGAACTTGCCAATTATAAATAAATGCCATGCAGATCACACATCAGCTTAAAAAAATGCTTAAGAAAAATAGTCCTCTGGATATGAACTTCTGTTTCATTCACTGAAAAGAAGTTTCACCTGTGTGGTAGTACTGACAGTTTGTCTCTGGAATTGGTACTCAGTAATACTCAATAATTGACACTCAAAAATTGTTGTACTGCTTGTGGAGGCTGCCAGCTGGTCTGGGGGTCTCACGGAAACAAACTTGGACGACTTCGACCTCGACCAAATTGTCCTGTACACATGAGAGTTTCAAAGTATCCAAGTTGGAAGAAGATAGAACAGCAAGAACAGCAAGGACAGGAAGAGATAACTATAACAAAGGACTGTTAGTTGAGCTTTACCGCTATGTATGAAATATTGTTATGTCCAATGAAGTTACAACGGGTATTTGCTGTAACCAATAGAACTTAGAGAAGAAGAGCAAGAAGGGTATAAAACTGGCCATTGTCAAGTAGAGGGGCTTCTCTCTTGCTTTTACCTTTTAGGGCTTTTGGCTTTTAGCTCTGCTGCTGTTAAATAAAACCTTTTAGTTCTTAGCCTCTGCAAGCTTCATTCTTTTCATCCGTCTCAATATCCACATACTGCTGATCAAAACAAAAGGATCAATGATGTGCATAACGTGCTGTATGTTTGAGACAGTCTAGAAAGGGATTTAATTGCCTAAGTTGAAACTTAGAAAAAAATCTCAACATATGCATTTCTACTGCATTCATTGTTCCACTTTGTGCTACATAAGAGAAAAATCTGGATTATGGCTGAAAACCAATAAATTGTCAAGACTTATTTTTCAAGTGTGAATAATATAAATGATTGATGCTAAAGTAGCTTAACGGTCAATTATTGCTAATATACATATTAGCATACATATCTTACATATTGCTAATATAGAAGCAAACGTGAAGTTTTACAAAATAAAATAAATGCTTATAGGTAAAGAATTTGCCCATGTACAAGAAAACGGATATGTTAGGGACCTTGGTGAGGTAGCAACAAAAAACAAAGGAACCATTAACTTCCTGTATGATATTTTGAAAAACTTTCTGGGGCAGTTTGATTGTAAATATGTCAGAGAATATTTGTACTTTATATACAATGGAAGAGAGATAACACTATGCTGAATACTGCCAACTGCCAATATTACTGATGAAGATGAAAGAAAAAATTTGATTAACATATCTGACTGTGAGACATTTAATCTGCTAATTGTTATTATAGTAACATGTTATCTTCAATGAGAACTACAGCCTTAGCTTATGGAAAAATTTGCCTTTCTAGCTATTGGTATTTCTTGCATATATGATGTTCATCTCAGCAACAACAAAGAGAACTGTATTAACAGAACCCCTCTAAATATGTTTAGTTCAGAATTTGAAATAAGTTTGAATAGTCACCTAAGTTTGGGTGAGTTGTTTGAGTGCTGTTTTATGAAACACAGACACTAACCTCCCCACAGAATTTAGTTCATGGATTCATAGTGAAGGCAGTGTAGCAAAATTTGTGTTGTTTTCTGTTCCAACAGAAGCAGAGAAATCCAGATGCAATTCAGCAAAACTGAACAGGACAATGTGTAGAAATATCCATGGTAGCTTGGCTTACTAGAAGTAAAATGGTCACATTGGTGTAGAAAACCACCTGGAATTAATTAGTTGTGAGAGCCAGAGATGAGCTATGCCACACAGACATCCCCTTAGTGTGACTATATTTGAATGACATACAATTACCAACTCACTGAGAGACAGTCAGTTACACAGAGACTGTTGTTTTTATTTCTTTGAATTTGAATTTTTGCATATTTACTCTGGCATGCAGTCCCTCCTTCCCACTCTCCCTTTCTTTCCACTGAGTCCATCACTGAAGTTCCAGCAGCACAGATGGAGGTTATCTCTTTTTCTTTCTGGAATCCTGAACTTCATTCTTCAGCACATGAATCAGTCATCATTTGAGGATATGCAACTGACAGAATGCCACATCAAAGCAGATTTGTAAATAGTCAAAAGACTCTCACAGAGCGGCTGTGTAGAAAGCAATCCACAGTAGTTTGTTGACATTTTCTATTCGTCACTTCAGCATAATTTTCATGTTACACCATGTAGAATCAGTACACACCAAACTACTTGCAAACACGTGCAAGTCTTTGTGATAGCATTCTAACTGTTGAACCATTCAGAATGGGTATGAAAATGAAAAGCACTGGGGACTTCTGCCTCTTGCAGGATAACTATTTCTGAAAAAAATTACAATTTGAAAGTGTGGTTGGAAGTTTATTCTGAAATAAACTTCCATGTGCAAAAGGCCTTCCTTAGAGAAATCATGGCTATTGTACTTATACATTTGTCTTTCATCAGGCTGTTTGTCACAAGCAGACCCTGGAACCAGCTACTGATCATAAATTACTATTTCATAAAATATGCAGTCTGACACTTTGGGGAAAAAAAAAAAAAAGAGAAAATGCCTCCTTATCATTGTCCCTTAATCTTTATAATGACATGGTCTGAAATTCACATAACTGAATGAAGTGTTTGCTACACGTTATGACTTTGCTTTTAGGAATCTACCTTCAATGAGCCTTCCACTAGAAACTTGGCAAAAAGGAAACAAATCTGCTTAAAATCTCCCTAGGCTTCTTCATTGCATATGGAATTCCCTTGACTATTTCTCGTTCTGGTTCAGAATTCATCTACATTTCCCATATTCTTAAGATGTATTGCTTGTTGTTTTCCTCACATTTTTTATTCTTCATCACGTAAACAGCCAATGATCTCGTTTTTTACCTATTGTATCCTTGCATTGAGTGATCCACTTTTATCTAAAAAGGAAAAGGCTCAGCTAGAACTCCACCCGGCCACTGTTGTGAAAGATAATAAAAAGTGTTGTTATAGAAAAGGAGGGTCAAGGAAAATCTCCATTCTTTATTGGACACAGTGAAGAACATGGTCACCAAGGACAAGGAAGAGGATGAAGTACTTAATGCCTTCTTTGCCTCAGTCTTAGACAGAAAGCCTAGTGTCTTGGAGTGATTTATTATGATAGTGATTTATTATGATAGTGATTTATTATGATAGTCTATATGTAACCTCTGCTTACACCCAAAAATGGTTCCTGTACCTTTAAATCCGGAGACTGGAGGGGCTGGGTGGCGTGGGGGAGGCTTCCTGCCTTTGCTGGGCGGGTGGATTTGAAGTCTCGCTGCCCAGGTTTTCTGCGGCGCTGTGCAGCGTGGTCTTTCTGCTTGGCTGACTTGGTTTTCGGCCCAAGCAAAAAAATTTTCCCTTCCCTGGCTTGGAGAAACAGGACTAACAATCTTTTTGGCTGCTTTGAGCTGAACTGAATGAGCTGCTGCTCTGAGATCAGTGGGAGCAGGACCCAGTGGGAAGTGGGGCTGCTCCATTCCAGCCCAAGCCTCCAGGAGCCAAGCCAGAGTGAGAGAGAGAGCACACTGAAAGGCTCCAGTCCAGCTGTTTTGTCTGCTGTGACTGCCATGGAGAAGAGGCTGACACCAGATAGCTGCTGGGTTTTCCCCCACCTCGGTGCTGGAACTGCCCCATGGAAGTTCTGCTGCCCTCAGCATGAGAGCTGATGCAATGTCTGACCATGTGTTGAGAAAGNTATTCATTCCCTATTGGTGGAAAGCGATTTTTGGAACCCTTTTGGAGAGAAGGACTCAGTGCAGAGAGTTCTCTCTTAAATTTGTCTCAAAACTGAGACACTTGGTTATCGTAAAGGCCCTTGAGCTGGTAGACAGAGATGGGGAGCAGAGTAGATCCCTCCCAGTCCAGGAGGAAGTTATTAGTGACCTGCTGTGCCACTTAGACAATCACAAGTCTGTGGGGCCAGATAGGATCCATCCAAGGGTACTGAAGGAGCTGACAAAGGAGCTTGCCAAGCCACTCTCCAACATTTAGCATTAGTCCTGGTTAAACAGGGAGGTCCCAGATGACTGACAGTTGGAAAATGCAACAGCCACCTAAAAGAAAGGTCAGAAGAAGGAGCCAGGGAGCTACAGGCCTGTAGTCCTGCCTGACCCCGGTGCCAGGGAACATTAGGGAACAGATCATCTTGAGTGCCATCACACAGCACATACAGGACGACTGCGGATCAGGCCCAAACAACAGGGGTTTAGGAAAGGCAGGTCCTGCCTGACCAACCTGATCTCCTTTTATGAGCAGGTGACCTGCCTGATGGATGAGGGAAAGGCTGTGGATGCTGTCTACCTGGACTTCAGTAATGCCTTCCATACTGTCTCCCAGGACATTCTCCTGGAGAAGCTGGCAGCACATGGCTTGGACAGGTGCTCTCTTTGCTGAGTTAAGAATTGGCTTGATGGCGAGAGAATGGTGGTGAATAGGGCTGAATTCTGTTGATGGCTGGTCATTAGTGGTGATTCCCAGGGCTCAGAGTTCAGGCCACTCCCATCTAATATCTTTATTGGTTATCTGGATAAGGGGATTGAGAGTACTCTTAGTAACTTAGTGGTCAACACTAAATGAGGTGCGAGTGTTGATCTTCTGGGAGGTAGGAAGGCTCTGCTCAGGGATCTGGACAGGCTGGATCAATGGGATGGTTCAACAAGGCAAAGTGCTGTGTCTTATGCATAGGTCATAACAACTCCTTGCGGTGCTGCAGGTTTGTTGTAGAGCAGCTGGAAAGTGTCTCAGTGGAAAAGGACCTGGGGGTGCTGAACATGATCCAGCAGTGTGCCCAGGCAGCCAAGAAGGCCAGTGGCTTCCTAGCTTGTATCAGCAATAGTGTGGCCAGCAGGACCAAGGCAGTGATTGTCCTCCTGTACTCGGCACAGGTGATGCCACGCCTCAAATTCTATGTGCAGTTCTGGGCCACTCAGTTCCGGAAGGACATTGAGGTGCTGGAGTGCGTCTAGAGAAGGGTAACAGAGCTGGTGATGGGTATAGACAGTAAATCATATGAGGAGCAGCTGACCTGGCAGTATTTTGGCCTGGAGAAAAGTAGACTCAGGAGTGACGTTATTGCTCTCTACAGTTATCTGAAAGGAGGTTGTATCAAGGTTGGGGTTGGCCTCTTCTCCCAGGCAACTACTGACAGGATGAGAGGAAACGGCATCAAGTTGCTAGGGAAAATTAATGTGGGACATCAGGAGGAATTTGTTCACAGAAAGTGTTGTTAAACATTGGAATGGACTGCCCTGGGAGATGATGGAGTCACCATCACCGAAGGTGTACAAGGAACAACTTGACTTGACACTTGGTGCTGTGGTCTAGTTGTCATGGTTCTGACCAGTCAAAGGTTAGACTCAATCCCAGAGGTCTTTTCCAACTAAATAATTCTGTGAGTCTTTCAAGGAAGAATGATGTGGAAATGTCAAAAGGACAAAAGTTCTTGTTTGAGAATGAGTAAATGACCAGAAAAATCCTAGTTACTTGGAAATAAATCTTGATAATTAACTTGGAAATAGCCCATGAAGTGCATACAAACAGCTTATGATGAATGAGATGAAGGATAGTGAATACTTCCAAAAAAAAGGCAACCTGAAAAACTGCTGACCTTGAAAAAAATTGCTGTTGCAAGGCTTCTTGTACTGGTGCTTACTGGTAGAAAATCAATCTTTCTGTACTACAACTTTGTATTCTCTGATTCTGACCAATGCAATTTTTTTTTTTTTTTACTGGCCTGTTAGAAAGACTGTGGACCACAGATATAAATTAATTGATTCTTATCATTTATTCTGTCATTCATAAGCAATTATCAACAAATCTGTTTCAGAATCTGAAAGTGTACGTTGTTATTTTCTCTTCAGTTTAACATCCTAGACATACTGCACATTTGAAGATTTGATTACAGTCATCAAATTGAAAAGCAAGAAATATGTGAGAGAAAAACATATATAGCACCAAAACACACACCCTACTCCTGTCAGGATTCCTAGCAAACTGATAGAACAATCTTTGACAAGACATTCTTTGGTTTGTATAATTAGTGATTGTTTCTGATAAAATACTCTTATTCATACAATGAAAATATATTACAAGTATTATGATTAGTGGAAAAAAGACTCTAGTGAACATTTTTGCCACTTTGAGTTGAGACTGTTCTTACACATTTTGAGGGACATAGGATAAAAAATAATTAACTAAGTAACCATCAAGATACTGATATTTTATAGCTGTCTTGCAATTTACTTACAAGCAAATCATGATTCAAAACCTATAGAAACATTAAAGGCCAGGAAAATCAGTTCAGAAAGAAAATTGACTTGGCAGTACAAGGTGGTGGTAGAACTGGGAAAGGATCCACACTTTATTCCTTGTCCAATGCTTGAATCAACTGAATTCATTCCTTCCACAGGCTAATTGCAGAAATAACCTGTTCAGAGACTCTCTGAGCATTAAATGCTGCAGAGTCCTTAATTTGTCTAGAAAGTCGGTTTTGGTTTTTGGAAGCAAATTGGCATTTCAGCTTCCTTTCACTGAAAAAACCAGCTTTGTGTTTTGAATATAGATTTGCTCCAAGATGAATTGTTGCTAGCCCATACAGCTGCCCTGTAAGTGTCAGAGAAACTTGTCATTTTCTGCAGTGTAGCAACTATCATGCAACTGAATTAGTCTAGTCTTAACTTACTCTTATGATGTATTTAAGAAGGTATAGAATCTACATGCATTTTATGGATGTAGGTGCTTTCCTTTCTCTATGATCCAATAAAGCTAAAAAATGTTAAATCTAGAAACTGAGGTCAAGATGTGTGGTCCCATGGATCTCTGTTTTACAGTGTAAGTCAGTAATGGAAGATTTATAGACATTAAGTGAGAATATAAGAAAACCTAGATGAAAAGTAATAAAGCAAGGGGAAAAAAAAGAAAAAATTCAGCAAGCCATTAACTATGCAATTGTATTCATGTTAATACATTATAATTGTGAGAAACATTCTAGGAATTCAATTATCATTTAATACAATAGCCTGTAACAATTTAATTAGATATCATTTAGCCTACAGACATCCACTATTAAAAATTCTGACCTTAATAATTCTATCTTGCTAGTATTTGTTAGATTAATCCACATACAAGTTTGTGCATCTCTGAGATGTTACCCCCTGCATCACAACTTCCTCAGTTAAAAAAAGAAGGGGGAGAGGAGTAGTGGGCTCAATATGCTGACAGGACCCAAACCCATGGGGAAGTCTGCTGCCCTGAAGTCCCTGAAGCCCAGGTTAGAGACATTATCAAGAAACTCTACAGCCTAGTACATTGCTCTGATTATTTTTCACTATGGGTTTTTCAGGTGGTCAGCAGTGAAGACCAAACAAGAAGGCTAAGGACAATCAAGCAGTACCTCAGGGCTTTGGGATGACAGTTTGAGGGATCTGGAGCACAAGTAGTTACCTCCTCTATTCTGCCAGTTGCAGGGAATGATGGGGGTAGAAACAGGAAAATCCGAGCCTGGTGTGAGCAGCAGAATTTTTAGTTTTTTGATCACGGGTCTGTTTGTACATCATGGAGCCTGGTATGCACCTGTCTGAAAGGGGAAAAAGAATCCTTGAGCAGGACATAGCAGGTCTCATTGAGAGAGCTTTAAGCTCAATATGAAGGTGGAAAGGGATAAAATCAGGATCACTGGAGATAGGCCTAGGGCGGAACACCACTGTTTGAGAGAAAGGGTGTTAGCAAAGCCTTTCAGTCCACTGTCTTGATAGAGATAGGGGATGACGATCCATGTAGCAGCAAGGATGCAAGGTTGCAAGATTTATCGATGTATTAGAAACCACGGAAACTCCTGAGAATGGTCATGCAGGAATTAGAGCTTCTCCCTCTGAAAATGCAGCAGGATTGGTAATCCAACTGAAGTGCATCTACACAAATGCATGCAGCAGGAAGAACAAACAGGAGAAACTGAAAACCATGATGCAGCAAGAAAATTATGACATAGTTACCATTTATAGATGGGATGACACAACTGAGTGCTACATTAGATGATTGTAAACTCTTCAGAAGGGATAGATGAGGAAGAAGAGGTGGTGGGGTAGCCCTGTATGTTAGGGACAGTTTTGATTGTCTGGAGCTTAATGATGTTGATGATAGGGCTGAGCATTTATGAGTATGAATCGGGGGGAAGGCCAACAGGGGAGATATCCTAACGAGGGTCTTTTACAGACAAACCAGCCCGGATGTAGAGGAACAAGAAATATCCTATAAGCAGGTGGGAGAAGTCTTGTGATTGCTAGCCTTTTTTTCTCATGGAGGACTTCAACTTACCAGATGTCTGCTGGAAATACAACACAGTAGACAGGAATGAGTCTAGGAGGTTCCTGAAGAGTGTGGAACATAAGTTCCTGACACAGCTGGTGAACTAACCAAATAGGAAAGCTACCCTGCTGGAGCTCTTCTTTGCAAATAGAGAAGTTTATAACACAAATATATAAAAATGATTGGTTATTTGGGTGATATCATGAGCTGTACATTTTGTCAAATGCTTTCCCTGTTTGAAATTCTGCTTGAATACATGTGATTTTATTGTGCAAAACCATTTGTTTGTATGACACGAGACATTGCTATAAATTTAATTGTGGATTTTAGTACCTTCCTTAAATTGAAATATGTATTAATAGTATAGTGCAATGGCATAATATATTGCAGAAAACTCCCAAGCATATTTACTGAACACTAGTGATGCCTTATATGTTTGAAAGTAATGGCTGAGGCCGAATAAGAGGGTAAAAAGTAAAATTTATTAAAGGATTCGGAGAAAGCAAAGCTTTCCCAGCGATGTCCCCGGGATCCACAGCTGCACAGGGTTTGGGCCCAATCCTGCCAAGCGGGGTCCAGCAAGTGTAAGTTATACAAAGGTAAAAAGGGTACAAAAGGGTAAAAGAGTAAAAACGGGTAAAAAAGGGTACAAAAAGGTTCCGTGCTTGTTCAGGCTTCTATTATTATAGGGTAACATAGTTTTGAAATATTCTCCAATGAAAAGCAGAATTTTGTCACACTATTCCTTGTGGCAAGTTTCTATTGGAAGTTTTCTGCTTACTTTAATAGCTTAATTTTTCAGATATTAAGTCCAACTCTGGAGTGCTTAAAGGCTGATAACTTGGTTCTATTTTGTCTATAGGATAGGAATACAAGGTTGCAGGGTAGAGGTTATAGTATTATAGGGTTACTAATATATAAAAGAATAAAATGCTACTAATATAAAAAGCATAAAAGCAAAAAATCTTTCTGGTATCACTAGTTATTACAAAAGAACCTATGTCTACACTATGCCCAGAATCTCTTACACTATAGTAGATACTTTATATTGTATTTACCTCCTTAAAATGAAAGCATTTGATATCATCTGTGATATATTCAGCAGCTGTTATGGTGGAGCTCTTTAAACGAAAGCCTTCTCTTCCATTTGTTCACACGAATCGACATTGACAGACTAGAAAAAACAGTTGTGAACTTCACATATTCACAGCACCATTCCTCAACCATTCTCAGAAGTGCACTTGATTCAATGCTGACCTTGACTCTGTTCTTCCCTTTGATACATGTTACATATAACATAAAGAATATGAGAAATAAAATATAACCTCAATCATGCAACAAACCAGAGAGTTTCTGCAAGTGCTTTTGAAGATTTCTGAACTCTGTACGACTTCGTTCTGTGGTTGCCAATAATTAAGTTAATCTTGTTAGATAGCTTAAACCTATAGCTTGAAGTAAGTCACTTTACTGAAGATGTATAAATTGTATTTATATACATGGACTGTCTTAATTATCACCTTAGCCTGACCAAAAATGTTCACCATCCGGATTGTAACTGAACTGATCATCCACATTGAAACACTAGGAGTATTACACACACGCATGCACACACACACACACACACGCACGCACACACACAAAATCTGAGAAGCTGGACCATTTTTAGCCCTCCAACCGCAGTACTTGATAGCATAAACAATATTTCATTACACTAAAGCACAGTATAAATTTCTTTTACTCACTTGAGTAAATGTTCACTTGAGCTCAAGAACCTGAGAAAATTGCAAAGGTGCTCCGATATATCCAGTGGCCCTAGAACAAAATATAAAGAAATATCAGTCTTATTTTAGATACCATCATGACATGTTCTTACTCTTTCCAAACTATGTGTACACCCCCATTATATCAGTCATTTTTCTGCTGTACTCCTCAAATTGGCTTTAGTAACCTTTAGCTTTAAAATTTAACATCTCCCCACTCTGAGGTCAATTTTATAATCAGAGTACTACAAATGATTCTTGTTTTATGCACAACTAATCTCTCTAATCACACCATACATCAGTGAAGCCTACACAGCCCAAATCATACACATATCAGAGCTGGAGAAGTGCTGTCACCACAGATGTTAAGATACAGCTTTCAGATTCCCATTTTTCTCTTCTAGTTTACAAAGACGCTATATTTCAAAAAAGAAAAAGTTGTGGTTTTTTCTTCTACACTTCGTTTGATTACTCCCTGGATTAATGTACTTGTAGACATGCTTTTGGCTGTATTCTCCTGCATTTGATCACATCTTTTGAAAAGGAACAAGTAAAAAGCTTGCATAGAGGTCTGTTAGAAGTTTTGACTTTCCTTAACCGTTCAGCCACTTTTTTCATTAGTGTTCAAAATCTTGTTTTAAAATATGAGATTTCATTGGAAAAAAACCCTTGTAGATTGTGTTTCTGGCAAAAATTTTAAAAAAAGAAAAATGACAAAAGGTCTTGGGAAATTTCAGTTACCAGAGTCCATGTACTAAAAATGCTCTTGCCTTAAAAAGGAAAGCAAGAGGGCTGCAAGGCTTGTTGATAGACTTCAAACCAGAATTTAAATGAAGTATTCAAATGAACTAGGAAAATCAATGCTAAATTTGGCGAGTAATAAAAATGAGGAAATTAAGGTAATGAGAATCTTTAATAACATAATTATTACCCAGTTATTGAGAAGAAATGTTTTTTAAGTGATTATGAACTTGTATGACCTACAGCAGGAGGGAGAAAGGGAAAAAACCTATAAAGTTAATAGATCATATCCACAGGCTATCCTGGATATTTTAAATTTTTTTTTTTAACAAACATATAGGTCATACCTGTAAATTTTCCTTCAGTTAATCTTCTTTTTTTCTTTAACTTAGCATAGGAAGGTGTTAATAGAAATACTTGCTAGAAGAGGTTTAACATGTAGCATAACTATCCAGTTGAATTCTGCTCTGACCAATATACTGATGTAACTTGAATAAAAGCCAAAAATTGTGTCTAAAATAAATTGTGGAAAATTTAGTGTGCTTGTGTTAACAAAGTGCTGTACAATACTGGATTTTTAAAAACGTAGTCATAGATGACCAAAAGAAAATAAATATATGATTTTACCTAGAAAAAAAAGAATTTTTTTTTGCAAATCCAGCTACTTAGATTCAGATTGCAGAAAGCTGACAAGTTCTCACTTTAATTCATAGATATTTGTGGTCTTCACAATTTTAATGTGGGCCACATAGTGGAACAAGATCAAGGCAGACAGTTCCTTCAGCTTTGATATTGGTTTACCAGAAGGCTGGAATGATTTGGATGTTTCAAGATCCTTTAAGGTGTCATTCAACAGGTGATCATTGCTCCTTGAGCTAACATTCTTAGCAATTTGTATCTTGGGAGATAATGCAGTTAAAGATACTGTGTCCATATTTCTTTATGTGTATCCTAGGAGGTTTAGTAATTACTAAATTAAATTAATTGACATTTCAATGATGCTGCCTTCAGTACCATTTAAAGAATGAGCAGTTTTCCAGTGAAAAAGCGTTATATGATATGAATTCACAAAAAACCCAAAAGTTTGTTTTTTCATCATAGACCTGCAAAGAAGGCAGTGAATCAATTAGTATTTGTCAATGATTTTTTATAATAAATGGGTCAGTCTTCAAAAATGAGGAAAAATTCACTACTGAAAAAGCAATGACAAAGGGAAGCTTGTATGTAAGTTGTACAAAGTAATTTAAGCTGACATTTCATTCTTTGTTGATATATACTTTTAAATTATTTATAATAATTTTAAAAAGCTATAAATTACTCCATATTTGCTTCTGTAGATGCTTAACTAGTGAGTTAGTGATAAGGGGAATACTGAAATAAGCACTTTATCTTGCAAAAAAGTCAGCAAGAAAGCAATTTTACCATGGTACTGTATTTTTAGTGCAGCAAGAAATGGATTTTTAATATATTTATTCTGGATGATATTGCATGCTAGCAGTAGGAAATTGGAAGAATGATTTTCTAAAAGCAAAATCTGGTTTGATTGAGCTATGACTTAGAGTACTGAAAACCAAAAAAATCCATTGATTTTTTTTTTTAAGTACATTTGCTTTACTGGTGGTGATAGTGAGCAACTTTTTTGCTTTGACTATTAAATAGAAAGTGGTCCTCTTGTATGTACTTGGTACTACATAGCTGACTTGGATTACTTCAGAAGCATGGTCAGAATAGGTAAAGTTATTAATTTGTCGACTAATGTAAAAGATCTAAATCTGCAAAGATTCCTAAGAAACTCAAGCAATTGCAGTACTTTTGTGTCTTTCAGTTTTATTTCTCTGTTACACAGTCCTTTCTTCCTTTAGTTCAGGTCTAAAATGACCTGCATCTATATGAGGATTTGATTTTTATTAAAAATAGTTTCCATTCCCAGAACATTGTGGCAAAAACTCATGAAAGAGATTTTGCGTGAATTCTTAGAGCAAAAAAATAGAAAGCAAACTTAAAAATATTTGTTTCAGTGTATTTTTCAAAATTTCAAGTGATTTTAAACACTTCACATATTTTTGGTGCTGTGAGTTACACTTTTACAACAAATAGCTGTGAAGAAATCTCAGTCTTCTTTCTTGGCTCACTGCAAAGATGCCTCTGGGTGTGAGACCTGCATTCTGCTTGGATGAAACTAAGCTATGAACTCCAAGAACAGTAATGTCACTAAGAGAAGATGAATCTCTATATATGTTCTCTGTCATGAGCAGGTATTCGAACTGCTTTTCCTTGTCTTCTACAAGTCTGGTGACCCTTGAACATATGGCAAAACACTAATGTTCAGATAAAAAAAACCCCCAAAACTTCTTTTTACACTTCTTCATCTGGAAATCGTCTTTACAGACAATGATTAAAGACAATAAAGTTCAGAATTTCTACTATTCTGTCAGCAGAAGAGAGAGAGGGGAAGGAAGGGCAAGAGATAACATTTCTGAGTTAGAATTGAAGAACCTTCACATTCAAAATAGTGATGGAGATTGTATTTCTCTGAAAGATTAAAAAAAATTATTATAAAGTAACAAGTCAATGCTTGAAACAGAAGTAAATGCCTTGTTTATAATAACCCTCTTTAGCCAGAATTAAAAGCACATTATTTTCCTAACACAATAAAATTGTAAAAAAAAAAAAAAAAGAGAGATGTTAAAAAAGCAAACTTTTCCCTGTTCCCATTGCATATGCAACTGTAGTGTAAACAGTACCAATGAGCCATGAAGGTAATTTTTTCTAGTAGCTTTACACTTAATGGGATGCAGATGATGCCTTAAGGTTTAACTTTTGGATTTTTCTAACCCTGCACTGTACTAGGGTGTAATTCGGAACTCCATATTATGTGCTTCACATTCTTGTTAGACAAAACATTCTTCTTAGGCCTGGAAAACAAGGTCACTATCCTAGGCCTAAGTATAAACAAAAGTGAATTGGGAGAGGGTGAGTGGAGGAACATTACCTCATTACCTGGAACTGTAATTGGACAACTAACTTCTGATAAGGAAATGTACCAAACCTATATCTGGGGGGGAAAACTCGTGATCGGAGTCCATCTTGGTCTAGCCTAGCATCCGCAAGGCTCTGTACCAGAGGTGTACCACCCAAAGGCCTTCAATAAATTCATACTTTATTCACTAACTTTGTTCAGTCTCTGTTTCAGGTACTCCCAATTTTAGGCATCACAGATGCAATGTTAAATTGAAATACATCACAAAATCTAAGTAGGTACTGAAAATAATTGAAGAATTAAGTCCTTGCTTCTGTGAAGAACAGAGAAACACACAAGCTCTTCCTGTTTCTTAATCTTACATAAAACTGGATTTTACTGTGTGCATTACAGAGGAGCTAGTGTGTTATGCTCTTGAAAGAGATACAAGTGGACATGAGGCAAATCACAACAGAGAACTGCTCAACAAGGAACAGGAGAAAGCATCATAATGCTGAAGATGGAGAGATTTGTCAGTCTGAGCTAAAAATTGCTAACGTTGATTGAAAATCTTCCCAAAGGGTGTTGTAAATTCAGCGTTGGGGTTTGTTTCTTTGTTTGTTTGTTTGTTTGTTTTTTAAGAAAAATGGGCACAGAAGAAAGTCCATTTATATCTCTAAAAACTATGCTGATTTGAGTATGGTTGGTATCTTCTATCTTTGACATGCTATAGGTCTCATTTCCTTCTCCCTTTATTAATCAAATGCTCTAGGTTGGGATAGATAATTTTTACTTTTTTAATAGGGCTCCATTTGTTGTTTCTGTGAAGCCTGCATAGCACCAGTCTGAACTTAATATTTCCAAGGAAGATGATACTGAGAAGTCAGAGTGAATTGTGTGAAATACCTTAGCAGGCAGATTTCCTCTAAAACCATTCCTCCTTTAGGAAAGAACACAGACATTTCTTGTATATTAGAGAGATAATATCTACCAAAAATTTTCCTGTGCACACAAATCTCTGTGGGATTCATTAATTAGTGAACCCTGGGGTTCACTATTAAACTTACTAAACAGGAGTATATTTGGAGCCTTCCACCTTTTCATTTGTAAGTAACGTAAACTAAAATTAAGCAGCAGAATTGCTTCTGGCAGTTCAGAGTGGTTTCTCAAGTGTGATGCAGCAGCAAGTCTTTTTCAAAAGTTAACTTAAGAAATTAATTAGAGAATAAATTATTAGTGTAAAATACTTAGCTTTGCTAAACTGATAACATAGTTGAGAGTGGTTGAAACAATTTGAGATACAGCTCCACAAATAAAACTCATTTGTGAATTGCATAAAGACAAGAAATTTTTCCAGACATTGGATTTTGTACTCCATGTACCAAAGAATCTTGGTTTTCTTTTTTTTCCTTGAATCATATTTATTTATATGTCCATGTAGATAGAAAGACATATATTTTTTTAACGTCAGCTTACTAAGTTCAACTAAGGCAAACAAGTCCATACTAAGGCAACCAAGTCCAGTTTTTCAGACATGTCTGTAAAAGTTACATTTTCTTCAATACAGTTTGTAGAATACAGAAATATGACAGTGTTTTCCTTCTATTCTGCCTGTGGCTACCACTGAGAATGTTCAATGAAAACCCATCCTTTAAGACTCTAAGAAACTCCCAATGGACAGATAAAGATCGAGGGATTGTCTTAGGTCAGCAAATCAAATTCATTGAATCTACACACTCTCCTGAAATACAAATTTGGATTTAATTCTTTCCTCATCCATATGACAACATGATTGTCTTCTAGATATCCTTATGCAAGCAAACATCTAGTTTTATAATAGCTTCCAGTTAACGACTCCACTTGGTTTTTCGTTGGAAGTCATAGAGATCCTGAATTCAAAAGTCACTGGAAAAATGGAATTGCTTTGAAGAGAAAAATATGAAGGTGGTTGTTGTGTGTTGTGCTGTTTGTTTTTCCTTTCTTCCATGGTTAAAGAAGTTGATACAGACTTAGATGGGTTCAATTTTTTTGCCTGTGATTCATAAACCAACTCACATTTCAACATAAAACATAACTAATAATATGACCACTTTTTCAAAGTCCTTCCCTGGTTGGTAGGAAGTTAAACAATGTAAAAAGAAATCTCAATGCATAAGCATGATAAATTTCATAAAGAAAAGTCAGCCCTACATGAAAGAAAATGAAAATATTTATTACTTTCTTCTGTGTATTTTGTATTTAGGGTTATTTATAGACATAGGCTTTATGAAATATTTTCTGGAGCATATGCCTTAGAAGGCAGACTAAGAGAAAAATGTTATCAGTTTACTATGAGATTTTCCTCACTTATCAGAGACTCCTATCACTGTGGTGATAAGATAATGCTCTTTTAAAGAATCAAAACCCATTAGCATAGTGTCTGTAAGACTGGGTTTTACAGCAAACATGCCATAAATATTTCACAGAACCATAGAATCATGGAATGACAAGGATTGGAAAGTACCATCCTACTTCCAATCCTCCCTTTCAACATCTTCCACTAGATCAGGTTGCTCCAGATCTTATCCAACCCAGCCTCGAACACTGCCAGGGTTGGATTATCCACAAGCTCTCTGAGCAACCTGTACCAGTGTCTCACCACCCTCAAAGTAAAGAATTTCTTCCTAATATCCAGCTTAATTTTCCCCTCTTCCAGTTTGTACCTATTACTTCTTGTTCTATTGCTACAGTTCCTGATGAAGGATCCGTCTCTGGCTTCCTTATAGGCCCCTTCCAGATAGGCCCATTCCAGGGAATGTTGTTATGATGTGTCTATGCAACCTTCTTTTCTCCAGACTGGACAGCCCCAACTTTCTCAGCCTGTCTTCATAGGGAAGGTGCTCCAATCCCCTTAATATCTTTGTGATCCTCCTCTGGACTTGCTCCAGCAGTTCCATGTTCTTCTTCTGTTGGATCCACCAGAACTGCATGCAGTACTTCAGGGGGGTCTCATAAAAGCAGAGCAGAGGGGGTGAATCACCTCCCTTGACCTGCTGGTCACACTTCTTTTGGTGCAGCCCAGGACAAAAGTACAGCTTTCCGGGCTGTGAGTGCACATTGGTGCTTATGCTGAGTTTTTCATAACCATCACCCCCAGGTCCCTCTCCTGAGGGCTGCTCACAATCACCTCTCTGCCCAGTCTGTACTGACTAACGTGTAGGACCTTGTACTTTGCTTTGTTGAACTTCATGAGTTTCACACAGACCCACCTCTCCAGCCTGCCAAGGTCCCTCTGGATGGCATTCCTTTCCTTCAGCGCGACTGTATCACACAGTTTGGTGTCACCAGTGAACTTGCTGAGAGTGCCCTCGATCCCACTGTCCACGTCATCAGCAAAGATGTTGAAAAGTATTGAACCCAGTACTGACCCCTGAGAGACACCATTCATTAATGGTCTCCACTTGGACAATGAGTTGTTGACCACAACTTTTTGCTTGTGGCCATTGAGCCAGTTCTTTATTCACCGAGTGGTTCATCCATCAAATCCATGTATCTCCAATTTAGAGACAAGGTCCTGTCATGCAGAACAGTGTAAAATACTTTGCATAAATCCAGTAGCTGCTTTTCCCCTTCACCCACGTCATTGCCCCATCGTGGAAGGCCATCAAATTTTCAGGTATGATTTTCCCTTGGTAAAGTTATTTTGGCTGTTACAAATCACCTCTTTGTTTTCCATGGAACTAAGTATAGTTTCCAGGAGAATCTGCTCCATAATCTTGTCTAGCACAGACATGAGACTGACTGGTGTGTGGCTCCCCAGGTCTCCTGCTTTTCTCTTTTTAAAAATGGGGGTTATATTTCCCTTTTTCCAGTCATCGGGAACTTCATCTGACTGCCACAATTTTTAAAAAATGACACATAGTGGCTTAACAACTTCATCTGCCAGCTCCCTCAGTACCCTTGGATGAATCTCATCAGGTCCCATGGACTTATGCCTCTTCAATTTTCTTAGATCATCTTGAACCTAGTCCTCTCCTACTGTGGGGCAAAGGTCTTCATTCTCCCAGTCCCTGCATCTGCATTTCTAGACTTGGGTGGCATGGCTGGAGCACTTGCCATTGAAAACTGAGGAATAGAAGTCCTTGAGAACCTCAGGCTTCTCTTTGTTCAGGGTAGCCAGGTCTCCTGTTTCCTTCCAGAGCGGACCCACATTATCACAGGCTTTCTTTTGTTTGCAACTTACCTATAGAAGCCCTTCCTGTTATCCTTGATATTCCTGGCCAGTCACAATTCTAACTGGTCCTTGACTTCCCTAATCTTATACCTGGCTTCCTATAAAATTTCCCGGTATTCCTCCCAGGAGATCTGTCCTCATTTCCACCTTCTTTTATTTTGCTCTGAGTTTGCTCAGCAGCTTCTTATCCATCCATGGAGGCCTTCTGGCATTTTAGCCCAATTGCATTCTTGTTGGGATGCACCACTCTTGAGCTTGGAGGAGGTAATCATTAAATATCAGCCAGCATTCTTGGGCCCCTCTGTCTGCCAGGGCTTTATCCCATGGGACTCTACTGAGTAGGTCCCTGAAGAGCCACAATGTGCTCTCCTGAAATCCAAGGTAGTGAGCTTGTTGGATGCCCTTCCCACTGCCCTGATGATCTCAAATTCCAATGCCTCATGGTCACTGCAGTTAAGGCTGCCTTGGAGTATGACATTCCCCACCAGCTCCTCCCTGGTGAGCACAAAGGTCCAGCATGGCACCTCTCCTTGTTGATTCCTCAATCAGTTGTATAGTGAAGTGGTAACTGACACATTCAAGGAACCTCCAGGACTGCTGGTATCCTGCTGTGTTGTCCCTCCAAGAGATATCGGGGTACTTCAAATCCCCCATGACGACCAGGGCTTGTGAGCATGAGGCCACTTCTATGTGCCTATAGAGGCCTTCATCCACACCATCCTCCTGGTTGGGTGGCCTCTAGTAGACCCCAACTATAGCATCCCTGTCCCTGTTCTCCCTTTATTCTTGATCCACAAGCTCTTAGTTGGCACCTCATCCTTCCCCAGGCGGAGTTCCATACACTCCAGTTGGTCATTGACATAGAGGGCTACAGCCCCTTTTTGTCTCCCTAGCTTTTCATTCCTAAAAAGCCTAAACCCTTCCATTCCAATGTTTCACTCATAGGAGCCGTCTGACCATATCCACATGATGTCAGTGATATATCCACGTAGGCACGCCAACATCTCTAGTTCCTCTTGTTTGTTCCCCATACTATATGTGTTTATGTAGAGGCATCTGAACCAGGCCCTGGATAAAGCTGATCTGCTGATTGGAGTACCTGGAATGCTTTTGCACTGTTCCAGCCACCCATTACAGGCATCCAACTGGCAGGATTGGGACGGATAGCTGCCTCTCTTCCCCTAAAAAACTAGTTTAAAGCCCTGTTCACTAGTCTGGCAAGTTCCTTATCATTGATTCTTTTTCCGCTCTTTGTCAGATGGACACCATCAGCCCTCAGCAGGCTAGGCTGGCCAAAGTAAGTTCCATGGTCTGAGTAATCAAAGACATCATTCTAAACGTTTGTTGACCTACCAGATTCAGCTGGTCATTTTCTCTCCTTTGACCTCGAAGATTGATGAAAAAACTACTTGAGCCCCAGAGCACTGTCCTACCTCTCCCAGGGCTCTGTAGTCCCTCTTAAAGCTTCCCAGACTGTTGCTGGTTATATCCTGTCCCCACAAGGAAAACTAATATTGGGTAATAATCGGTGGGTTTTACTAGGCTCAGCAGCTTCTCAGTAACCTCCCTGATCTGGGTTCCTAGAAGGCAGCACAGCTCCCTCAAAAGCAAGTCAGGCCAACAGATGAGTGCCTCTGTGCCCCTTAGAGTCACCCACTACTATCACCCGCCACCTTTTCTTGGTTGAACTAGTTGTTAATTTCTTTATTCGTGGAGCAGGTTGGGCTGCTCCAATTATCTACAGCTGTTCTTCCAGTGTGATGGATGTTGTCTCATTAGCCTGCAGAGCTACGAAGTGGTTCTGGATGGGGATGTCCAGCTGAGAGGAAATGTCTGATTTTGAAGAAAGTCTTTAGTTTTAATTAGAACCTTTAATTAGTACCTTTCCTTTTCCTTTTGCTTTTTCTTTTTCCCCACTTCTTCCCAACCCCCGGTGTTAATGCTCTCCCTCCTTTCCATGTGATCCACAGGGTGAATTTTTGGCCTCTCCTCGGTGGGCTGTGGTACCCCTACCATTGGACTTGGAACCAGCTGTCCAACTCCCTCTCAGCCTCCCTGATATCTCTGTCTTTTGACTGTTTCCTGCAGCTCAACCACCTGTTGCTGGAGGTCCCTCACGAGGGTGCACCTGTTACAGTTTAGTGAACTACCCCTCTCACATTCCTGATACTCCTTGACATTTCCACTGCCTCTTTGAGCTCTGACACCAGGCTGAGCAGATTGTCCACCTGCTCACACCAAAACAGAAATTGTCTTCACTGCCCTCCAGCATCAGTGACAACCTCTGCACTCACTGCAGCCAGAGCCCACAACTGCTGCATGTTGATTTGTGAGATGCATCGGGGTCACTCGGTTCCTCCTGGTGATGACTTTTCACTGAATGGAAAGCATAGTTAGTCCTATTCTAGCTGGGTGGGTACTGACTCCCGACATTCTTCTAAGGTGCTGATTGGAGCACTGTGCCCTTCTTTTGTGAGCCACCTGCATGAACTGCCACGAAAAATGCTGCACCGTGTCCTTGTGATGTGCCATGTCCTGTTTGCCCACCTTGTTTGCTGTGGTCCTGCTCACTTGCGCTTACCAGAGCTGTTTAAATCTCCTGCAGGGTGTTCCTGATTTGCTTGTGAGAGCTTTGGTGTCTACACATGGTTTTGGGCAGCTGACTGGGTATCTCAGGAATCTCCCTGTATAGATCCGGCAGTCACCTCTGGACTTAACTCAGTTGCTGCTGCTGTGGCTGCTGCTGCTCTTGTACTTGAAAGAATGTACTCTTACTAGAAACTTAGTTTTCCTTTATTTTTTTATTTTTTATTTTTTTAATTTCTTTTATTCTGAAACTTTCATATGGAGTGTGTGGAATAGACTTTTATCCAGATATAACATGCTTTCTGAATAACAAGGCAGCAGACTAAGAGAATGAAAATGGTTTCCTGGTATAGAAGGCACTATTCCTTCTGTTAAGCCATCTTTGGAAAACTGTTCTACAATTTTATGTTAACAGATTTGATATAAAATAGAACTTGGAAAGTGAAAAATTTAAACCCAAGGAAATTATAAACTGATTAATAAAGAAATAGGATTTTAATGTAGCATGAGAAAAAAATATTAAAGCAGAGAGAACATGTCTATCATGGGAAAGAATATGTCAGGCTTTATATAAGACTTTATAATCAGACATTAGCTTACAAACAGTCTCACAATTTACCAGGATTTAATTTATACCAGAGCTTAATATTGATGAAATTGGCTTAAATGTACATCACACTTAGACAAACTGGTAACATCATGAGTGCTTGTGTACCTAAAACATTTCTCATGCCACAACCATGATAAAATATTCTGTATTTGTGTGGATCAGCTATAAATACAATAAAAAATCTGAAAAAAAATTTAAATCATACACCAGTAATTTGTAAAGCTCCAAACTGGCAAGAAAAGCTTTACAGAGTACTGTCACCTGACTGTCTGCAGTTGTCTCAGCTTGGGAGATCTGATCTCTTTCAGGTCTTGCGTTGTCACAGGTCTTAGTTTCAAAGATGTGTCAAAAGCTCTTGGACCAGTGTAGTGAAATGTTGTTCTACCATTAATCTGTGACAAGTTTAGTATCTGTGGAGTATGCAGCAGTGCAGTGTGACTAGTCACCAGGATTGCCAGTCCTCTTCTGGGACCAGGACTGATGTGCCACACTGGCTACAGGATTTTTGCCTGTGAAAGTACAGAATAAACAGAGTTAATTTTCGAGGCAGCATACTGAGAGATAAGAGCTGGAATCTGAAAATTATTGTACTTGAACAAAATCACTTCAGTCCAGGTGAGAACATAACAATTTAAATGTTGATCTTGAATTGCTGTTATAAGCATTTGGGCACTCTTCCTTTCCAGTAGAGAATGAAAAATTTACCTAAAAAGTAATTAAAAAATTTATACCATGAAATAAGGATGAAAAAATCCAAGTTATCCAAAGAAAATTAATAAACAAAACTAAATTTCTTTAACATATTTTTATATGAGTGTTTAAAATTATGCAACTGCAACGTAAACTGTTCTTTTTGTAAAGAGTGAACGGACATTATTCCTGATTTATTATGAAGATCTTATTTTCTTGTGTTTTTACCATCCATGTTTGTTCTCTACTTTTTAAATGTAGACAATAATTAATGTTTCAGAGTAGCTCTGGTTTCCTATGGTAAATAATCATCCATCATATAGTTTCTCATAGCAATTGCTTTGCATGATTGCATTAATTTATGACAGTATCTATTTCAAAAGAAACACTCTATAGGGTGAAATTTCAACCTAGTTCATTAGGACATTAGGATCATTTAAAATTTATTTTCAGGTTAACACTGTTAGCATAAATACATATGGTGTGGAAATTGTCATGCTGGATATTTGACCCTCATATGATATGATAACCCTCATATTCAGCGTTATCTACATTTATATTCTGTGTGAGAGGTTGGGGTGTATCATCAGAGGGTAAAGAGACTGAACAATTAAAAAAAAAAAAAATCTACGTATCACTTCGCTTTAGGTATACTTGGTTTCATTTACATTTCTATAAGACAGAATTAAGATTGTTTTCTTTTTAATGCTTAAAATGTACAGACATAGCATAATTTTATATCTTTTTGAACATTGCTTCTAAACATTTATACTGTGTGTAACATACTACTCATATGTGAGAAGTTGCAACAAGAGCATCAGAGATTTGAAGAAATGGATTGGGATGAGAAGGTAGGAGACATTTGTGTTGTTCCAATATTCTCCCCTGTACCCCTTCCCTTTCCTGAGGACTGTGAAAAAACTCTCCCTTTGAGTCAAACAAAGTAAGTTTGTCCACAAATATGCAGTTGTCTACTGGTCTCACAAGCTCTTTTTGCTACACAAGTTGACTGCCCAGGTTGAAGAGCACAGAAAAGTTACTCAGTGTCATGTTCATGTACCTGTGCCTATTAGAGGCTGGGGAGAGATTATTGCCATTCAATATGGCTAATCCTTCTTCAGATTCAAGTCCAAATAAATAAAAAGGTCACTCTTAAATATTGACCAGGGGGCACGAAGGAGGCAGTGCAAAAGGTCAATGATTTCTCTACTCGTTTTCTGGACTATGATGACATTCTCTGTAAAAAATATTTGTCTTAGATGTATTGTAGCCAATGACTGGATTGTAATTGCCATGAGCCATCTTACAAGGGAGCACTTGGAAGAAATTCTAATGACTGAAGTTGAATTTTGCTTCTAGGTTCATTCTTGGCAAATTAATATATCTTAAATGTTTGGAGCCTGTTACACTCTCCATGATTTCAAAAGTTTGGCTGCATCTATAAGGAATGTAAAGAAAGGTTTAGAGCACACTTCACCCTCTGGCTTTGCTTATGAACCTTTTCCTTTTTTTATGTGCAGTTCAGTCATTCACTCTTGAATAGTTAGATACATGCATTATCTGTCATTGGTTTTCTAAATTATATATAAATACAAGATATAGCAGAGAATGTAATTACACTGGTGGCAAGCAATAATAGCATAGTTACCATATGAATTATCACAGTCAGTTTCACAATAACTCCTAATAACATAATTTTCTCTGTTCCATAAAATAGAGTTAAATATAGAAAATTTGTGTTGGGGAAAAGAAACAGAAGATTGTTGTTGGTGTTCCTTCCATACTTCACTTCCACTGCATCCTACTTATCTGTAAACAGAACCAATTGCATCATTATACAAAAAAACCAACCCTGAGAGGAAAAATTATGTAGTCTTTATAGACACATTTATTGTACATTTATGGTCATGTACACAAGATCAATAAAATGTGCACCCCTGTATGATATATTTTATCATTAGTTTGGTTAGATTAAAAAGGTTGCAATCACCATCTTTTTTGTGAAGCCTGCAGCGGGACAGAGACACTAGCACACACGAGGCAAGCCCTATTGTCAGCTTAGGAAGAAGCTCAGTTAGAAGGTTGTGCTTAAGTTAATTAGATAATGCTAGTTGAACATTCTAAAATTGAATACAAAGTGTTTAGCTGTGTTTCTTCAAATACTGGGATAGAAAAGGACATGGTAAATTGCTATCTTATACTGTTTTTTCTCCCTCTCTCTGCATGTGCCCTGATTTTATTCATACAGGGAGCAGACAGAAAAGTCATTCCCATCAAGATGACAAATAGTGTGGCAAGATGGGCTTCCTATTGAGATTTGTACAAGAGAAACCAGGGGCTTATTTTCACTCTATGTGGAGACCTGTTAGCCATTGTTACTCTGGAGAGAGAATGTTGAAAAGATCAGTCATAATCTCAGCTGCATTTTGTGGTAGCAACTGGGAAACATCCCAGTGTCCATCTACATTCCACTCCTGTTTCCTCAGGCACTTGGCTTTAGTGCAGAATTTTATCTTCAGTGCAAGTCAACTGTGTCCTACAACAGCACACAAAGTTTAAATATTCATTGCTGAATCTAATGAAATGCTATCCTGAGCTTAGTACCATACATAATCTTTCCGAGGCCTTATGTGCATAAAACTGCTGTAGAAAGTGAGTTCTTCGGAGCTATGCTACTTCAGCTGGTTCTGAAGTGGTTGTAAGGCTTCTAATACAGACTCCTTAGCCTCCACTAGTTTCCAAAACACCTACCAACAGTTCAATTAACAATGATTTGGCTGAACTGGTGATAAAACTAACGGGAATTTGTGTTCTAAATGTCTTAACGTGAACAAAGTTTAGGCTATCTAAGAGATGCAAATGAATGCAGCGTTAGCAGCACTGACATGGGAATCAGGGACATAGGTGCTTTTTTTTGTACCCTGAGGCAACAGAACTATAGTAAGAATGATTAAGAATGATGGGATTTGTGTTTTCCTTGGGGAAACTTCAGATCATGGTTAAAAAAGACTCATAAACAGGCTAACTGGGAAAGAAAAGCCACAGAGACCATCTGTGGAATTAAGAATGCTGTTGCAATAAATCCCCCAGCAAGTAAAAAACCAAGCTTAAAGTGATTGTTAATTTGATATGTACTATTGATCTGTGTCCAGAGCAAACATGTGGAAAGTCATACCAATACTGATATTAGGATATTTTCCAATAATTAGTTTTAATTACGCCTAAAGGTGCGCTACAATCAGAAAATATTTTAGTGAGTTGTTTAGGCCCCACGTGTTTTACTTTGTTAACATCTCTTCTTTTTCTGTCAAACTTATTAGAGAAGGATTATAAAGCTCAGATAAAGCATGCTGTTATAGGCACAGCAGGTATACACAGCTGGTATAGGATTGGTTTTTAATTCAATAAGTATGCTGGCCAGCAGGATAAAAGGGCCATCTCAGGCTGACTCTGTTATCCACACTAAGTTATATGCAGAACAGAAAAAGAACTAGAATAGCCTCAAGTACAAGAAATGGGTATATCACAACTCAGTATTTTAGTAGACAGTAGTAAGAAATACAGAGAGTGATGGTGATAACTTGGAGAGAAATTTGGAAATACACAGTATAAAATACAACAGAAAAGGAAAAATATCCTTCATTTTAAAAGAAAAGCAAACATCTTTCTGTTTGTACTTAAAAGTAGCAGGTTTTTTTTTTTTTTCCCTACAATAGGGGGTGAGAGGGTGTTAGGTTTAGCTGTAACCATATTTTGTATTCACAGACCAGAGGATCTGGCATAACATATGCTACATTCTTTCCCTGGGTATTCTAGTAACTAAACTAATTTGCTCTCCTTGAAGCATAGTACTGATTTGATTCAGAATATAACCTGAAGCAATTCCTGGGAACAGTACAATTTCGTGTTGCCCTGTACTGTATGTTTGTAGCTTCATTGAATATAATTTTTCATTTTTGTGCATTGCATTTACCAGAAAATAGAACTTCAGAAAATTGCTAGTGACTACCTTTTTGTGTGTGTGTGGTGTTCCTATCTACTGTGCCGTCTTCAACCACTAATGCAAACTGTTCACACAAAACATGCCTTTTTTTTTACAGAATTGTATGCACCTCTGAACATGCTAATATTTTTTTTACAGCCACCAGAGCAAGTCGGCAACATAATATAGCTAAATTAAAACTAGCAAGACAAAATTGTGAATGAAACCTGCAGATTAACTTCAGAATGAGCCTTTAAGAGAGGCTTTACTTTGAATATCTGCAAGCAAAACTGTGGGGTTCTTCTAACAAATGAAATTTTAGAGATTGCATAGCCTTCGCATTCATGACAACCAGTAAACAGATAAAATCCTGGAACAGATAATCCTACCACTTTGCCTGCTAATGAAGAAAAAAGTTGATTATAATTAAATACTTTTTATCAGATGGTAGAGAAAGTTCTTGCCAAGTGATGAAGTTTGAAATTGTGCAGAGAGGACAAGCAGTTCTTAGCACACAGTTCAACAGTGTAGTTGTAGCAATATTGTTTTAGTCTATAGAGATGGCGCGGAAGAAATCTATTTTTGATACAAACCATACCATCAGTATAAACCTTGCCTTCTGATACGCAAAAGCTATCCTATACATTAGACCTCAACTATAGTTCAAAATCCTTTCTGCTGTCAGAGTGGTTCTAAGTAAAAGCATTGCTACTGGAATGGATAGGTCTTTTCATCTCCTCAGAACACCATACCATAAAGACAACTTCCATTTTATTGTCTGCTGTTCTATAAGATGCATGTGTGTTGGGCTGGTTGGTTTTTAAATGCTTTTATGTGGAAACAAAGGTGTCTACTTTCTTAGGGTATCTGGCCAAGGACCTTTTCAGTGCAAAAGGGAAAATAAGTAAAGTAGGAAGACATAAACAGTCTGTACGTGAACATACAGTCACAAATGGGATCAACAAATGATAAAGGAGAAAAAATGACCAACTTTGGTCATTTGTGTCCACTGGTAAGTGTACTGGAACATGGGAATGTTCATTTCATGAGGATGAACTGAGATGTAAAAGTAATAATTTTTCTATAAACCTTTTAAATTCCTCTATTTTTCTGAACATCATGGAATGATCTGGTCATAAGTGTTGAGTTGAAACATATACTCTGTCAAGCAAAATACCTGGAAAGCTTATAAGTGTGCATTTGGGACCCTGAATTTGAGACTAAATGTCATATATAATGGCAATATTTTATACTATCTCTTTTTCTGAAAAGATGTGACCCTTGTTGTTTTTATCATTAACATTTCATAAGTAATGAATGTCCCTGGATCTGCATCAATTTAATTTATATAATTTGCACAGTATATAGAATCAGAGAATAACTTTGTTGGCAAGGAACCTCCAGAGGTCACCTAGTCCAGGCTTCTATGCAGAATGGGTTGCAGCCTACGCAGAGCCCTGTTTGTCCAGTTCTGACTGTTTTCCAGGGAAGAAGATTCTACAGCCTTTAAGCAACTACCTCCTCTATTTAACCACCTTGGATGTGAGATGTGACACATTTACATCTCAAGTAAAGTGCATCTGGGGTTATTAATTTACCTTATAGGGTGCATCTTGAAATGCTGAAGAAGAAAGTTATTTAAGAAATATCTTGACATTTAATCTAGATACTAAGAATACACTTTATTTAAATTCTTTCTGCTGTTAACTGAACTTAGGGTAACTCATTTTGTATATGACATTCATCTTGAGTATAAAAACATTTTTACCAAAAAAAACCAAACAAAAACCAGAAACCATAGGCCCATTTAAAAATTAATGCAGTATTAAAATACCCCTGCCTGAACATGACTCTAAAAAGCAGGCAGTACTAGAATGCTTATTTTTAAGTGTCTCCTTGTCTCCACACCCTCTCTCATTTGTGACATTATACTGCAAACTAAGTACCCAGGTACATACATGGGAGGGAGCTTAGCATCATTGAAAAATATTCAGAGACTTCAGTAAATTACTGGCTTTTTTCTACACTACCAAAACTGATTGTAAGCTCCTAAAGTAGGACACAAGCATTACATTTTTGAGACTTGACTGCATTTTAGGTGTGTTTTGTGTGTTGCTCTCTATAATCTATCAGATGGTGCCATCCTCAATAATGCTGGTCAGGTGGCTATGGGTTACGTCCCTCAGAAAAACACAGAAGAAGTCAGAAGTTCTTGTAGTTGGAGAGTCTTGCTGGGAATATAATAATGTAGATATGAGCAAGATCTGAGGAGAAAAGGGAGTTTTTTGTATTTATCTGCATGATGGAAATTAAAACTCTGAGGGTATTCAGACACTTGCCAGATTAAATTATACTAAGAATTGGTTTTGAAATAATGCCCTGTGGATTTAGCTCTGCCTTTGACTGTTTAGGTATCATGAATTTGGAGGACCTTTCAGTGAGAAATACTGTGACTAGTCTCTTGCTACTTGGTATTTAACATGGTTAAAGGTTAAGATACAGCCTTAGATATGTCTACATGTGAAGGAAAACCAAATTAAAAAATCATTTTATATCTGTATTGCTTTATTCCAAATGGGACATGGAAAGATTTCTAGAAGAGCTGGAAATTACTCTATGTATAATATAAGTGACACAAAAAAGATAGGGGGTAATCTAGCATAGAAATGTCATTCTTTAGGAGCTCGAAATGCAATGTACCTCTCTGTAAAGAAAGTTAGTTTACAAAGATGTTACTGAATATCCAAATGTTACTGAATATCCAAAGATGAAACTGAATAGCCAAAATTTTATGGGTTTTTTAATGGCTATTCAACAGATATCGTGCTTCACGGAATTGCCAGTGTTTAAATAACCTGTGAAATTAAAATGAGAAAAGAGTATTTCCTTAAGTTTACCATTGAAAACATTCAGGGGGTCAGAATGGGGCAAGGAACTAGGAAAAGGTAGGATTATCTGTATTTTTTTGACAGAATATATATTAAAGGGAAAATCATCATCATTTTTGAGATCAGTATATAGTTTGTACATCATTCTGCTTCTGTATTTCTTTTCTTCTTTTCCAGCTATAATCACTGTAAGAACTTCAAATAAAACATAAGCCATCCAAAATTATTATATTTGCCATAAGATGGCACTATGCAGTAAGGTAGTGACATGGCTTGAAAAATTCAATTTAATTGTTTTCTTCCAGTCTTTCTGTTTCATTTTAAGTCATAAGGTTCCGTGAAGGACAGGTTTCAGGTATGCAAAATATCTAATCTACCTGGATTTAAAAAGTATAACGATTCATATATCAAAATCAAGACTCAGAAAAAACAAACTGCAATTTATGTTGACGTTAATGTTAAACATAATTTCCTTAATATTGCCATCTATAAACTTTTTTCTCTCTCTGAAGATATAAAACCCCACACTTCAAAAGAGTGTAAAATCTGTGTACAATGCTGAGGACAGTGTATAACAACATCATTTTCCCATAGCTTTAACATGATTCTAAACTTGTGTTTGTCCTAGAGGAAACAATTAATACTACATCCAATTTAACAACAAAAGAAGTACTTCAGCAATATTCTTCTGCTGAGGGATAGTTCATACAAAGGACTGCTTATCTCTAACCAGTTCCTGATGTGGGGAGCTAGACATCCACAGAATGGCTGAGGTTGAAAGGCACCTCTGGAGATCTCCAACACTCTCGCTTAAAACTAGACCAGGCTGCTCATGGCTGTGTCCTGTTGGATTCTGCATGTCTCCAGGGATAGAGACTCCACAACCTACCTCGGCAGCTTGTCCCAGTGTTTGACCACACATACCATAAATAATCTATGCTTAAATTGAATCACCTCTATTTCAATTTGTGCCTATTGCCTCTTGCCCTGGCACTAGGCAACATTGAAAAACATTGACTGCCCCTGTCTTCTCAAGCCTGATTCCCTTCCCCATCAGCCATATATATATATATGTATACTATATTTCCATATATAT
>VZRJ01007122.1:44410-75602 GCA_013397565.1 Ptilonorhynchus violaceus
CCATTGGCCCAGCCCAACATTCCATCGCAGTCTGGAGACCTTTCACCACCCAACTGGAGAACCCTTCTGGAGGGCACTGTGTCCTTGGTGGTCTCCTACTGGCTGCCTGGTCCATGGGGGACATGAAATGGCTGCCAGGCAAAATCTCTCCAGAGACAGGGCCTGCCTGCATCTTCTCCTAGTTGCCTCCTACGTGAAGCACAGGCATATCCTCCCCCACAATCTCTCACAATCAATGTTGAGACAAATCAAAATGGAATTGGTTCCTCACAAGACTGATGCTTATTTCTGCAAGTTTTGGATAGTATTTTGTCTACTTGGTTAGATAAATTACACTGTGCATGGAACAACTATTTCCATTTCTGATATACCTGTTCTGAAAGAATAGGTAACTTTTTGGTACAATGGTTATTAAAACAGAAGGTACATTTTTCCTTATACAATGGAATTCCATGGAGAAAAAGTAGAAAATAACTGGAAGTTGTAACCAAAACATTAATATAAATGCCTTTTTGCTGATCTTAGTTGACCCAGGCTAGCATTTACTGTTAGCTGAAGTACATTTGTTATGTCTATTTATTTAAGGCAGCTTTAACAGATGCAAGACTGGATACTTGTAGAAAATACATTAATTAATTAATTAATTAAAATCAATCAGCTTTGCAGTTCAGTGCATGACCTCCTTTTCTATCAATCTTTGATTGTCTGATATTGACTAGTTACAGGAATACTGAAGAATGCCATACATTTTTGAATGCAAATAAATGTACTTGTGTAAACTTTCCCGAAAAAATGGATTTCACCCTATGTGAGAATAATTTTTTTTTTTTTAAATTGCTTAGAATAGTGTAAATATAAAGGACAGATGGAAACTAGAAAATAACTTGTTTAGTCTCCATTAATAATATATAATTTTACTCAATATCATAATCCAAAATGGAAGTCTGTTTGCAGCTGAATACTTGGAAGATTAATAAAATCATGGTGCAACAATAAAATAACAGCTCAAACCACGTGCCTTTGAGAGGGACCCAGAACAATGGAAAGCCTGGGCTTTTATACCCTCACAGTCTAAGTGCATGAAAGTCTGGGGTCATGGTCTCCTGCTCATACCACAGGTCCACAGGTCCCCATGCCCTTTGTTATACAAAGGGTTGGCACCAGTTCATGGCCTCGTGCCTGGGGCTCCCTTCCCCCAGAACTCAGCATGCAGCTGGCACTGCAGCTGCACATCAAGCTACCTGCACTGAAGGTATTCAGTAACAGCTCTGCGTATGCAAACAAGAAAAAAATGAGGGAAAAGAACTGAAACATGTGGAAGAAAGTAAGAACTAATACTCTGCTAAAATTTTAGCTAAACTTGATTCATTATCTAGCTCAATAAAATACACAACCTTTAGAGGTCAGTCTTCACATTTCTACAAGCATTATGTGATTTATTTATATTATGATAAAATATTTGAATTTTTCACATATAAATGCAATCCCCACTGTAGTGTTTTGAAACAGACAATGAGAAAAAAGAAAAATGTGGATATCTGTCAGCACATAATGATTTGTTTAAATTGTATGATATGCATACCAGAACAGAAACCTAATACTGGCTTAAATTTAGATACAAAACATTGTGTGATGACATAAGAATTGCTGAATTTTGGTACTATTCAAGAAAAGGCTTCACAGTTTTCCAAAGAAAAAGAAGATGGTTGTAGAAAATGGAGCAAACTGTTTCCTTTTTATTTATTTATTTATTTTATTCTGGCTTTCAAAACAGCTAAATGTCTCAAAGTGATGAGCCCAGGAGCATAAGTAAAAGAAAATACTAAAATACTGGCACCTCTTGGCATATTTATGGATATCTTATTTTACAAGCTTACACCACCTTCCATGTGTAGGTCTGGAAGTTTTGGACATACATGTAAAACCTCTACTGCTACACTATTTCTCGTGGCTATCTTTGATAGAAGCAATGCAACCAAAAGTATTGGAACTGCTACCTCAAATTGAGGAAAGATTCTTACTGAAAACACTTTTCCTGGCACAAACTATTTCCCCCTCTTCACTACAATGGCAACCTGACATAATTGGATCAAGTTCCCACATAGGCTATTGACCTGTACAAAAGAGGAGATTTAACAGCTGGTTCCATGTTAACCAGCAAGACAATCCTGACAAGAACACAAGCTAGTTTGAAGAAAAATAAAATGTGAAGTAAAATGTATTTAACGCAATTAGACTGGATTAATACCCTAAAGCTTACTATTTCTGTCAGCAATGTCTTTTCTTTCACAATTTTTAATGATCAATGAACTTCAATATTTTGATTGCTTTTAATCAACTCTTCTTATTTTTTCTTAGCAACATAAGGGTCGATTTGGCAAAATCTTGATTTTCCAGTCCAGGGTTTCCCTACTCTAGCTATTTTCTTTTTTTGTGCTTGTTTCACTCCTGTATTGGATTTCTTTGTAGCCAACTGCAGTTCCTGAGGCTATGTTTGTAGTGAAATACAGAGCTGTGATTGCAACACATGTATCGATAACTCATCTAGCTTTAACCTCACTAGTTTGCTTAATGAGAGGAATGAAATCTCAGGCTGTGTATTCAATAGTGGATGTCCTTGCAAAGGCAGTTCTGCTTCTGTGAGTAGTTGGATAGATTACAGCTGTATTGAGTATAATCCACCTGTGCTGCAGTCACAACAGCATCAGTATATCAATAGTTTATGTAGTCATAACTCAACAAATAGACAATTAATAAGGTATAAAAAAGTTTAGGAGTAGCTTCTGAAATATTTTTTAATCTGCATCATGGTGGGTGCTGTCAAAGAAATCAATAGCTTACTGCAGGTAAATGAAACTAAGAGATTGAAATTAGACAAACAGAATGAAAAGCTGATTTCAATGTCATTGTACTCATGAAGTTCTGATAAAAACTTGCATTAAAATACTATAGGCTGATGTGTAAGGAGTATGGTTGCTATACATACAGAGAAATAAACTTTGATCAGTAATGTTATTCATTATTTTTATTGCAAAATGAAGGTCATATAGCCAAACAATACAGTCAATCATTGCGTGTATATGTATTTGCATTTTACAGGAAAAAGTTAATGTTCTAGGAAGATTTT
Organism: Ptilonorhynchus violaceus; assembly: GCA_013397565.1. Lineage (NCBI taxonomy): Eukaryota > Metazoa > Chordata > Aves > Passeriformes > Ptilonorhynchidae > Ptilonorhynchus > Ptilonorhynchus violaceus. Next base: position 47,538 of record VZRJ01007122.1, read on the forward strand.
GCTAGGCTTTCGAACAGTCTGAACTCACACAAATTAGAAAAAAAATCTAACTATACTAAATTAAAGTACAGGGACTCTTTTATGCAATCTGCTGAACTGATTGTCCCCTTTGCATCCTGAAATTTGCAGTATGGTTTAGTATTTTCTTTATTGTATCACTGATTGTGCACTGCCCAATTTTTCTGGAAAGAGTCATTCACAAAAATGGGAATTTCTGTGTGCTCTGGAACTGGAATGTATATGTATGCATGTATTGTTTAATTCAGAATCCAGATCATTCTGGGGAAAAAAAAAAACCCAAACAACAACTTGACAGATAAAATATAAATATAAGCTTGACTATATCTATATTTACAATTACTTTTTTTTTAATAGAAGGGAGATAAATATAGCCTTCTGATGTTTCTTGTATCTTTCTTTGAGAAGCTCTTGGAGCTTCCCTCTGAAGTGACATGGCAATTCCCAGGACTTATAGCCCAGAAATTGTTTCTACAGCAGCTTTAACATTTATTTTTATAGATATCTCTACTGAGTATTAAAATATGCCTCATGAAACTGCTTCTGCACATCTGCTGAAATATATACATCCTGGAAAGTTCCTTTTATAATTACCAGAGGGGATCCTTTTACAAGTTAAAATGGTCAAATTCTCTTTATCTACATAAAACACAGACCCTCAAAGACTGTTCCTTTGTAACATGTACTAATGATCTTCAGGTAGTTATTGTGTAATTTGTTTAATATACACATGAAAAGCAGATTTGTTTTAAATTTTTAAGGTAAAAGTTGCAAGTTGAACTTGCAACTCAAAATGCTATAAAATAAGAAGGCACGTCTTTATTCCTCTTCTTTATTCAAAATTTTGAGGAATTCTGCTCTATATTAAAGTATTCTATAGTCTTTTTATATTTCTAGTCCTACATACATACTGATTCAAAAAGACACTACTAGTGTCTTTCCATTGATTTCTTCTATGTTTTCCACATTATTTATGTGGTTAATTCTACAGATGCTGAAAAAGTGTAGGTTTCAGAGATTCCAAGGTTAGTAACAACCTCAATAAAGCACAAAGAAATGGAAGAGCTCTTCTTAGATGTCCCTGGTATGTATTTCTCAAATTTTTTGTGATATGAAATTTAGAGTATGAATGATTTCTTAGAGTTTCTGAGTTTCTTAGCTGCTTTACTAAGAAAGCATGGTATTTCAATATTTCTGTTTGTAATTTTCTGTTTTCTATATGCAACACTATTGAGGTGACATAATAATAGTGTGAAAAATGGCAGGAAAAGAGCTTTTTAAAAAAGTATTTAACAGTAGGTAATACACAAATGAAATGCGAGAACATGCAATATATTCAATATAATGGATAGGATTTAAAACTCTCTTTATATATGAAGTGGAAGTAAAAAGTAAAAAAATTATAGCTGTAGGTGAAAAGCCATGTAAAGCTTTGCACTTGGCATGAGGTTGGGTTATATTCAGAGCTGAAAATGGATGCATTTAGTCAGAAGCTGTAGAGGAGTAAGTAGCTTCTACTTGTAAGTAGCTGATCTATTATATTTTCAAGTTATAAACCTCAGGATTTAGACATTTAAAGGACAATTTCAAGAAGTTGAAAAGCATAAAAAATTTCAGTATCAAATGTTTTCTATATAGTGCAGGCAACAGAATATTAAAGATTCAGCAGAAATTATGTTGAGATCAGCATTAAGGAATGTGCTGGGTCTCGTAGGTTTAGTAGATGATCTATAATACTCATTTGAAAGAGATTAGCCAAATCAAGGAACTGCCTGGTTGATACTAACAAAATTTAAGTGGTCCTTAGAGTAACATTCAGTCACAGCTTTGTAAAACTACTAATTATTTCTAATTAATTTCTAGTAATCATTATTTCCAGTTTTGTTTAAATTCTAAGGGTAACTAATGTCTTTGTGCCTTTGTTTCCTATACTTTCTGCTATAGAATGTAACCTCTATTAAAGCAGAGTTTTATGACAAGTGATTTTAAGGGTGGCCCCTTATTGGACTTAAGAGTAACAGTTTTAGGCTTTAAGTGGAGGGAGAAGAATTCTGGGTTTGTTCTTAGATATTCAGACCTGAACCACTTGCATGGTTCAATTTCTGAGAAAGAACACTTTGCACTTCAACATTAGGGGCACTCGGACTATTTAAGAATGTTTTACCACCAGAGACGACCCAGAACAGGTCCTGCAATGCAGAGATGCAGCAAGGAGAGCCATTATATTGATGTGAGACGCTAACCGTAAAAAAACACTAGTTTCACTATATCTCTGAAAATGAATCTGCATCCAGGTGTACTAGATTTGAAGTGTGGCAGTGACCTGAATATTTCCTCAGTAGTGTCTTATTACCGAGTCGGAGATTCTGTAAATATCCCTAGAAGAGTTTTTATTTTTCTGAGTTTGTTTGGACATGCGTTGCTCTCTGAGCTATTAGAGCTCTAATGAATTTTGCACAAAATGGATGTGAGACCTATAAGTAGCTGTCATCCCAAAGTAAGTGCCTCATATAATCATTGCAAGTTTTCTCGAAGAGTTTCTCCATTGATACTGCTCACATAATATTCAGTTAACAGTACTTGTCTTAAATAATTCAAAGAGCCAGCAGTAGTTACACAATTGCTTACAGAGGAAGACAACAGTTCAGAGAATCCAAGGTGGAAAAAAATTAATCAAGAGTTCTGTTTTCTGCTAACATAGTTCCTTAAGGACAAAACACAACAGAAGCTTCCCGTTGATACTGAATTCAAATATTAGACCAGAAACTCTAGGAATCAGCATAGTCACTATGAGAATCCTTCTGAATCAGTCCAAAAGAGGTGTTAAACATTCTCTTTTATTAACAGTTAATCAAAACAGGAAGCTGGTGAGTGAGCCTAGGTTTAGATATGTCTTTTTTAGGGGTTATATTGTGATTTTTTTTCCCTTTCCCAAATCTCAAATCATCTGCTTCAACTAATTTAGAAAACACCAGTGACAATTTATTTCTTTTGATACTGCAGTCGTACTTCAAAATGTGTTAGTATCATTAAAGGAATGACAAAATTGTTGCAATAATACTCATTATAATATAATGAGTTTAGTGACACAGTATTTAAAAAGTCATAGTTAATAATTTCCAAGAGACAGCACAATCTGATGATGTCTGTGCAGTTCTTTTGTAGCCGTTGGTAGGCTTTTGGTAGACAGGCCTGTAATGCCCATCCCACTCAGCAGGGAAGATAGTTGATTTTATTCTGGACAGTGTGCAGGAGAAGCGACAAAATTCTCATGAGGTTAGTAAAGAGACTTTTACTTGTACTTTAGAGCATCCAAAAAGAATAAGGCACTTAGGAAACTTTCACTTAGCAAACTTTAGAATAACCAGACAGAATAATGCACTTAGCAAAGTATTGACTGGATTTTTTGTCTGGCATGCAATATATTTTGAGAAGAAGGTTGGAAAAGAAAGGGAAAGGAAAAGAGAAAGAGATAGAGAAAGAGAAAAGGAAAAGAGAGGTAGCTAGTTACTACCACAGGGTCCAGTGTGGTCGCAGCAGACTTTAAATCCAGGGTAGCTGAGCACATCACACAGCTTACATCTCACCAACTGTTTATCAGTTCCAACCCTCTGGAACCCTTCCCCGGGTGGGCCTATGCCAATTTCAGCATTGAAATAGTGTGCCTGCACTTTACACAGTGCCGGAATGTTCCCACTGGCATTTTCAGGCTTACAGTGGTCCCATGAAGTCGACCACCCCATTACAGTGCTGACTCGTGCATGACTTTTTAGATGCGTATGCGCTATGCAGCGCAGTGTGAGAAGGCTCAGGGGCCAGAAGGAAGGCAGTGCACTGCCCCACATATGCAGACTTCACCGTGTTCCCCCACCACTTTTCCACCCGGTCGTTTTGAGCCAGTCAACCATTCCTTTAGTCCCCTACAAGGCCACAGACAGAAATTTGAAGGGGCGAGAACACAAATATTTTTCAAATATTTTTATAAAGCCAAAATCAAAATGTTTCGATTACCTTTTCAAATATCACCAAAGGGATAAAAGAATTGGTAAATCATTTATTTGTTGCTTTGGAATATTTATTTGTTGGGCAGCATGCAATTATCACTGTAACATGCAGCCCCAAACCAAGTCATGACAAGGAATGAAAGGCCGATGAACCTAGAATTGCAGTAATCATTTAAATGCAAAGAGGGCATCTGAGTTCTATTAAGTGGAGACGAGCACCTGGATCGTCTGTGTTACATCAGGGTCAACAGCAGAGAGCAAGTACAAGATATGTCATGCTAAGCTCACATGTAAGATTTGAATATCTGGCTTTTCATCCTGACTATAAATTTGTGCTATTCTGATTTAGGGTACCAACTAGCTCTTTAGCAAGGAAATTCCAACATGTGGTCAGTGCAAAGCTGAGAAAGTATTGGCTTGAACAGCATGGTCCAGGACATAAAATCCACCAACTAAATATCTCTAATAAAATCAATAGAAATAAATTAAATAAATCTGCTGAATCAGGGGGCTGCTGATAAAATTAAAACTACTCCTTTTAAGATCTTTCTCTTCTTTACAGTCCTTGTTTCCATACTCATATAAATTATCAAAGAATGAAGACAGAGCACTTATCAAATTAAAAAAGTTAAACCGTATTTTATTTAATTTCTTTTTTATTTTATTCTGGTCATGTAGGTGAAGAATTCCTTATGAATGTATTAAGGGTAATATATGTCATTTCTTTATGTAATCAATCTCACAAGCCAAAATGAATGCACATATCTAGCCAATTGAATGCAAGGTGTTTGATAGGTCAGCTTGTGTTGGCATTGTTATTGCTTCTCTGTAGAAGACAAAAATCTTTACTAAATGTGTCGCTATGCAGAAGTCTAACATCCAGCTGTGGATGCATCAAGATGAATTTTATTCAAACATTTGTTTCTTGCTGTCCTGTGTGTGTATGTACGTACACAGAAGGTTTGGAAGGTGCAAAATGATTTTCACATACACTGTTGCTAAAGTTTCTACTCTGAGAAAGTGTAAATTTAAAATAATAACAGCGAATAGTAAGTTTAAAGACTTTTTTTTATCTCAGAGATTTCCTGGGAATACCTTACCCAGAGCACTTGAATTTTGATGTTTTCATATGTGTAATCAACTACTGGCAGTGTAATTTGGCAAATAAGCTTGGGTTAGATTCTGGTCTTAGTATCTTACAAAAAATTGAAATTGGCCTTGGTATCAGGTTTTCACATCTACTCTCTGTTGAAAGATGAAAATTAGAAAAAAAAGTTGTACTGTAAATTTCTGTGGCTGAACATGCAATTCCAGGTAGTTCATTATCTGTTTTTCTTAAACTAAACATGCAGAAAAACCTCACAAAAATTGAAACTATAAAGTAATTATGGTTCTGTAAGAGATATTACATTACACGTTGAACTACACATATGTGAGCATGGTAAAATAAAATGGAAGTTAGCTGAGACCTTGTTGTTAAATTTTTTTACAATTCTCTGACGTGAAGGAAAAAAAGACAAAGTCTCTCCGAGAAGTGTTTGTCACCGTAGATTATTTTCATAATCTATATGGCTTTGTAATAGAAGTGGTGGTATCCCCTTAAGATATTGACTAAACTTTGGCTTTGCTGTCATGAAGCATTTTCCCGTATTCTTTTTTCACAGAATTTATTTAGATGACTTTACTGTGTAAAATAGTGGAAAGGCAGAAAACGTAATAAAAAATTTGAGCGCAAGACTTATAACAGCTCATATCTGACTCAGCCGTCTGGTTATATTGTGAATATTCTCTTGTGCCTCCTATTGTGATTCTAAAGCCAGTAAGCCTCCAGTGCTGTGCACTGGTTTACAGCTAGGTCCTAGGGAGACAGCAGAATCTGAAAAGAGAGATAGAAGCCTTACAGTAAAGACTATAGCATCTTTTCTGTGTCAGTCCAAAGGTTGTATTATTTTTGTATTCTTCACGTCATATGATTGTTGTATGTTGATGGCTGGTAACGTACCTTTCTTCCTTCCTCTAAAATACTGCTGCTGCTACACTTGGGTTTCTTAAACCTTTTTTCACATACACCATGACCAAAGTCTGGCTTTCTAAAGACTTATGTAGGTTTCCTAGATAAACAGGACCAATATTGCCTGTAAGAGTTTGATTTTTATAAGAGATTTGTTAGTGGTTGCATTAGTAATGAAACTTAAACATGAAGTGGGTGTTATAGACATGGACGGTCTAGAATCTTTGAAAAAAATTTATTACTGAAATAGTGAAAGGTGCTTGAGTCCAGATCACTGAAGTTTTTGCCTATTATTATTGCTTTCTATAGGACAGAAAAATGAAATTGTCTCCATTAAGAGGTTTTAAATGGAGAAATGTGTGATACTAATTCATAACTCAGTAATTATTTGCTTAATTATGTGACTGGATTTTTCATGATGATCTCAAATAATCCAGTAATTATTGAGCAGTAATAAACCCAACCATTTAGCTGATTTATCTGTGGCCCTTGACAGGGTTCAGTACCAGTTCTAACAAGTGAAGTCGCTACCCTCAGTACCCCATGTTCTTAAACTGTAGCTCATGGAGGTCAGCACTCTCTCGTCTATAGAATGATTTTCACACATATGGATCTAGAACATATATACAGTGAGTGTTGAATTAGATATTTGTAATACTAAGAATCAAGTTCAAATCTATGCTTATTTTGAAGCAGTTTTTCTGGATAGGTTCCCAAATTAGGCTTTGGGCATTTTTTACTTTTTTTTTTTAATTTTTGGTATTCCATTATATAGGGACCCTTGACAACTGGAATTGTGAAACTGTATATCAAGGAGAATTTTACTGTGAATATTGCAAGCCTTGAATGAATACTAAAAGCCTTTGTGTCAATTTTCTGAGAGGAACAGACATTCATCTGAAGCTCCATCAGAATGCAATTTAATTATCTCCTTTATTTATTTATTTATATCCTCAAATACAGTTCAAGAGATTAAACAAATGTTATGTGACGAAGACTTACTAAATACATTCGAGGAGAAAGTGGAAACAAAAACTACTTTGACTTCTGGAAAAAGAGGTCACCTAGTTTTGCATCTCATGTTCATTTCATCCCCTAGCTGAAAACTGTCCTCAACTTTAACATACGGACAAAGGCTGAAAACTAACTAACTCATTTTCAGCTATTTATGTTATATATTCCTTAGGTGTCTAGTTTTATTATGTCTAAAATTTATACTACACTTTAAGAAACACTAATAGTAATTCAAGTAGGTATAGAAACGACAGCCCTTTGATTTTATAGAGTTTTTTGTTTTCTTTTCTTTTCTGTATATTGTGCAAGTTCGGCAGGCCACCTGAGGCACCTTAAGTGGAGAATGCTTAACTGTCAAATACATAAAAGCTTACAGAAAAGAATAATGGCTTACAAACTTGACAAAGTATGGCTGTGAGTAAATGCGCTCTGAAATAAAAAGATTGGAGCTCATTAATCAAGACTTTATTTCAGCATTATGACGCTGAAGTTGGTAGAGTTAACATTAGACTTCTATTAATGTAACAGGACAATGAATTAAGACAATGATTTTAAAAGCATGACGACAATGTTTTGTTCAGGCGAAAAAAAAAAGTAGAGGAACTGTTCTTACTTTAATCCCTGCAAAATATTCCATTGATTACTGTTAGAAGGTCTCATGGAGGTGCTCTCCCAAATGGTATTATAACTAGGTTATATTTCTGCATTGCTTTGTATAATTAATAAGACCACGAGCAATAATTAGATAAAAGTATAAAAGTCTTTATTAGAAACACAAAAGAGCTTTATAAACTAAATGGATAGATTAAGCCAACTTCATAAAGACAAGCTTTTTAAAAATTACAATATTATACAAGTGAATTCAGCTGAGGCTTTAAGTAAGAGAGCAAGAGAAAACTAAAGACATAAATTTGTTTAGAAAATATAAAAGAATTTGCGTGGTTATACTTTCTGCAGTGTGAATGGTAAAAGCTTTAATAAACCCAAGAAGCATTTTAATTTTAGGGTTCCATCAAACCTAGACTTCCAACACAGATCTGTAAATGCTACAGGTATACTTCACAATAACACACATTTCCAATAATTAATATTAATAGTAATAATAATACTCTTTTTTGTGTTTGCATACTCATTTCTTCTTAGAAATTTCCTCACAGATGCACATAAGATACAACTTGGTCTAAAAGGTCTGACAAGATGGTGGCATGCAGCATAGTCCATACTGATGATTCAAGCAATACTTATGGTCATGTTTCTTCTATTTGTTTACTTAGTGTTACAATTATATGATGACTCTTTTTTTCTCATTTATATATAGATATAGATATAGATATAGATATAGATATAGATATAGATATAGATATAGATATAGATATATAGATATATATGTAGTATGCCTTTGGGTTCTGAGTCTAAGTAATTTATGAAAACCTCAAAGACAAATGGCCCTAAAATGAAGCCCTGTGGAACGTCACTAGTGGGAGGTCACCAGTCTGATGTCACTCCATACACTATAACTCTTCGTGCCTGACCAAACAGCAAGTTGCTCACCCATCTCGTGATGCGTTTATCCATCTGTGGGCTGGACATTTTGTCCAGAAAGATCCTGTGAGAGACGGTATTGAAAGCTTTACTGAAATCCAAAAAGTTTTTGTCAACTCACTTCCCTTGAACAACTAGTTGGGTAACCTTGTCAAAAGGAAATCAAGTTTGATAAGCAGGACTTTCTTCTCATGAAGCTGTGCTGGCTGTGACTGATGACTGTGTCGCCCTTCAGGTGTTTTTCAATACCTACCAGAATAATCTTCTCCATAACTTTACCAGGCACTGAAGTGACAACCTGTAGTTTCCCGGCTGTCCCTCTTACCCTACTTGAAAACTGGGACAACATTAGCCAGCTTCCAGTTGACTGGAATCTCTCAGATTCCCAAGGCCATTCAAAAATCATTAAGAGAGGCCTCAGGATGACATCAGTCAGTTATTTGAGTATTCTCAGATGAATCCCATCAGGCCCCATAAACTTATAGGGATCCAGCTGGATCAGTAGATTGTCCACAAGTTCAGGATTGACTGATAATTTACCACTCTCACATGATCCTCCAACTCAGGGCCCTAGTATCCCAGAATCCATCATCAGTGTTGTAGAGGGAGGCAAATAAAGCATTAAATATCTGTGCCGTGTATATGTGCATGTTTGTGAGGTGACCATCCTCATCAGGTAATGGGCTGATTTTAATCCTGCACTGCCTTTTGCTATTAATGCATTGTAAAAAGCTCTTTTTATTGCTTCCCGCAGTACTGGCTAGCTTCAACTCCAGTTGATCTTTGGCTACACAAATTTTCTCCCTATGGTACAAACAACATCTCTGTATTCCTCTCATGTCACCTGGTCTTGCTTCCACTGTGCATACCCTTTTTTTTTACCTTAGTTCCATTTTGGAATTGCTGGCTCCTTGGCCTTAGGAGGTGTTGCTTAAGAGTGATCAAAATTTATGAACTCCAGCACCTTCAAAAGCATTTTCCCAGGAGACCTCACTAGCTAGTTATCTGAGCAGCCTGAATTCTGCTCTCCTCACGTCCAGAGTTGAGATTTTGCTGGCATTTTCCTCCTGTCAGCAGAAATTTTTAACTCAATGGCTTTGTGTTCAGTGTGGCCAAGACAGCCATCAATTACCACTTTACTCATGAGACACTCTGTAAACAAGCAGCAAATCAAGGAACACAGCTTTCCTGGTTGGCTCCTTCACTGTCTGTACCATGAAGTTACCATCCATGTTTTTCAGGAATCTTCCGGACCTGTTTGTGTCAGCTGTGTGGTGTTTCCTGTTGGCATCCAGCAAGCTGAAGTCCCGCATAAGGACAAAGGCAATTGATTTGAAGGTATCCTTTACTTCCTTGAAGAATAATTCTGGGGCATTATCGTCCTGACGAGGTGGTCCATAGTAGACTCCCACAGTGGCATCCACACTATTTGTTTTTCCCTTAATCCTTACCAGAATCTCTCAACCATGCCATTGTCAGATGGAAGCTCCATACATTCCAGTCCTTTGTTATATACAATGCCACCTCCCCCACTTCACCTGCCCTGCCTATCCCTCCTAATTACCTGTAACCAACCATCACTCTAAGCAACTCCCCTTCTTCTAACTCATCATGAGGACCATCAACTGGTCCTCAGTTTCCAGATCCTCATACCCGTTCCATAGGGCTACCTAGGAAGAGGAGGGGATTCACCTGGGACCCTGAGCAAGGATCTACCTCCATTCCCTCCCCGACTCTTATGTCCCCTCCTGCCTGTTGGGGAGAGGGTAGGGGATCGTTCATTTCCTGAGGTGCAGCTGACTGGTACACCTGCCTCAGAGTTGGTACAGACCAGCTGTGCCAGGCAATCTCCTCCACATATGCCCTGACACTTCTTAAACTTTCCATCTCCTCTTTAAGTAGTACCAGCAGTAGTATCAATTCACCTATTTGATTTTACCTTTCCCATATCAGAACTTGCAAATAGACTTCATTTTTGCCAAAAATTAAATTATTTCACTTAGATAAACATAAATTTACCTAAGTATCTAAAACCTTACTCTGAATTTCAGAATTTTTAGCACTGAAAAATGCCACTTATATTGCTGCTGGTGTAACATTCATGTAGTTTTGAAGCATTTTCATTTACGTAGTTTGGTTTCATTTATGTAGTGTAGTTTATTCCTGAAATATGGAGTTGCTATATCCATTGTATCATATTTTGAGAGTATTTAGTTAATGTTAAGAATTACCGCTAAGAACTTAGATCCTCATGTCTTCTTTGTATTTCAACATTTCTTACATATTTTAAGCAAGAGGAGCAAAGAGAATTAAAAATCATACAGGGTCTGATACATAATTAAGGATAAAAGATTTACAATTGCTATGAACTGCTATGAATTGCTATGAAGTTTTTGAACTTAAGATAAAAGATACAACATGTAGAATATTTACTTTATATAAATCCACCAAACTTTTCCCATAATTCATACTGAAGCTCTCATGGGAAATACAAAGATACAAGAAGAGAGTTAAGGTGGGATGAAAGCACAAGAGGGACAGAGAGAGTTCTTTGCCGCCAGATTAAGCTACACTTGTTTGTTACACTAGTCTGGCTGGGATGGAGCTAATTTTTCCCATAGCAGCCCTCAGAGGTTTGTGTTTTGCATTGTTAGCTAGAACCAGGCTGATACACACCAGTGTTTTGGCTACTGCAGAGCAGTGCTGGTACAGCCTCAAGGCTGTCTTTCCAACATTCCCACTCCAAAATGTCAGTAGGTTTTGGCTGTTTTGTTTTTTTGTTTGGGGGTTTTTGTTTTGTTTTGTTTTGCTTTGTTTTTAATTGAACTTCCTTATTTTGACCCACGTGGTTTTTTCATCTTACTTTCTTTTCCCTTGTTCTGGTGAGAAGGGAGTGAGAGAACAGCTGGGCACCTGGTGGCCAGCCAAGGTCAAAACACCACAGTTGGGCAATCTAAAAGCATCAGAAAGTTTTAGTTTAGAGGAAAAGTACATAATCCTTTCCAAGAATCTGTTGTAGTAAAGTTTTATTCTGAATTGATACAAAATTATTTTTAAATAATACACTTAAAACTAAATGTGAAATGTACATATTTTTCTTTTTTGTTGTATAATAGAAAACAAGAAGACTGTGTAGGCTACAAGCAGATTTAAAACTCTTCTTTTAGTGCTCAGATTTTACTTTTAAGCATTGTTTTTCTGCATGCATAAATACAATGTCTAACCATTCAAGTGAAGAAGTCCTTATCCACAAATAATTTTTTTAAATAGCTCCTCTTCTTTGACATATGTGCTTCTATAATAGCTGTTTTTGATAGAACAGATAAACAGAAGTTTTTCAAAGCACAAATACAATCACAGACAATGATATAAGGTGATCTAGCGAGCTGATTCTTATTCAAGTTGTATTTTGGCAATATGTCTTACCTACTCACCTGCAGGGCTCTTTAGTCAGAGGAAAAGTCATCTTTGAAATGTGATTGATGTGTAGGTTACTTACTAAAATTGTAAGCGTTGCTTATATAGCTCTGTCATTAACTTCTACTGGCTGCCTTTCTTCATTCTTCAATATTCTCCTACCAAAAGTACAGTGGAAGATGTCCACCTTTTAAATACATGATGGATGTTCCATAAATATGTTAGCATGGATGAATCAACAGCTGTTAGGCAAAAAAATGAGATAAACATTTATTTCATACACCAGGCAGTTGTCAAGCAATATTAATATCCTTTAGTCAATAGAAGAGTGCAAAACAGCTGCTGAAAGGACTATGATAAACAGATGGCAAGAACAGTCGAGTCAAGCTGGTATTGACTTAACCCCCTTTATACTATTTCTCAAGTTGCATCCCTTGGGAAGGACTTGTACTGGAAAATAAGTTTAAATTGAACTTTCTCGTTTACAAGAAAAGCATATGACAGCCTACAGTACACATCCCTATGTTTTTTTAGTTGGATGCCCTCCATGAATAAAATTAATGGGCCAATAATCATATCAGGCAGGAAGTGGCTGAAAATTCATTCATTACACGTTCTGCTAGACTACATAAGACTTCTGAGGGCCTATGCTTTTGGATAGTAATAATGTATGTTTGGTTATTGGGAAAAAAACCCCTGCTTTATGTGGTTTGGTTTCTTTTTTCCCAAAGTGTAAGCTCTTGTATTTCCACAACACTGTGAAAATCTAAGTTTCCATGTTAGAACTGGTCCTTTCCTAAATGCTGGAGGCTTGAAACTCATATGTCTTAGAGGAGATCTTATTAGCATGCAACATTCGTTGCTCAAGGCTCATTGACCAGCTTTCCTTTTCCATAAAAATATAATGCCAGATTCTACAGTAATTTTCATTTACTCCCCAGGTAAACTTTCGAATGATCTCTGTAAAACCAATTTGAATAACATCTGTTTCTCCTCCCAGTTTGGCTAGATGCTGACTGAAATACTGAAGAAATTTAAAGCAGCATGCTGAATTACATTTTCTGAACAGTTGTTTCTTTTGAGTGGAATCAGCAATCATGTTTTTTAGACGGAAGGTAGACATAGAGATTTTACAGTTTATATTCCAACAAAACATAAATTAGTGATGCCAGTCTTTGTAAAAAACGGGTGCTACATATTCCAACAATACCAAAAACATATACTTCAAATTATTTCAAATTACCTTAGGTTAGGTCTTGATTGTTTTCATCTCCAAAAGTTATATAAGATGCTTAAAGAAAGAGACTTCTGTATTTCAGCATCAGCATGAATTACTTCATAGAAAACATTTTTCTATCATGCTATGTTTCTATCAGGTACTTTAATTATATTTTAGGCTTTTTAATTACAACTTTAAATTCAATTTAGTTTATTTTAACTAGTTGTATGAAAAATAGACTCATTTAAATATCATTTAATTAATACAATAAATTTGCATTAGCCAATGTATAATTTGGATGCTGGAATTAAAAATAATCCAGCTAAATGGATATTCATATGTGTGGAAAATACATAAAACAAGATCATAGGGCTGAGATTCTTATACTGATTAGTATTTTAGTCTCCCAGTAGCACAGCAAATATCAGCAAAGCTATTCAGCAATTACATATAGATATAAGAATCTATTTAGGATACATCACTGTGAGGCAATTCACTTGTGTATACATGTGCATGCAATACTGTTTTAAGTAGCCTAGGACATATGAGATTCTTTCACAGGGTTTTAAGATATGATATGAGCCTGTGGTCTTCTGAATCAGGAGTCTGTGTCAAAAAGGCATGATCCTCATGTGTCTGAAATGCCGTTGGAGTCCTTTGCTTGGGAACTGAGTTCCAAAAAAAAAACCCCAACCAACCCAAACCCAACCAACCCAACCAACCAAAAAAAAAACCACACCAAACCCCAAAACCACAAAGAAAATCCACAAAATTAATCTAAATTGTGCTTAATATCTTTTAAAATCACAATATAATTTTGAAACTAGATGCTTACCTCTCCCTTAGATGTAACTATATCTAATAATTTCCAAGGATTCGTGTAGTGCTAAATCAACAAGCATCAGTGTTATCTTGCAGTATGATACGGGATTTGCCTTCTTGAAACAAATCATTGACTTGGAAGCTGCCACATTAGCAGTGGAGTTTATGAATGTACTACTTTACCAAAATTCCTATGTAATTCGAGTTTCTTTCATATAACTTATGCATTTACAAACTCTTTAAAAATGAAAGCATCAAAATTAAAAAGGCACTGTATGATTAAATAGCTTCTGCACTGTATTTTGAAATAGTTAATGTTATCTTAAAAATTTTGGTTCTTCTGACGGCCCTCTATAACTATATATGTTATTGTTCATTCTCTAACTTCAAACAAAGCAAAAATGTGTTAAGTTCTGAATAGTAACCATATTTTATTAAGGCATACATTGTCTATCAGACAGCTAATATGGATGAACTTTTTTTGTTAATATCCACCAAGAGAAGTTGATGTGAGTTGGAAAGATGATCAATTTTGTCTTGCTTTTCCTAATAAATCTAGCTGGCCAAAGTCTGAGAGTGAAAAAGAGGTCTGTAGTGGTCACATTATAAGAATCTCACTTTTTAATTTCCTTGAAATTATCACTTAATAATGTTTATCTTTCTATTAGAGGCAAGCATCCAAGACAGATTTTTGTCTGTTCTCCCACCAAATTTATTTAATGGCCCTGTATCATATAGGGATGGCTTCTTAGTTCTATCATTTTACAAATTAAATACTTTCCTCCTCAGATAAGATTTTGAAATACAAGACTGATGTGCAACTCAGAGAACCTATTTCACATACATGAGTTCAGTACAATATCAGCGTAAGCAGATCTCTGTGTTTGGTATTAATGACCTAGCAGCGTCATGATTGTAATCTTTCTTAGCTAAAGAAAGCAACAACTGAAAGCCAGAAATGTTGGTGGGGGTTTGTTTCTTTGGGTTTTTTTTTTTTTTTTGTGGGGTTTGTTTGGGTTTTTTTTGTTTGGTTTGGTTTTTTATTATTTTTGTTGTTGTTGTTGGGGAGGGGTTGTGTGTGTGTATGTTTTGTTGTTTTAGGGTTTTTTCCCCTCAAATGCCACAACCAGTACTGGAGTTGTTCAAATATTTATTCCATTTTTTGGTGTGCATATAATTCTTCTTTCTCAGGTTTGATAAATCTTTTATTTACTTGTAGGATGATGACACTGTCTTGTTGCTATCTGATAAGGGGACTAGCAAGATTAACACTATTCTTCATGCTGAGCTAACAGAAAGTAACAAAGTGACTTCATGAAAATGGAGCTAATGCTCAATTTAGATAAGACTTCTGGGGTATTGTTCACTCCTTGACCTCTGCCAAGGAGGAAGCTTTTCAGATTAACTCAGACAAGAACACACAGCAACACAACGGATATTACTAAACATCTAGTATCATATCTGGCCTTTTTTGTTCTTTTATCTAATAGCAAGACAGCAGAAAAGATGACAGTACATGCTTGTATATGTGTTACCTATACAGAATTAATCTTGTCTAAATTTGTTTTTTCTCTTTTTTTTTTTTTTTAACCCACTAGCTTTACAAGATTTCCCTATCTTTCCATCATTAGATTTGAATCTTTTTTATGAGTGCTTGTTTCTAAGGCAGAGGTAGTGTCAAGTCTCCCTTTATTTATTTCTAATGTACATGTTTGCACTGTAAAAAAAGGGTTGTTCCAGACAGAGCAAACTGCTATATAGAACTATCTGACTTATATTTTCGTATCTGGATTATTTGGATAAAAACTGTGCGGACTTAAGTTTTTCTGAAATAGTAATCCTACTGGAATTGTAGGTAGGTAGTCTTGCAATTCCATTTTTTGGGGGTGAAATGATGGGAGCATGGCAGTACGTGTGTGTAAAACCTGAAAGTAGTAAAGAATTTAGAAAAATTCTTACAATTTTTAAGCCATTTACCATATCTGAAATAGTCAAATTTGTATGTTGAGTTCTTTCTGATCTTTCCCAAATCTTATCAAACTGGATTTTTTTGAACATATGAATTTATCACATTAACCGAGAAACTTGCTGAAAGGCAAGCTTAATTCAGTAAAGCATGTGTTGTTTAAGAGTCTACAGTTCTGAGTTTTTCCTGGAATGTCCCTCTTACCCAAATCTGTAAATGCAACCTTCAGTAATGTTGAAAGAGAAAATAATAAATAACTATTCATTCATCAGTGAGTATATTTGAATTATGTTTTACTCTTATGTACGGACTCAAGCAGAATAATTTCTTTACCATGGGTGTCATGAGATGTGAACTGAGAGTAGTAGCAGAGCAGGAGCATGCTCTTAGCCTCCGGATATTATTAGTCAGTCTAGCCCCTCACCAAATTTTTACTGTATATCACCTGACAAGCATTAATCTCTTAGTTTATATGGTCTGTTTTTCTTATCTCTAATACAAACTAGGGACTCAAAAAATCTGAGAACTTCTATTTTTATGGTGTAGATGAAGTACTGCAACACAAGTCACAATAAAAACCAAAATCAAATGCCTCTTGAATATGCAATATAACTCACTAAGAAAATTCAGAGATAGAAATAAATGTGAAATAACTGTAGAGAACATGATGAAGACCATTTATTGCAACTGCACATACCTGCATTCTGCTAGATATACAAATTATATACACACATACATACCAGTGTTGTGTGTAACACATGCAATGCAAAGATAGCATATTTTGGACACAGCATCCAGCTAAATAGACACGGGCTGCTATAAAAAACACATCAGGAAAACACAAAATACTTAAATGTTTCAGAACTGCTGAAAAAAGCAACTGAAAGCACACTAGTTACCAAACCAATATAATGGTTTACCTGTTTTAAATCAATGTCACTAATGAGATGCATTTATATTTACTCACATGGTAAAATACTTAGGCTTGACTTGAACAAAATGCATAATTCTTGCAATAAACCCAGAAATTAATCTTCTTTTTAGGATTCTTCCCCTCCCTCCCCTAGGATGTTCCCTCCTTAGTTCAAGGTATACTGTTCAATCTGCACACCCATCAGGCTGCCTGCATAGCCCAAATGCACTGGCACCTCTCAGAGGCTATAAGCAAAAAGGAAGAACAGCTGTTAACAGGCCTCTGTGAAATAGTAAATCAGCAACAGGTGCTCTAGGCATTCTGGAAGACTGGAGATCAGATTGCAAATGAAATGCATCTAGGAGGAAAATAGAAGAAATAAAGCAAGCTGTTTGTAAGCCAACATGAAGAAACTGCATTTGACCTTGGCTGATTATGAAATTGAAATTGGCAAAGGGGTGAAAATCAACACAGCTAATGAGTAAAGTTGCAGGGAGCCCAGTTTAAAAAAAAAAAAAAAGAAAAAATGAAAAAAATCAAAAAATTTACCATCTTTATTGATCAGAATAGTGAAAGTATTCAATTGTCCACAAAAAATTGCCCACAGCTAGACAACCCTTGCATTTTGCCTTTAAGGGCCAAAGAAAGAGATGCTGAAACTAAAGCTAGTTCATGCACTGGTATTTCTAATAGGTTTCAGAAAATTCATATTATTTAGACTGAAATATTATAGTAATGCTCTGATTCTTCTGATCTTTACCTTCCTTTTCCCCATGACTAAAATCAAGGGTATTGATATCTCATCAACGTCTGCCACTGCTATATTGCTACAGGATTTACTGTTCTTTTGGTCTCTTCTGACATGTAAAATGAATCTGAAATCAAAGGAGAAAGCAGACAATGGATCTAACAGATTTTTAAGAACACCAGAACTGCAAAATTATTTTTTGATTCGATACATTTTTTTTGTTATTTCATCTTTCTTTAATAGTTTAAATTTGATTTCCCTTCTTACATCCTAGAAAATTCAAGAAATTTACAGATATGGACCAGTTTTAATTGCTTCCTTTCTGTTAGGTGGTTTTCTGTTTATATTTACTGTCTTGGATTTAAAAATGGAAGATATTGTTGAGAGTAAGAACTAATTGTTCTTAAAAATAAAAAAAAAAGATGAGTGAGAGTTATTGTGTGACAAATTGCTCTTATTATTCCTTGTAGCACTTTGGAAGATCTAACTGAGAGCAAGACAAGACTGTTCTATGTTACACAAACACACAGAATTTAGTCCCAAACACTCTACAAACTCTGTGTAAAATAAAGAGACAGAGCATACAGATATAAACCTGAAGGAAATTTATTAAGAAACAGCACACATATACTGAAAATTCTTGGTACCAGGAGCCTAAATAGCAGAAACCAGGTCTTTGGAGTATTATACAATGAACCTGTATAATAGTCACATCAGTTTTAGAGGACTCGTGACAGTGGTGGTAAATAAACAAAACAAAGCAAAACCCCTAGTCCCCTAGGCTTTTTCTCCCTACTTCTCCCAGGTCTCGAAAATACTTTCAATCAGTTATCTACACACTATAGCTGTTAAGCAAGTCCCATTCAAAAGTCATGACCCAGACCTGACACAGGCACAAAAGATTTACTGTTTCCTCCAGAGTCACAAATAGTCATGACTTTTCTTTGTGTAAATGGCAGTAGTTGTGTTTCTAACATTTATTTCACCAGTATTTGTTTGTATTTCATATACATATCTTTATACTTCCAGAAGCTAAAAAAATTATTCCTTGAACATGTAATCTCTTACCTCATTTACTTTCGTGTAAAAATACTTAATGATTTCTGATGAACAGTGAAAAACCAGGATTTTTTGTGTCTATGTTTCATCATCTATAATTTACCTAAGCAAGACAAGATCTTCTTATGAATTGGGAAATATAGTTTTCATTTAAAAAGCAATTTCTTGTTTTGAAATGTTATGACTTGAATAATAGTCAGTGCCCTCCAATGCCCCAGGACAGTAGCAATGCATGAATAAATTAGAGCCCAAAGCAACTCATAATGATGCCTTATTTGTTTGAAAAGCAGAGGCTGAGGCCAGATAAGAGGGTAAGAAAA
Source organism: Ptilonorhynchus violaceus (assembly GCA_013397565.1). NCBI lineage: Eukaryota > Metazoa > Chordata > Aves > Passeriformes > Ptilonorhynchidae > Ptilonorhynchus > Ptilonorhynchus violaceus. The sequence continues at coordinate 66,591 of VZRJ01007122.1, forward strand.
AGTAAATATTTATTTTGAGGCACAGAGAAAGCAAAACCTTCCCCAGGGTACTCCCCGGATCAGCCGCGTGCGCAGGAGGGCCGAATCCCTGCGGAAGCACAGACAAGTGTAAGTTGTATAAAAGGGTGTAAAAAGGTAAAAAGAATAAAAAGGTGTCCCACACGCTTAAGCTTCTACTATTATAGAGTTTCAGCGAATTAACATAATTTGGAAACATTCTCCAATGAAAAGCAGAGTTTTATGAGGCTATTCCTTGTGGCAGATTTCTATTGGGAGTCTCTGCTTAGTTCATAGCTTTGTTTTTCGGTCGTCATAAAGCGATATTATGTCCAACTCCAAAATGCTTAAGGATGATAAGCACTTCTATTCTTTCTAGAACAGAGTGCATTATTATCTCATGAATTTCAGTGGAAAGTTACAGGAATTCTATTATTCTAACATTACATTCTAATATATAAAGCTAGAAAAGTAAAAAATCCCCTGGTATCAATAAGGTGTTTAACATTGCTCCATAGTCCACTGGCTGGCACAGCTAGTAGAGCAAAATATTTCAGACTTGGGCTGATCTACTTTATTCCACAGAATCATAGAACAGTTAGGGTTGGAAGAGAACTTAAAGATATCTAGTTCAATCCCCTCACCATGGGCAGAGACACCTTCCACTAGACCAGGTCATTCAGAGCACCATCCATCCTGGCCTTGAACACTTTCAGGGATGGGGAATTCACAACTTCTCTGGGCAACCTGTTCCAGTGACACATAGTAAATGATAGTTATCCTGACAGTAACATATTCCTTTCTCAGACTGTCATTATTCCTTGATCTAGTCCAAATTCCAGTTCTAATTATGAAGGACCTTGGAGAAAGCCTTGAAACAAGAATTATTACGCTGTCAATTGAGTACCAAGTTCTCAGTGATGTGTGCTTGAAAGATGGCTGGTGTTGGAGTCATCTTCTGATTTCTGGTTTCATGTAATTTGGGAAGAGAAATGCTTGAAAACTACACAAAGAGTTAAAAATTGTATGCATGGGATTTATCAGGTAGCATAATTTCTTGAACAATGGCTGGCCAAACACTATTAAAAATCTAATAAAAACCCCAAGCATTGTTATTCTTCCTAAATATTGCAACTGTGACTTAATTTCCTACTCTTTCTAAAATTCTGAGTACAAAATATATTCTAATGTACACACTGATACTCTTTTGGTAAACTAAGAAACTAAGATGATTTGGGTTTTGTCTTGTTTTGGGGTTTTGTTATTTTTTTTTAGTAGAAAAATTTATTGTACTTTCTTAGCACATTTAAGATGCATATTTTAATTTTTTCAGGGACAGTTAATAAACGAATTAGACTTAATAGCGGGGTATAACTGAATATCTTTATGCACCTTTACATGCATTTAGCAACTTTTCCTCCCTCCTTCTCTTTTCCAGTAACAACAATATCTGATAAAAAGAACTTGCCCTATAAAATATTTTGCTGTGGAGCATTGACTTTTTGTTGCTTGTAATTAATAGTTTATTTACATATGAAAGGAAAATCATGAGAAAAGACACAATTGGATGTGATGAAGCAAGTTAAAGAGAAATATGTTGGGTGTTTTGTTGTTTTGGGTTTTTTTCAATAGAAATATTTTAAAGTAGTGTACAGATGGAATGAAATCCTACATAAATCGGGTTAGAATATGGTGACCTAATATTTGAGATGTTTAGTAAACATAATATACCTTGAAGTCTTGATGCTGAGAGTGCCAGAGAGGTAATAGTCCACAGTGAGGAATATGATATGTCTAAAGAGACTTCCCAGAGGAGATGTTGTTTCTTGTCTCTACCTCTTAGTAATGACTTATGCCCTCTAACTCATGTTCTAATTAGCCTCATAAATGTTTAATTTTTTTCTTTTACTGTTGTGAAAAGCTGTGATTGTTCTGCTGGAGGATTCAGAATTACATGATGAAAATAATGAAGAACTGAGACTACAGTCTTTTTTATACTTAACCTCTGCTTTTATTCTCCCATAAGCCCTTCTCAAATACAAAATAGGTTTGTGCATTTCCTTTTAGGACAAAGTAGGAGCAAGTGTCTTCAATGGCATAATTTGTGACTTCTACCTAGTATTGCTTGTTACACTTCAGATTGAGACAGTATCCTGGTTTAGTAATTTGACCTTCAAAGAAAAAAACCATCTTTTGCACAGTTTGAGGCCTGTTAGCCCAACACTGATCATGGTAAGTAGCTAGCAAAAATCATTCCGTTATCTTTTCACTCTGCAGTGACTTATATCTGTTGACCAGTAAATAAGCCTTTACCTCAAGAAGAATTCTGTAAGTGGCTTGAAAGAGAATTTTTTCCTTTTGTGACAAGACATGTAAATGCTGGGACCAAAGTTTTCATGATGTGTAATAGAATAATTTAATGCAGAGACATTCCTTTAGACTTTAAATGAAGTATCAAGGGATATTTACTGGGAAAGAATATTACTTGTGAGAGAGAAGCTAATGGAGTGAGTAAACAAAATCAACATCACTTCTTCTTCTACAAATTTATATTGGCTACAAGATGCAGCAGTGGATTTTATAAGTAAATGTGCAGTATCCCACTGTCACTTAGTAGCTGGAAAATTCCTTAACTTAGTGAAACTGTATTTGAAGAGTACACTTATGGCTTTTGAAATTATGATTTTAATTATTGATCAGACATATCTGCATGGCATCCATAAATGCAACACATTAATTACTCTAGGATTTAACTGTGAAGTTGAAAAAAAATGCTGAATAGATGGTGCCTGCCTAATTACTTTAAGCTCTAAGTAGCCTGATGTTGGTCACCAAAGGAAATTAAATTAGTTAGCCACATAGGAGAAGCATGTTGGTCTTTTCCATGAAATGTAGCATACACTAGCTCTTATGTGCTTAATTCAAACTAGTTCATATAATCCAATCTGTAATAGATCTGGATACTTTTTACAGGCAAAAATGCTATAGTCTCCTAGGCAGAGGATACAACTCATGTTTGTAATGCCTTTTTTTGGTAGAAAGCATATATCTTATTTAATGTTCCTTAAAGTATTTTTGTATTAAATATTCACCCATTTTTAGGATAACCACCTGCTGAAACCTTAAAGGACTGTTAGTAGGGTAAGCCTCATAAAAGTTGGACTGTATGTTAATATATTCTGCCTCTGTATGCTCTTGTTTAATAATGCATGCTATCTCATCATGGCACATAGCTTATTGTCTCCTCAACATTTATTTATAAATATTATAACAGAAGTTCTTCAATTGTTAATCCATTTTGCACAACAACAACTTGACAAACCCTTCATTTTACTGTGTGCCAGAAAGCATGTGCCAGAAAGCTGTTCTTTGAAATTAAATATACAAATTATTTGGGACTTCTGCAATGATGCAGAAGGTAAAACCATCCCACTCTGTTAGACTTCATTTTTGAAACAATTTGTCTTTGAATAAAATGTATCTGAATTTTCTAAGAAAATGGCAATATATTTGCCTATATCAAAAGTAACTAAATGAGATTTTACATTTCTATAGGCTTGAATTGGTCTTGAATTCTTCGCATTAATTCTTATATTTTCTTTTTCTATTTTCCCTCCAGTATTGACAGTACTTTGATGACTAATTCATGGCGATGTATGTGTATGTCTAAAATATATTAAAAGAGAGATGTTGGAAAGGAATCATGAGGTTGATAATTACTGAATGCAATACTTTTGCTGATTAAATATTGTTGATTATTTCCGGTATACTTCAACACTCAGAAATTTTTGGCAATTCAGTATTTCTACTTTAAGAATTAGGTTAGCATGCCAGTCTGTGCTGTACTATCTGAGTATGAGATGCAGGAGATTAACTAAAATTTGGAGACTAGAATTTTTGGATTTGAAACACCTAAACTCAAGCGAGAAGTCAGAAATCATACTGTTAAGGCCACAGGTTAATTGTGCAGTGAGTTCAAAATGTTAGCCACTTCGAAACCACATTCAAAAAATATAGTTTCTTGTATTCTTAAGACCATACTCTCTAGAATAGGTAATAATTGTGGGGCAAACAAGAATGTTGCAGCAGAACTATCCAGGTGTCAGGATAATGCTCCTCCTCTGTCAAATATCTTGCTATATTGACCACATTTTATTAAAAAAAGAAAAAAAGGAATTTGTTGCTGGTGCTATTTGTGTCTATAACACCTTCATATAACTACATAGGCTTAAGAAGGTAAATAAGCATTTAATCACTGGCTTCTGACAGAAGGACCTTGTAACAGATTACCAGTTGGTTTGCTTTAGCTTGGTTAGTTTTTCGATTTCGTTTGTTTCTGGTTTGGTTTTCATTTTACTCTTAGTACTTCAGTGTTATCAAATACCTTATAATGAAACTCATTTATGTTTTGTGTTTTGTATTCATCAATATTTTTTATGTTCCAGGAAATAAAAAGCAGTGAACAAAAGAAAAAGAAAAGAAAACAAGGAACCCAACCCCCAAAAAACCTCCAAATAAATGGTTTGGAGCCAGAAATTTGTCTTAATTATCCTTATAAAGCAATTTTAAAGACAAAAGTGGCTGGTTCCCAATTGATTAGCTGTACTTTTGGGATTGCCCCTCCTGTTGAAACTGACTCTTGCCTTGGGGTGACATAGATCACTGAAATATGCTTCCTAGTGTTGCTAGCAAGCCAAAAAATCACTAATTAAAACTGAAAATCTATTTTTGTGTGCATAATAACATAGAGTTTCTTAGCATCCCTTGCAGGCTTCAAGAACACTTGAACATTCTTTCATTTGCATCTTTATAGCCCACAGCGTATAAAATGTCTTTTTTTTCTTTCCTTTTTAACAAATGATACAATTTACAGATTTAGTAAAAGGTTTTACTTCTATATGGGTGTTTATGATATATAGGGATCACCTATATATCTCTAAAAATTTTGGGACTGCATAGTAGATGACAATTGACCTAATCACTTTCTCTTCCTCAAGAAGGAGCGTATTTAATAGGAGGTGAAGTGAAATGAAACTTCAGCCAAATTTCTCTGTATATAACTCTTCCCCAGCCTGGTTAAATAAGCTGACATTCTTCCCCGGGAAAGCTATGACTTAACAGAAACTGCAGAGAGACCTCAGTGCCTCAAGCACAGATACTTGGCACCTGTGTTGGGGAAATGGGGTGATGCTGTTACTAAGGCAACTGGCCCTGCTACACACAGAAAGCTCCATGATTTGTATTTGTGACAGGAAAAGTTGTGAGATGTTTCCAAATGCTTTTTATAAAATTCTCAGTACTTTAGAATGGACAAGCAAATTAAAGAACTCACTTCTGAAACGTCAGTTGATTTCCCACTACTGTTTGCTTTCCAGTAGATACGTGGTCATTAAGATAATTAACTTACAAAGCATTTACAGAAGCATGTGGCAAGATGACCTGCAAGCATGTAACTGATCAACAGTGTCCAACCAAACACAATGGGCTGATCAGTATATTCCTGCTTGCTACATAAATATGTTTATTAAAACTGCAGAAATATGCTTTGCAATGAGAAAGATAACATTCCCTTGAGATAGACAAAATCAGCTGGTATTCCACTATTCATAGACCAATAAAATCTCACCAAAAAAAAAAATTAAATTGAAAATAAATTTGGCACACAGCATTATTTTCTCAACATGCACACATGCCCACACTCAGAACAGGGAGAGCCATTATTTTACACTTTTGAGTCATCATTTTGTGTTACTGTGTAAAGGCACACCAAAGAGCATAGTAAGCAAAATTTGCCAGTACATTATCATCTAACATTGAGATCCACTAGTTACACAAAAAAAGTAGGTGAATATATGCAGTAGAGAAAAAGGAAAGGCTATCAGCTGTGGGTTAGAGAAGCTGGATTTTATCTTGAATGCACAACATTCTACCTGAAGTGGTAAATTCTAAAGTTGTTTCCAAAGTGATTCAACAGACCTAAGTTAGTTATATCTAACAATGAGTTATAATGGCAATTTCTTTTATATTTTGGTCAATGATTGTTTAGAGTCCATGATTGAAGCCTATTTTTTAACTGTCCTTAGTTTAGAGATTTAAAGCTTTCTTGTGTTGTGTTGAAGACCTAAAGTATTCACATTTGGTGTTGTGACAGACACAAAGTAGGCTTTTCTGTGAAAAAAAATAGCAACATTCCAAGGGCAGCCTCTTCCAACAGTGAAGCTAGTTTAGTTTACTGATGGTTCTCACTATGTGTCCTTTGACTGGTTTTCAGACATTGCAGTATTTGTAAATGCCCTAAAGAACTTAACAGATCTAAAATGGGAATTTAAGTCCATGCAAAATACTCCCCTATCCAAGCTCACCATCCACAATTGTCCTGAGAAAAGATGTTAAATGTTGTGGGAAGAGGTTACCTTTCTAATTCAATCTTGTCTGTTAGCTCTACACAACCTGATTGAAATATATCTCCTCAGCTTTTGTTGTGAAGCATAAAAATTCAGAGCAGTAGCATCATGTACAGGCTTTTAACATTTACTGTTTTTTTAATTGCCTATTTGCTAATATAGTCTACATATTCTCAGAATATTGTCACATTAATTTGAAAAGTTCTAGTTCTAGATTTGAAAAAAAATCTGAAAGTTTTTTAATAGATATAATTATCATCATATCTGCTTATAAATCACTAACAAAACAGAACCTTTATAGGATGGTCTGTCACAGGATATTTTATTTTGATTTAATAATTCAATGTTCTTTTCCTTTTCTTCTTTCCCTTTTTGTTTTATATTAGTCGATGGGAGTGGTCAAGAGGGGGGTTATACCTATGTGCTGGTTTGACTGTAAACCAGCAGGGGAAATTAACCCCACACAAAATACCTCGAGAGATTTTAGGTCAAAATTAGAATTTTAATAAAAGAGGTCAAAATAAATGCAGCAATATAGAAACACCAGCCTAAACAAACTGACAGAATCATGGTACAACNTCGAGAGTGTTTTCTCCCATCCCAAACCCTTGTTTTGTGCTGTGTTTCTTGGCTGGCACCTCCTCCAGGGGCGTGGACTTCCACAATGCAAGAGGATTTTCCCGATGTTCTATTGGTTGCTTTGGCAATGAGCTCAGATGATTCTCATAGTTTCTGAGCTCGGATGAGTCTTATGGCTTTTGATATTCTATTTCAATGAGCTCGGATGATTCTCATGGTTTTCCGACATTCTATTTTTACCAAGTCCGGTAACGGGCCATTAAACAGGATGGGTGGTGTAATGGGCCATTAATCAGGATGGGTGGTGCTAATGGGCCATTAGCTGAGATTAGATAATCAGGATGGGTGGTGCTTGCTGTCGGCCGGAGTGCTTATGTCAGTTGAGATAAGGAGTCCCTCAGGGACCAGGTATGTAACTGTGAATTTATCCTGCTTTTGTGGGTGGTAATAGACTATATGGCTAACCCAGGACAACCTAGTAACTTCTCCTCTCCCATTTCTAGATTGCATTAGTTTTAATCTTGTAAACAAAATGTCCTGGCTGAAAAAAATCCCCACTCTTGATAATGCATCAAGAAATTTACAAGAAGACAGGACGTGAAAGACATATGACTCAGATAAGGATAGCATTTCGTTAGATCATATATGATTGAAATCTTTCTCAAGCAATAGAATTTTAATGATTTCCAGGGCCATCAGTAAAACCAACAAACAGAAAATGACAGAATTATCTAACTCAGCATTAGGTGGCACTTGCTCTTCCCCCCCACCCCCCAGGCTTCAACGTTTGTGAATTCCACAAGACTCAAACTTAGTTTTGCATATGAAAAGTTATAGTTGCTGAGCAACTACATCCCTCTGGACTACTGTATCAAAATAAAGATGTTTTAGATGTGATGAACAATCTCACAGAATCACAGAACAGGTAAGGTTGGAAGTGGCCATGGTGGGTCATCTGCTCCAACCTCCCTGCTCGAGCAGGCTCATCCTAGAGCACAGAGCACAGGATTGTGTCCAGGCAGTTCTTGAATATCTTCAGTGAGGGAAAGTCCACAACCTCGCTGGGCAACCTGTTCCAGTGCTTGGTCATCAACACAATCAAGAAGTTCTTCCTCATGTTCAGGTGGAACTTCCTGTGCAACAGTTTGTGCCCATTGCCTCTCATCTGAGAAGACTGAGAAGAGGGGTAGGATCTTCTCCCTCGAGCTGCTGGTAATGCTCTTTCTGATGCACCCCAGGACACCATTTACCTTCTTGGCCACCAGGACACACTGCTGGTTCATGGACAGCTTGTTGTCCACCAGTAGCACCAGGTCCTTCTCCACAGAGCCGGTTTCCAGCAGATCAGCCCCCAGCCTGTGCTGGTTCTGGGTGTTATTCCTCCCCAGCTACTGACCTTACATTTGCCTTTGCTGAACTTCAGAAAGTTACTCTGTGCCCATCCCTCCACCCTGTCAAGGTCCCTCTGAAGGGCTGCACAGCCCTCTGGCGAATCAGCCACTGCCACCAGCTTTGTGCTGTCAGCAACCTTGCCGAGGAGGCATCTGCTCCTTCGTCCAGGTCCACTGATAAACAACCTAAACAAGACTAGACCCAGTCCCACTTGGGGGACACCACTAGTGGCAGGCTACCAAGTAGACCCTGTGCCACTCATTACAACCTTCTAGGATATGCGATTCAGCCAATTCTCCATCCACCTCACTGTCTACTCATCCAGTCCACACTTCCTGAGCCTACCTGTGAGGATGCTTTGAGAAACAGTGTTAAAAGCCTTGCTGAAGTCGAGGTAGACAATATCCACTGCTCTCCACTCATCCATCCAGGGAGTTGTTTCATCTAGAAGGCAATCAGGTTGGTTGGTCAAGCATGATTTTCCTGTAGTGAATACACGCTGACTGCTCCTGATTACCTTCTTGTCTTCCATGTGGATAGAGATGGCCTCCAGAATGAGGTATTCCATCACCTTTCCAGAGATTGAGGTGAGATTGATTGGCCAGTGGTTCCCTAGTTTCCTTCTTGCCCTTTTTGAAGA
>VZRJ01007125.1:0-25576 GCA_013397565.1 Ptilonorhynchus violaceus
CCCACCCCGGTGCCACCACAGCCTGCCAGGACCTGAGTGCTGCCAGGGCACTGTCCCTGCTCCCCGTGCCCAATTCCCACATACTGTCCTGCCTTGGCTTCCTCAGCAGGAATCCGAGCCCCAGCCCCGTGCAGATCCACCCGAGGGTGAAACCCTGCTGTTCCTCTGCCGGGTTTGAGGATGCCTGCGGGAAAACTCCCCCGAGACCGTTGGGATCACAGAGGAGACTAAAATCCCCAAAGGATAAAACACAATCCTTTGCTCCAAGAGGGCAATCCTTGCCCAGCAGTAGCAGAAAGCCATTTTATCTTGTATTTTTTCGTCTTGAGTAATCCCGACCTAAAAGCGACTGCGTCCCCCGCGAGCTCATTTCATTAAGCACCCGCTAAATTCTCTTCGCTCAACCGCTGATGAAAAGGCTGAGAACTTTCCTCCTTCTCCCTTCCCGGCGTGTGATTCATCCAGGGATGCCTCACTGGAGCGGAGCAGCCGGGCCGAGCGGCGATTGCACCGGCGCTGATGGGGCGCGGCAGTCGCAGGCTGGTAATGGCATTTTCCCTACAAATCCTAATTAACGGGGCGGCCAAGGCAGGTCCGCGCTGGGGCTCTGCACGGGCTGGGGCTTTGCCCTTTGCAGGAGGAAGGGGTGCCCACCTCTTCCCTGGATAGAAGAGTCCGGGACAAGCCGGAGGAACATCATCTCCTAAATCTGTGTCTCCTGCCCGTCCCACGCCCCTGCCCGTGCCCTGTCCCGCTCCTCTCCACGGGAATCCTCACCCCATTCCCGGCTCCTTCAAAGGACGGCCGTGGAAATAACGAGCGCTTTGTTGTTAATAATAGAGACAATTTAGAGATTTAGAATTTAGAATTTAGAGCTGCTGAGTGATTAAAACGCTGCCGGACTGGTTTTTGGGGTGAGTAAATGGGGCTGAGTAAGCGTGTGCATCCCACCCGCTCCGCCTTTCATCTCCCGGGCGTGGGAGTTGGTAAAGTTTGACTTCCAGTAATTAATGAAAAGCTCGGTTATCACTTCCACACCCCTCCCGATGGATTTCTGTGCACGGGAACCGCTCTTTCATTGCACAGCAGAGGTTTTTATTGGCCGTTTGGTGATATCCCGAGCCCTGCTCTGTCCTCCTGCCTTCACAGTGAGCCCTGGAATCGCAGCTCAGGAGGAATTTTTCTCTGTAGAAAGCTGGGATCCTTCGGATTTCAGTGCTGTCATAACCATGCAACTGATTTAAAATACAATACCTGCAAATCGTCCATGTCAGAGCCCCAGGGGGCTGTAGATGAGCTGCCTGAGCACTCCTCAATACCTGCAGAAATCTTAGCACCATCCATTTCCAAATGGGATTTTGGGTCACAGCTGGGCTTCTCAGCAGGGTCAGGATGCTGTTCGGTAGGATTTGAATCTTCCCAACCGGGAGGGCAATGAAAACCTTGTGTCCCCTTAGCATCCTGCCCTGACATCTCAGCATTTTTCCTGGACTTCTCCTTCTGCCGGGGGTGTCTCATTTCCAGCCCCTTCCCTGGGGGTCGGGAGGACAGACAGGGCTTGCTGTTGTTGTGATTTGCCCTGGAAAAGGATGGATAAGGCAATCCCAGCATCCTTGGCCGAAAAGTGAGCAGAGCTGCTGGAGGAAGGGCTGAGCGTGGAGTGCAGCGGGCACCGAAACCATGAGCTCATCCCCGAGCTGGGCTCCATCCCGCAGGGAAAGCTTTTCCCGTCTCCCTGGCAGATGCCAGCCATGGAAAGCTTTTTCCCACATCCCTGGCGGATGCCAGCCGTGCGCTCACTCCGTGGGGAAGGCGCTTGCCGGGGAGCGGGGCAGGGAAGGCTCCGAGCCGGGCTCTGGGAACGCCCTGTGTTTATCCAGGTGGGATTCCCGCTCCACCCCGCATTCCCGGCCCTGCCCGGGTGCCGGGAGTGCCTCTGCCGTGTTGGGTCTGCCTGTGCCAACATCAGCACCCTAGAGCCGGCCCCGCTGGGCTCTGGTGAGAGGAACCAAACCCACGCGTGCACCCGTCCGCGGGTGAGCCTTTTCCACACGGATTTGGCCCTGGAAGCCCTGGGAGTGTTCCCAGGCCTTGGCACAACCTCCCGTGCTCCACCCTTCGATGTGGGTGAGAGGATCAGGGAGAAAGGATCCAACACTCTCACGGAGCAGCAGCGACTCCTGAGTGAGCCATTCCCCCAGGCAGTTTTGGGAATGAGACTCCGGCTCTGGAGCTGCTTTGGGATCGGTTAGTGGGGATGTGTTGCACGAGAGAGCTGAAGGACAGCTGGGGCTCTGTCTCTCTCCCTGTCCCATGTAATTGTGCATTCCTGGTGTGGCTGTCCCTGGTTTAATGGGATGGCCGATCCACAGGGCTCCTTGAGAGCAGCGTCCTCCAAAATCCAGGGATGTAACCACGAGTGCAGGAATTGCCTCCTTCGGGATGTTTGTGTGGCTCCAGCAGACATGGGGTGACATAAATGTGTTTGTTATTGGGTTACACTGGTGTGAGGTGAGAAGCAGGTTCGGTTTTAATCCATGAGGAGCTGGGAGGAGGGATGGGAAGGAGTGCTCATGGATACTCCACACGGGGCAGGGAATATCAGAGGGGCCTTACACACTGCTCAGCCTCCAAAAGCCTTTCCCCTCGTCCTCGGGTGGGAGACAGCAGCATGTGCATCCACAGGGGGACAGGATATCCCTGCTTTTCCCGGGAGCGAGCAAAGCCCTGGCTGAGCGCTCACTGACCCCACAGCTGCCCCGGGACACTGCTGGGCTTCCTAAAATAAAAATCATTCTGCTTTTCCCCCGATGCTGAGATATTTTGCGTAAAACAATTGAACCGGCCACCCAAACTCCGTTTACAAGTTTCCCAAGAAATCCTTGGAGCGGCTGGAGGAAATCAGGGTTCAGAGCTGAATTCCACACGCGGTGACGCCGAGGCTGGGGCAGGATTTTCGTTGCTGGAAGCCAAATGCCCACAAATGCTTCTTTCTTAAATTGTGGGATGTTCTTGGTGTGAATCCCCTCCAGGCATTCCCAGGCACCTGATGACATCCCACTTCTGCCAGATCCCTGGTCCTTTCCCATCTCGAGGATCACTGCTGTTTTCCTATCAGGATTTGGTGGTGTCTCCATGCTTTTCACATTCCATAACCTTCTGAGCTTGGCACACAGCAGTGTTCCCACCTTCTGTGTTTTGCAGGGTTGCAGGAACTGGGAGGGAAGTCTGGAGATCATCCCAACATCCCACTGAATCCCCTGCTCCCAGCAGGGCCAGGGAGAGCGGCTTGTTCAGAGCCTTGTGCTTGGATTGTGGGAGCTGCAATCCCATCCCAGATCTTCCTTTGTGGAGTCCAAAGGCAGGTGGAGGAGCAGATCTGTTGTTCCTAGAGGCAAAAAGGTTGTTCTGCTCGTTGTTAACTTGTTTGGGTTGGGTTTAAGTCTGTGTTAGTTGGAATATCTGGAGAGGGAACTGGGTGTGAGCCAGGCTTAGGGACAGTCCCCCTGTGCTGGCATCACACCAAGAAAAGGAAATTACCCTGAGCCACAAACTGAGGGAAAAGCAGCACCTGCCTTGGTTTGGATGGGATATTGGGAAGGAATTGATCCCTGTGAGGATGGGGAGGCCCTGGCACAGGGTGCCCAGAGAAGCTGTGGCTGCCCCATCCCTGGAAGTGTCCAAGGCCAGGTTGGACAGGGCTTGGAGCAGCCTGGGCTAGTGGAAGGTGTCCCTGCCCATGGATGAGCTTTAAGGTCCCTTCCAGCCCCAGTCATTCCATGGTTCTATCCCTGGTCCCTGCTCCCTCCGTTGGGAACAACATTCAATCTGTTCAATGATTAATAAAACCCCCACAAGACCCAAAGCAAACAATGTCCTCCCACTTCCCCAAAATTCAACAAAAGAAACCCAAACCAACCCTCAGAAGAGCTGGGACAAGCGAAGGAGAGGGAAATAGGAGAACAGAGCTTTTCCAAGCCTGTTGCTTTGCAGCTGTTCACATCCTGGCTGCTTTCCAGAGTCACTCGGATGATCCCCTGCCAGGAAAAAAAAAAAAAAAAAAAGAAGTCCTTCAAACCCATAAATCGATGGGGGGACATTATTTCCCAGGAAAGTAAACGAAAATCCAGGTTTGGGATTTAGGAATGGAACTGCACCCGTGTAGGAGCAGGTGACCTGCAGCCAGGCAGGTCTGAGTGACGTCCCAGCGCTGGGAGATTCCTCACGTGGGGATAAAGGGCTCAGGGGTCTGGGGTCTTCGGGGAGTTTGGTGCCACAACCAACAAGAGGAGCTGTGGGGTTGATTTGGTGCTGGCTGATGGGGAAAGCTGGAATGAGCTGAAATCTCACTGGGAAGTTGGCTCCAGGTTTGGTTTGGCTTCGTGGCATTGGCTGCTGGATCCCAGTCCCACGGGAGAGCTCCCGTGGGGGAAAAGGGCCCAAAATAAGCACAGACTGGGGCAGGGGAGGGTGACAGGGAAGAAATGCTCTCCCTGGGCTGATGGGTGCGTTATGAAGTGTCCAGAGGCATTCCCGAGGCTGTGAGCTCGGAGCCAGGGATGAACTCTGGAGGAAAGGGGCTGCAACAACACAAGGAGCATTCCCAGGTGTCCCCTGGAACATCTCCTCATCCAGCCAGGCGCAGGGACACCCTAAAGCACAGGTGTGGTCAGCAAACTGCAAGGGATGAGCTGGAATTCTTTCCTTTCCTGGATAAAAGTGATCATCAAATGGACTAAATCTGGGATTGGGACACTCTGGGGTTCCCTGTGTTACACCTTGGCTGCTTACCAGGCATTATCCGGCTCCTCTTTTCCCTGGGGCTGTGCACAGCTCCTGGTGGTTCCTGTCCCGTTCCCATACCCCAGGATCCCTGTCACACCCTGCACTGGGAGCAGAGGCTGTTGGAAGGTTACGGGAGGAGCTGCTGGCACGGGGGGGATGACAGCTTGCAGGAACAGGATAAAATAGCAGGAGTTTCCAGGGAGAGAGGGAAAGGCAGGAAAGGAAAGAGGGACCAGTCTGGAGACAACCCATGCCAGGCTTGCCCGGGCTGTGGGACCCCCGTGGAGGCGCAGACTCTGCGTGGCAAGGCTGGCACCTTTCCTGGTGCCTGAAGAGCAGGAAGGCTGGAGCAGGGAATGCTTCCTTGCTCTGCCCTCATTCCACCCTGAATCCTTGGATGGCCTGGGGAAGAGCTGCTCAGCTGCCTTGCAGGGAGCTGCAGCAGTCCCAGGGCTGCATTTCCATGGAGCTCACACGGAGATTTCCACAGGATGCACTTCAGATGGAGTGAAATCTAGGATTTATGGAATCACTGAATGGTCTGGGTTGGGACCTTAAAAGTCATCTCATTCCAATCTTCCACTATCCCAGGCTGCTCCAAGCCCTGTCCAGCCTGGCCTTGGACACTTCCAGGGATCCAGGGGCAGCCACAGCTTCTCTGGGCACCCTGTGCCAGGGCCTCCCCACCCTCACAGGGAAAGATTCCTTCCCAATATCCCATCTAAATCTACTCCCTTTCAGTTTGAAGCCATTCCCCCTCGTCCTGTCACTGATGTGCAAAATCACTCTACTGCCAATCTACAGGGAATTTCTTTCCGCTCCATCCTTTCCTTGACCCCTTGGGAAATGTCCCATGGGAGGCATTTCAAGCTCCCACCGTGACCCCGTGGGCAACAGTCCATTCCCGTTGACTGCAAAGGGAATTTTTCCTTTCTCCCCTGCTCCTCACCCTCTGGAACGTCCTTGAGCCTGGGATTGATTATCACTAATGACCAAAACCGTCACCATCAGCCTTCCACCTCTCCTGGGGCTGCACTGAAACCACAGGAGGGAGCGGAAATGAGCGAATTCCGGCTGGGAAGTTGTTAACAGCACCGTGCATCCCTTGCGTTGTGGGATGGGGGCGATTCATCCTGCTGGATCCAAGCTTCCCACAGGTCGACACCGGAGGCTGCGAGGTTTCCTCAGCCCCCTTCTGGTTTGGATGTGGAGTTTTGCCGTGCGATCCCTGAGGAATTCGGCTCCAAGGGCAGAGGAAATGTCGGAAGAGGTCGGGCGAGCTGTGCTCTGTCCGTGTCACCGGGAGCAGCCAGCGGCATTCCGGGACAACATCTGATTTTGTGCTTTTCCAGGCAGCTGTCTGGGAGAAGGGATGTGCTGTTTATCCGAGTTGCCGTCTCCCAGCCCTCCGCGCTCCCGCTCGGAGCCATAAATACGGATTCTTGGGATTATGCCGCTCCTTGGGCAGCCCTGTCTTCCATCAGGGCCCGGACGAACCGCAGACCCCGCTCCCCCTGCACCTCAGGGCTGGGGAATAAATCAGGGAGGTCTAAATCCTCTCCCAGGGACGCGAGGATAAATCCGAAGTGGCGGCGCTGACGTCGGCGCCGGGATGGGATGGCAGGGCAGGGATTGGCTCCCGGATTTTGGAGTGCTGCTGATTTACACCACAAGGAGCTGGGCTCGGCACGTCCTGGGGCTGAGCAGCAAGGCAGGGTTTGCTCTGGGATACGACAGAGCAGTTCCGTGGATTTTGCTGGTGATGGAAATGAGGGGTAGCCTGGGCCTCAAGGAGCTCCGTGTAGCGGGTCGTGAATGACGGAAAGGATAATTCCCGTGTAAAGGGATTGATCCCGCTGCCTGACACTCTTCCAGGAGAGTCACGCCGGGATGAATCCCACCGTTTGGCTTGTGTTGGGATGGTGATGGAGAGCAAGGCAGCGGTGCCCTCGCATCCTGATGGACACCAGGGAGATGCCCATGGAGGAACTGGAGCTCCCAGTGATCCCAGCGTGTGGAGGGACTGCCTCTGGAAGTGGTGCCAAGAGCTGGTCTGGAGGGGTGGGAATGCTGGCACTTTCCTCCTCCGAGAGGACACAAGAAGTTGTTGAAGGCGGCATTCGGGGTGTTGATCCTTCCTCGCTTCTTTCTCTACATTTTCCTGCATTTTTTTTTAGGATTGGAAGTGCAAGTCTGTAAAAGAGGCGCTGTGGCTTCAGTCTGGAGGCTGCGGGTGGATATTTCCTCTTGGATATTAATAATTCCTGCTGTTAAGTGGACGTTTCCTCTGGAAGCTGTGGGGCTTCCCAACCATCCTCAAACAACTTTGCCGAGGAGTGCCTGGATTCCTGGTGCTGCTTTTAGGGAGGCTGAAGAGCCCGGTGGTCCCGTCAGGGCCTGCCCCATTAATGCCCCTGGGGACAGGCTGATTCACAGCCCTCTTCTGCTGGCACCTGGCCAATCCCTGCACTGTCCATAAATGACTTTTTCCATGGCACAGTTCACTCTGAGTGCCCCGGGCTGCCCGGGGTGAGAGGCACTCGTGGGCCAGGAGAAGCCCCAGGTGACCCCACAGAGCAGGACGTGGGGTCGCAGTGACCCCGGAGGCGCCTCCTGGTCCCACACTCAGCTGGAAGGTGCCAGAGGGGTACCAGGACACGGCCCCAGTTTTCCCACCCTTCTGTTCCCACTGTGGATGACCCTGCTGATGGTGGGGTTTGCCGGGAGTGAAGCCAAACTGGGATTGTTGCCATGGGAACTGCAGTTTGGGTGGGAAGCTCGTCCCATGGGGCAGCGGGAAGAGGGCTTTGGATTTCTGTCTCCTGTCAAACTGTGTGTGGCTTGGATTTGGAACACCAGGCAGTCACTGTTATGAAAATCTGTCATAAGATATCAAGAAACATTGACTTCCTTTGTTTTCCCGGGAAAAACGGAGCCAGAATCCCAGATCCCAACCTGTGAGGGATGGGGGTGACGAGCAGCTCCACTCTAAAGATCAAAGCTGCCTAATTATGACAGCGGCAATTAAACCCCAGAGGCTGAGGGGTGCAGCGCTGCCAACACATCCTGGCTGCGCCTCCTCACCACGGACAGGGAATTATTGCAGATTCCCTTTTCCTTCCCGCTTGAACTCCACACGTGGCTTTGCCCTGGGAGCTCGTGGGATGGCTCGGGTTTCCCCGCAGGCTGACAAGCACCATCTATAGGATTGCCGAAGAAGAGCCCTTGGGCTTCCGGCTGAGGAAAATCCAGGGCGGAGGAGCTTCACTCCCGAGTTTCCAGATTTGTTCTGGAAAAGCTCCAGCGTGCTGAGCGTTCCACACGGCGCAGAGTCGCTGCTTTCATCACCATCCTTCATTTTGGGGTGGGTTGTCCACCCTGGATAAGCGGCCGGGCCTTGGTCCCACGGGGGAACGTCGCCTGTGGAAATTGCTGGAATTGCAGAGCCGGGATTGTTTCACACAGGAAATCTCAGGGATTTTTAAAGAGCTCATAAACTGAGAGATTTCTGGGCTGAGTTTTCATCAGGAATTGCGGGGACAGGACAAGGGGGAACGGCTTCAAACAGAGAGAGAGAAGGTTTTGTGGGATATTAGGAAGAAATCCTTCTCTGTGAGGCCCTGGCACAGGTTGGGAGGGAAGAGGGAAGGGAGGAAGGGAGCAAGGAAGGAAGGAAGGAAGGATAAACAAACACACTTTGCAGGGCAGATGGAGTGCAAATCGTCTTTTTAAAGAGATGCTGGCAAGGGACACTGGTGCAAATCATCCCTGTCACGTTGGAACCTCATCCTTGATTTGCACAAGAAATACAAGTTCATTCTGGATACCCAGCATTCCCCCGGGAGAGGCATTGTGTTCCCAAAGAACAGATATGGCTTTTTCCCCTCTCTGCAGATCCATTTTGGCTTGAAACCTCCTTTCTTCTCCCACCCGCACAGATGATAATCTTCCACATGTCCTTATTAAAAACATCGCTTCCAAAAAATAAAAACACGGAGTATTCTGTACTTGTTCCTTTCTCTATCTCTGGATTAATTTCCCATTTTTTCATCCGGCTTGTCTGTCATTTGGGTATCTCCACAATCAGGAAAAGAGGTGTAATCTCTCTCCTGGCTTTGGCATATGAATCCCTCCTCTCTCCCAACCTCTCCGTGCTAAACTAATGGTTTTTTTTCCCTTTTTTCCCCTAGAGATCCCTGGGTGTCCAGGAATGGTCGAGAGCTGAACGGTCCAGCCTCTCTTCCTCACCACCCTGAGCTCGTGAGGGCTCTGAAGAGATGGAGGGGGAGCTCGGCCTCGCTTCCCCGAGCCGGGGGATGCCGCGGGAAGCGATCGCCTCGGCAAACGTCTCCATCCCGACCCATCCCCATCGCGCATCGCCCGGAGGAGCCGCCGGGGGGGACAGCCAGGGGACCAGCACAGGCTCTCCTGACCTTGGAGGACACTTGGGAAAGAAGCTACAGGAGCTCCGGGAACTGAAGGAGGGGAATGTCCGAACCGTGACAAAAGGTGCTGCCCGAGGGGTTTCGTTCCTCGGGAAACCCTTTCCCAAAGGGAGCGCCGGGAGCGCGTGCGGTGTCCAGGGGCTGGTTTGGAAGAGGCACAGCGAGGGCACTGCCCTGTGGGCAGGTTGGGAGCCCAGCGGGGTGTGCTTGTGGCAGCCTGTCCACGTGCTGGGTGGGGATCTGGAGAAACGGGAATCTGTCCAAGACCGAGAGAGAAGGAGCATGGAAAATTGCTTGGATTCATTCCGTGCTTGTTTCTCCTTCTGGTGTCTTCTCCTTCTACCTCTTCTTCTCTGTGGAGAGCACGTGGGGCCCTGACTCTCACAAGGGAGCAGAAGGATCGGCACAGGGCAAATCCTTGTTCCAGAAAATCTGCAGCTGTCCTGCCTGGACTGGAGACACGGGAAGGGCTTGGACCTGGCAATCCTTTTCCTCGCAGGCAGTCCCGTTTTAGGACGAGCAGCCCCCCTTGGGAGCCGAGTTTTATCACCTGAGACTCCAAACGTGGCAGAGCATCCATCCCTCTCCTGCGGCCGTGGGAAGGAGCACACCGAGCTCCCGCTTTTGGGACTGTGGGAATCTCATTAGGAAAAGACAGACAGAGGGGGTGACGGGCTCAGGCAGAAAATAATAGGAAAAACTGACTGCAAACCACAGGAAAATGTGCCCCTTGGACTTGCAGGTGGTGGCCCAGCTGTCTGGTCACGGAGCTGCTCCCAAATGTGCTGGTACGGAACTGTGGGAGCCCCATCTCCGCCCTTCCCTCTCGGGCTTCCGGCTGCACAACCTTCCCCTCCGGTGCAATCCTATTTATTTATTTATTTTCGTGCTGCTTGATGTGAAGCTGCTACAGGAGCCCCCTCCCCACAACCAGCCCTGGCTGAGAGAGGACGGAGGGAGGGTCTGGGAGGGGAGTGGGCGCAGGGGTGGGACACGGGAACACTTCCCACTGGAATTGGAGCAACCTTCCAGTGAGGGTGTCCCGCTGTGGTGGGGGGATTGGGCTCGGTGGGCTTTGAGGTTCCTTCCAACCAAAACCATTCTGTGATCCCATAAGGCTTGAACGGGATGTCCCATCCCTGGAAGTGTCCAAGTCCGGGTTGGATGGAGCTCTGGGCACCCTGGGATGGTGGAAGATGTCCCTGCCCATGGCAGGGCTGGGACTGGATGAGCTTTAAGGTCCCTCCCAACCCAAAGCATTCTGTAATTCCATGGACACGGAGCGAGCACACAAGGCAAGGGGAGCAGGTGAGAGCAGGAATGCTGTCCCTGGGGTGAGGGTGCGACTTTGACCTTTCCAGGACTAGGAACAAGCTGGGCAGAGCTTTGTTGGGAAGCACAGAGGGGCAGCTGCAGGCTCATGACCTCCCAGTGCCGCTCTATCCCGATTTTCTCTGGGCAGGGTCCGTGTCTCTGTCCGAGCTGCCCACCCGGGGGCTCTCAGGTGCCCTGCTGCTCTCCCACAGCTCCCGTGTTTAGTAGGGAACCAGGACACCCTGACATCCCTCGGCACAGCTCCCACCTCCTCCAGCACAACCTCATTTCTCCCATACCCCTCCCTCTGAAATGCCCTGCCAAGGCTCTGTCCCAACCTGCGGAATGGCAACATTTCCCAACAAAACCCGCTCCTCACACGATTCCTGGCTGGCTCTAGTCCCTTGCTATGTCCTGGAAACACTTCCTTGGGATTGCTTTCCAGGTTAGGGCCGTGCACGTGGTTGTGGCAGTTTTTCCTCCCGAATCCCTGCCGTGCAGGAGCAGGATGCAGCGTGGGAGGGATGACCTTGCCCTGCTCCTTTGCCAGCGTGGCCCAGGAGCAGGGAGCTGCTCCCTGCTGCCCTGCGGAGCTGGACAAATCCATCTGCCTGCACCCTTTGGGCTTGTTCCACGGATTGCATTTGCTGCTGGATCTATTTTTAAACGCCTGACCCCGGGGTTGCTGCGCTGTCCCTTGGGACGCTGCTCCGTGCTCCACGGCAGGAGCTGCTCTGAGTCATCCACCTGCATTTTCTCCTGGAAACTCCATTCCCTGTTTCCCGGTGATGCTCCTCAAATACTTGCTGTTCATTTTGCCACTTGAGCGGTGCTGCTCTTTCCCTTCCAAGCACCTCTCTGGCTCCCGGATCTCTGCTGCTCCCTGTCCTTCCCGAGGCTCGGCACGGGATGAGCCCGGTCGTTAATGGGTTTGTCAGGGATCCAAACCTGCCACTGGAGCAGCCTCTGGCAATTCCCAGTCTCCCCAGGAGCTGTGGAGCTGCTCCCTCTCTCATGTGGGGTGCAGGGAAGGGGCAAACGGAGTGAAAGTGGATCAGAGTTGGCAATGAGCACTTGTATCCCAAAATATCAGGGAGAAATCCTTCCCTGTGAGGGTGGGGAGGCCCTGGCACAGGCTGCCCAGAGAAGCTGTGGCTGCCCCATCCCTGGCAGCGTCCAAGGCCAGGCTGGACGGGGCTTGGAGCAACCTGGGATGGTGGAAGGTGTCCCTGACCAGGGCAGGGGGGTTGGAATTAGATGATCTGTAATGTCCCTCCCAACCCAAACCATTCTGGGATCTCATAGGGAGCAATCCCTTGTGGGAACGAGTGCCCAGCCGAATCTCCAGCTCAGCAAAGCCCAGCCTGAGTGTGACCTGTGCAGCTGTCCTGGGAATGGGTGGGGAGCGGAGATCCACGGCAGGGAATGCTCTGTCCTGCCTGGAATTCGCATCCACGAGCTGGAGCTGCAGCTCTGCGTGGAAGGAGCCGTGCAGGGAGCGGGGCAGGCTCGGAGCACATGGGGGGCTGAGTGTGGGGAGCTGTGGGAGCCCCTGGAGCACCGTGGGCAGTGTCAGAGCTCTGTTCCTCTCACCAAACAAAGTGTTCCAACAAATAAAGGATGGAAAAGTCCTGCTCTTCCCGCTCTTCTTTTCGACGCTGTTGCTCGAGTGGCACCGGAGGGAGGGGCTGCACCTGGATGGTGGGAACGGAAAATGCCAGGGCAGGTTGGGATGTGCTGGGGCTACTGCAGGGAGAGGTTGGATGCAGTCAGGATAATCAGTTGGGATAACCAGTCGGGATAACCAGTCGGGATAACCAGGGCAGCAGTGACAGCTTTTCAGGAGCACTTGTCAGGGGAAAAATTGCTCCTCAAACAACTAAAGAATCAAAATGACAAATTTCCAATTGAATTCCTGACGAGATAATTAATCATCCCAATTAAAAGCAGTGGAGCGCCCTAATCCATGAAGATGCTGCCGGCAGCAGCTCCCTGGGGGTTTGCACTGCTCTGGTAGGACCTGCGGGCAGCACTGCCAAGGGAATTTGGGAATTTTGTCACAGGACAACCTGAATATCTGCACACACCCCTGTGGTGTCACCCCCCTGCCTCCGAGTGCCACTGAGCACCACAGACCCTCAGCAGCTCATCCCTGCTGTCCGTGCACATTCCCAAATCCACCCCTGGCTCCCACACTCCCGTGCCACCCCCCACACCAGAGCCTCGTCCCACCTCTGCCGCCCTCCAGGGTGGATTTCCCCCAGCTCCCAGACTTTGGATTTCCAGAGCTCCGGGCTCAGCCTTGGGGTTTGGGACCGGCTAAACCTCGAGCCTTCTTTGCCAGGAGCCCACACAACCTCCAGACAGCCCGGGAGGTGTCCAAACATCTCCCTAAAGCTCCTCAAGCTCCAAAGCCAAGCGCTGCCGCACGCGGCCGCAATAAACCTTCTCTTCATCCTTTCATGGTCCGAGGTACGAACATGAATTACGGCGGCTTCGAACCTCCCGAGAGCAGAATGTGAAATGTCTCTTTTAAAAGCCTGCTAAAGAGCATTGTTGAGCCGAGATGTCAGCGCTCGCTGTCTGAATGGGGCTGTTTTACGAGGCACTTGAATCTTTCCAGGAATCCGGCGCCCCTTTTTCCACCCGCGGATCCGCTCCTCGCTCCTTGTTTTCTGACCGGTTTGTTCCTCCCAGCCCCTGGCGCCGTCACCTCGTCACTCGTGAGGGTAAAGAGGTCACAAAACCCCGCACTGGCCGGATTTGGGGCTCCCTGGAAAGCAGCAGAGCCCGTGGGGAAGTCACTGCAATTTTTAGGGTCATTTTGTGAGCTGCCAGGCAAGCGGGGCTGCCAGCCCCCTGCGATCCCTGTGGGATCCCTTCCTGTGCTCCCCTGTGGCTTCTGGCCATGGATTTTGCTGGAGGATCAAGGGACAAAGAGCCGCGATGCCCCCAGGCACGGCCACATCCCCTTGGGATGATCCTTCATCTCTCAGCATCCTTTTAAAATCCTGCTTTAAAATAAGCAGCAGGCACTTTCCCTGCTTTCCTTATTTCCCTCCTGGAGGATGTGTCCCTTTCCCTGCCTTCCTTATTTCCCTCCTGGAGGATGTGTCCCTTTCCCTGCCTTCCTTATTTCCCTCCTGGAGGATGTGTCTCTTTCCCTGCTTTCCTGATTTCCCTCCCGGAGGATGTGTCCCTTTCCCTGCTGCCAGGGCACGGATATCATTCCCGATGCTCTTCCAACAGCCCCTCCATCCCCAGCTGGGGCCTTCCCGAGGCTCAAGCTGATTCCTGGGTCTCCCAGCCACGTTTATTCCGATTCAACAGGCACAAATCCCAGCCAGTGTTGGATCGAACCGCTCCAAGCCGGTGATTTCCCATCGTTTTGATTTTTCTAGGAGGATGTTTAATTCCCAGCTGCTCCGTGTTGGTCTCCATGGAAATGGAGGAACCTCTGGCTTGCACAATCCCGAGGCTGAGGGGATTTGTCTTGTGGGCTGAGGGTGAGGTGGGGGCTGATCCACTTTGCTTTTCGTGCCGGTGAAATTCCTGAGGAAAACGGGAATGTGCCCAGCCCGGGCTGCCCCCGACAGCAGGAAACAAAAAACAGGAAGAAAGAGGATGTTCCAGAAATGGAAATCATGGTGATTACGGCACAAAAAACCCCATCAAAGCAGATCTGGGCATTACAAACGCCAGGCTGGTTCATCCCTGCGGCTTCTCCGGGGCTTGTTGTGGCTGGAAGCTGGAAAAGGAGGGAATTGCCCAACGCTGCTGTTAACCATTAACGACTCTGCTGCGGGGCTGGGCTGCAGCCCGCACGGGGAGCTCGTGGTTTTGGGAATTAACCTCCCTCCAAAGGCCATCCAAGCCAATGGAAAGGCTGGATGGGCGCCCAGGGATGCAGGTGACAATGGGCTGTGTTTGCAGTGGGAATGGCAGCCAGGCAACCGGAGCAGGGAGATCCAGGTGGCTCCAGGTGGCTCCAGGTGGCTCTGGGTGGCTCCAGGGGGCTCCAGGGGTCACAGCAGCCACGTGGGAAAGGGGCTGGTCCCACAAAGCTCAGGGAATAAACAGTCAAGGCAGGTAAACAAGAGGATAGGGACAGGCAGAGGGGACATCCCAGAGGCAACAAACTGCATCCAGGTGGATCCATGGTTCAGCAGAGGACAGGGAAACAGCAGGAATTGAGGACCAAAGGAAAGGAGAATTCTTGATCAGGACAGACAAAGAGTGATGGGTTGAAGAAAGGGGAAATTTAGGGTGGATTTTGGGAAGGAATTGTTCCCTGTGAGGGTGGACACAGGGTGTCCAGAGAAGCTGTGGCTGCCCCATCCCTGGAAGTGTCCAAAGCCAGGCTGGACAGGGCTTGGAACAGCTTGGGATAGTGGAAGATGTCCCTGCCCATGGAATTAAATGATCTTTAAGATTCCTTCCAACCCAAACCATTCCACAATTCCATGACTCCGTGGCTATCCCACGGTGGGATAAAGTGCCTCCCTAGATGGGATATTTTCCTACAGAAGAGATGTGGAGCAGCTCAGCTGGAAACATCTGCATCCATCCAGGCAAATCCCAGCCACTCCCTCTGCTGCCTGAAGCCTTTTCCATGGATCTCAGGAATGGGAACAGACGCAGGGACCCGGCTCTCTGGGTTTGCCCCTGCAGCCAGCATTCCCTGGGCTGGGAATACAGCAATTCCCTGCTCTGGGGAGCTGCACATTCCCATTTTCACCCCCTCACATTCCCGATGGCTCCCCAATCCCACAGGAGCACCGGCTGCTGCTTCCTGCGAGAAACACTGGAAAAATTGCCGAACCAGGAAACAATTCCACAAGGAGCACCAAGCAAAGGCAGATTTGGGGGAAGGTTCCGTGTTTGTCGTCCCTGAGGAGCCATTTCAGATGTTCCTTTGTAGAAAACAAAGAAGTCCCATCCCCATGGTCACTTTGTTCCCTTTTCCAGGGGCGAGGGGAGGGCGCTGACCCAGGGACGGTTCCACTTCCTCCCCCCCTCCTTCAGCTGGAGAGGTTTTGTGATTTCCACGCTTTTAACAAAGGAGGGGGATGGGGAGAAGCGAGGACACCCTCGGGCATCCTCCCGACGAGTGCATTCCAGGACAGGGCAAACAAAGAGGAAATTGAATTTTCCACTTTGCTTTTATCGTCCAGACCAAAGCGAAAGGAATGAGTCGATCCCAAATTAAATTTGTCGGTTTCAGAGCCCCTCCCCCAGTGAATGTGTGATCAGAAATATTTTTTTTTTTTAGGAAAAAAGATGGTTTTGATGGAATCAGACTCTTTGATCCCCAAATTGTGGCTAAGCAGGGGGGATGGCACTTCCAGCTCTCCGTCCTGTGGCTGTAGTTGGATGTTTCCTGCTGGTCCTTGTGCAAACTCCGGAGGGTTTGGGTAAACAGCTGGAGAATCCCACCTGGCATCGAGCCACAGACATCCCACATCCCATGGGAAGCTGGGCACAGGGCGGATTTTGTCAGGATTTGTCAGGATTTGGTCAGGACAGGTGGGAGAGGGGGAATCCCTGCTTGGCCTCCCCTCCTGCCCCCTCCACCCCAACCTCTGCTGCATCCCAGGTGCTCCTGCTGGGATAAAGGCAGGGGAAATTCCAGTGGGCTCGGAGCAGCCGCGTCCTGCCACGGCTCCAGGACATCACCTGTTGTCGAGGCTGCTCTTGGAATGGGCTCCGCGCTATTTTGGGAGCTGCCGCGGGGCAGGAAGGATTAACGTGCCCCAAACGCACAGGAGAGGGCTCGGATTTGCTCAGCAGCAAACTCTGCCCCAGCTGGGGAAAGGAGGAGCCAAGCTGGACTCCTTGGGAAATGCAGGTTAAATATTAGGGAAAAAAATCTCCCCTGGCAGGGTGGGGAGGCCCTGGCACAGGAGAAGCTGTGGCTGCCCCGTCCCTGGGAGTGTCCAAGGCCGGGTTGGATGGGATGGAGCAGATCCAGAGCGAGATGCTCAGCTCTGGGGACAATCAGGACAAGTTTGCAGCAATCCTGGGCTGGCTGAAGGTGCTGGCCAGAAGCCAAAGCTTCCCTATCCACATAATTCCAAGCAAAGTGTCCTGCATTTCCACCTGGCTGCGACACAGACAGACACAGCCCTAAAAGGGAGCTTGGAGGAGGGAAGCAGGAGGAAAAGCTGCTTTTGTAGGATCAGGGAGCTTGGCTGACAAGGGACAATCACGGCAAAGAGCAGAAAAAAGGACTGAGGGACTTCACAGGGCAGGATTTTGTTGCCGATGGGAGCCGGGTCACGCGGTGGCCCCCACGGATGCCGGAGGAGTTCCAGAGGTGACGTCCTTAACAAAGATACAGCGGAGGGCAAGTCCCTGGAAAGCTTTCAGGGGAGTTGTTTTCCTCCTCCTGGACACAAACCTGGCACCGGCTCTGCCCTCGCTCTGCCCGCAGCTCCCCCTCTGTTCAGGGCCTGCAGGGAGAGGGGACCTTTATCCCACAAGATGCTTTTGCCAAGTCCTGAAGCCTCCTCGGGGCTTCTTCCCGTGTGGACACGGCAGCCTCCGGCAGCTGAGGTGTTTTTCTCCCGGTCAAACCAGTTAAAAAATAAAAGGTGGTGACTTCACCTCTTCTCCTGCCCGGGGAGGTGGTGGAGTCCCCACCCCTGGAGGTGTCCAAGGAGCAGTGGGATGTGGTCTGGTGCTGGGTGACAAGGTGGGATCAGTCACAGGTTGGACTCGATGGTCTTGGAGCTCTTTTCCAACCTCACCGATCCTGGGATTCTGTGAAAAGGATTCCTCAAGAAGGGATGAAGAGAACAGAGCAGCAGGGAGGATGAGGGCAGTGGGGTGGGGCAGAGGAGACACAACAGCATGGGGAGATTGGAATCACAGCAGCTCTCCTGGGGAAAAATTCCCTGAGACTTCAGGGGCATCCCATGGTTCTGGTTTTGCCCCCATTTCCTTCCTCTTTGACCTATAACATACCCTTGTGCAACGGGAACACACCCAAAAAACCCCAAACCAGCGGCCGGCGCTCCCGATATCCCCGGCCCTGTAGCTCTGGAGCAGTGCAGAGCCGGGGGTGGTGGGAGCAGCCAGGTTTATCCACCAACGTATCCCGGGGAAGATCCCAGCAGGTGCAGAGCTGGGGAGCCACAACTGCCACGCTCCAACCTCAGCAATCCAAGATTTCTCCGGGACAAGGGAACAAATCCCCCAGAACAGAAATGATCTCCCAGTCCATTAACTGAGGCTTCCCTGTGCTTATCCAGGCATCGATTCCCGGGGTGGCTGATTGGCACAGCCGGGAATTGTGGAGCTGTGGCAGCCTCCAGCTGCTTCTCCAGGGTTACTTTCCAGAGGGAACCACTTGCTGGGCGACTTTGAAGGAAGGAAACACATTTTTAAAATCTGGTTTTCTCCTCTGCTTAGCTCAGCACTCAGCACCAGCCGCCTGAGGAAGTGACTCCTTGAGCAATCCCTCCCTGTCTGAGGCCGTTTTCTCTTCCCGGTTTTCTACTTCTAGAGGGGGATTTATTCCCTCAAACCCACCCTCACCTCTGTTTCTTTGCCCCGGGCTGCAGGAGGAGCCTTTCAGCTCAGTGATCCCAATTCCCAGCAGCACAGATCCCAATTCCCAGGCAGAGGAAGGGAGATTCACCCCTTGCTCAGCTCATGCCCCAGCTCGTGCAGAGATTCCTCCCTCTGAGCCGGGCAGGAGCAGCGATGGAAAAATGAGGTGGTTTGAATTAAACTCGAAAAAAAAAGACAGACAGAATCTCTGGGGAAGGAAAGGAAAGGGAGAATTTCCACTTTTGCCTCCAGAATGTCTCTCCCAGCTGAGGGATGTCTGGGACACTGGGAAAAGGCTGGAGAGGAGAGACTTCCAGAGAGAGCTGAGGATGAAACGTGGAAAGGAGTGTGTTTTACACATAAAACGCCTGCTGCTGCAGCAATCCGGGCTGTTAATTGGATTGACAACCCCTTTGATCTCGGGTAGGAGTCTCCTGGCTGATTCATGCTGAGACATCCTCCTGACCTTTGGAATATTCGGCTTTTTGGGGAGAAGCAAAGGAGGAGCAGTTTCTGTTAAGAGTCTGAGCATCAAATCAGTCCCTGGGGAGCCCTTCTCATTTTCCCAGCGGGATGTGTCGATACCTGAGCAATGACCAAGTCACTTCACCTGCCAGGACCTCGATCCTTGATCCTCCTGTGGATGCAGAGCCCTGGGAGTGGGGCTGCCACCTCCAGCCTCTTCCCGGAGCGAGGAGCTGGCGACAAACCCGTGGCACCTCGAGGGGGCTGCTCTGACCCCCCTGGTACTTCCAGCGGGAAGGGTCCCCTCGGGTGCCCAGGGGGGATCTGGGAGCTGCCAGGCTCGTCCCTCCTCTTGGCACGTGGTTTGTTTGTCACGGGAGCTCCGGAGGGCTCTGGGAATGCTCTCCTGGGAGAGATGGGCACTCACATCTTTGGGAGAGAAAGAAGCTCCTGCCAGGCACAGGGGGTTTCTCTTTGCAGCAGCCATTTATCCTTCATGGCTTTTCCTAGCGTTTGTTGCCTGGATTTTTCTTCTGGAACGGGAAAACTCCGAGGTGGGAATTTCTGTGGGATGGAAAAGTGCCCCTTCCACAAAAATATCTGTACCTGTTTTTTGGGGTGGTGCTTCTTGGATCCAAACTGGATCTCACCTCTCACTTAAATGGTCGTGAATCCAGCGTCGCTCCAGCCCCTGCAGGACCCACACACAGCCAGGCCCTCCAGAGTTCCCAAAGCTCCGCTTTTTCCTGGAAATCTCCCCCATGACCTCACTTAACCCAGGGACCCTTCTCGGGGTATTATGAGGGGGCAGAAAAAGGAGCCTGACTCACCGTGCCCTGCACCTGCGGCTGGAATTCCCTGCGGACTCGGAGCAGGGAATGCAGCTCCGTGTCAGGGCTGGTTTTCCATCTGCTTTTCAGGATTAGTCTCCCCAGGGCAGTGCCCTGACTCTGTCCTGTGATGACAGAAGTGTCCCTCTGGTCCGTGACCTTCCATGGGGCAGGGAGCAGGGGCTCCCAGCAGCTTCACCCACACAGACATCCCTGGTTCCCTCCATTTCCCTCCATTTCCCTCCATCCTCCGTGCTTTCCAAGCAAAACCACGGAAAATCAACCGGAATTCCGAGTCGGAAGTTTCCTCCCAGACAGCTGAGTGGTGTCTGTGTTCCCTGCCCGAGTGCAGGGATGAATCCCAGTGGGAGATCATTAATGCAGCCTTCAGGAACATCAAATCCTGCTGCTGGTGCAAGAGGATTGATAAGCAAGAGGATCATTGACTCCGTGGGGAACTGGACAAGAGTTCTGTCAACCCTCCTCATAATTAAATTAAATGAAATTAAATTAAACCGATGTTGGGGGCATTCCCCCCATGTCAGGGGATCCTCCCCAGCAGCTGGGATGGGGACAGACATCTCCAAGCAGGAATTTCAGGAGAGGTTCATCCCAACCACAAAGATGCCCCCATGGTTGGGCTGGCACGTGAAACCCAGAAGCAGGGTCAGAGGAGAGCCGCTGGATATCTGGAGTAAGGAATGTTATGGGAATGTGCCTGATGCCAGTGTTTGTGGCATTCCTCGGTCCTTCAGAGGAAAGAAGGAAATAGGGTGGAAGAAACTGGGAGGAATTCCAAGCTGCAGCAGCAGTGAAGAAAAATGAGGTTTATTCTCTTTTCCCCTGGGAATGTGGGGATGAGTGCTGTGGCTGGTTCTGGAAAATCCCACTCCTTGCTCACTGGAGCATCTTCCCTGTACCTGGCTGCCCCATCCCTGGAAGTGTCCAAAGCCAGGTTGGACGGGGCTTGGAGCAGCCTGGGATAGTGGAAGGTGTCCCTGCCCATGGAATTAAACGATCTTTAATGTCCCTTCCAACCCAGATGACTCTGGGATTTCTAAAGAGAAAGTTTCATTCTGATGAATCTTGCAGGGAGACAGAGGCACAAGAACAATAAACGAGGCTCTGACGTTAAATCCCATTAATTGCAACACAATCCTGCAAACGTGTTCTTGGCTGCCAGGTTTGCTCATTCCATGAGCAACCGCACGCCCACTCCCTTCACCGGGAGCTCATCCCACACGGAAATCACAGCAGGGTCCTCCTTCAGCCAGAGGATCCCTCCTGCTTTTGCATTTGTGTTGGTGTTTCTCTCTTAAAATACAAACACGCTCTGTCCCTCTGTTCCGTGTTTTTTCCCCGTGTTTTCCTGGGTCCAGCCAAACCTCTGCTCCAAATCTCTGCGTGGAAGATGCCAAACCCAAACCCCCAGGCTGGATCTGTGTGTGACAAGGGGGGTCTGAAGCCACTTTCCCACCCAGGCTTCCCACTAAACCCACCATTTTCCAGGAGCCCTGCTCCAGCAGACCTCGTTTGACACGGAGCTCGGCGCACGGGGGGCACCGGGCAGGAGTCTCTGATCCCTAAAATAGCCCTGACAGGTGCCCTGAAAATGCTGGCACCAGCGTGACACCGCTGAGCGAGATCCCGGCATGGATTTCATCCCGTGGAGCCCAAGCAGATGGAACCCTGGGCCTCCAGGTCGCTTTTATTTGTCCATCTTCTCTCGGGCACAGGGATTTGAGAGCGGGAACATCCCCGTGCCCACAGCACCCGCAGAGCTCGGGGTGGGGCGAGCTGTGGGTCTCCACTCTTGAAATCTGGTTATTAAAATTATTAAAATTATTAGAGAGAGGTCTCTGCCCTAATTAAGGTGCAAACGAGAGATGCCAAAGTAAATAGTACAGATTTTTATATAAATGTGATAGAGAGGGAGAGAGAGAAATAGGAGAAGTGGGGAGGAGAGAAAAAGAGAGACAGAGAGACAGAAAAATATCACCACTCCATGGATCCTGATCATCCCAGTGTTCCTCTTGTTCTGTCTTCTCCATGCTGAGGATCCCAATCTTATCAAAGTGATGGATCCAGAGGGGGAAGCTCCCAAACCACAGAGGCCACCGGCGTTATTCGCTCGGGTTCAGGTGGGAATGCCCAAGGTGTTGCAATACTTTGGGTCAGGGGACACTTTGGGGTCCTTGAAGGTTTCTGACACCTTCTAAGACAGGGAAGTCGAGCCAATTTTGGCCCAGGAGCAGGGATGAATCCCTTAAACCACCCCTGAATGTCCTGGTACTTCTCCAGAGGGGTTTTTTCCCAGCTGAGCCCCCTGAGTAAGGACTTTGGCAGAATAAAAGCACCATCCCACAGGGTCGATTGTTGGAGTCATTAACAATTAACAGTTCCAATTTCTGCCCCTGACTCGGGGCCTGTCCTGCTGAGCTGCTGTTTTCCCTCTGCTCCTTCCCATGGGGTTCCTGTGCTTTGTCAGGTCAGAGCTTTTCCCTGAATCTTTGATTTCACATCTTCTTTCCCAGCTGTCAGTGATCCGTAGCAGCTCAGCAGTTTCACTGTGCTGTTTTCTCCTTTTTTTTTTCCTTTTTGTGTGCTCCAGCCTCACTTAAAGGCAAGATGAGAAATAAATCCTGATCTCTCAGTAAAACTCTGCCCCAGAACACGCAGGGTTTCCTGCTGGTCCTACAAACATGTTCCTCCTTCAGATTTCAGTCTGGGATTTCCTTTGGAAGCTGGGACTCCATGAAGGACGGACAGTGTTTGGATGGATGGATTCCCAACAGCAGGAAGACAGAGCTGTGCATTGCACTGGGGATTGAGGATTTCTTCCCAGCGCTGCCAAGAGGAAATTTGGGACATCAGCTCAATCCCCTCCTGTATTTTGTTCTCTGAATTCTTCTGTCGAGGCAGGAAGTTCTCTCCAGGACAAGTGCCAGGTTTTCCAATCGTTATTGTCCCTAGGGATGGCAGCCACAGATAGAGAGGAATTTTGTCATCAATTGCCTTCACTGGGACCTCTTCTGTCCCCTCTCGTCCAGCCTGGAATTCCAGGGAGGGTCAGCTCAGGCTGCTGGAGCTGCAGGAGCAGCTCCGTGGGGGCTGTGGGGACCCCAGAGGTGACAGTGGGACGTGTGCATCACACAGGGTGTGGATCCTTCAGAGCTTTAGGATTTCATTCAAAGGCGAGAGGGGAATTCCTCATTTGGGAAATGACACCGTGTTCCCCATGGAAAAAGGAAAAAACCCCCAGCAATGTCACTGAAACCAACCTCATCTCCAACAGCAAATCCAATCAAGTTTCCCGTTAACCACAGGCTCCGGAGAACATTGGATTGGATCGTTAACGGTGCTGGATCGATGGGAATGATCTGAAGTGACTCCCAGCAGTTCATGTTGACAAAGGGATGGATATGGATGCAGCCAAAGGCTGCAATGCCCACTCCTGCCCTGGTCCCCACGTGGGGGTGACACAGGACGTGGGCCAGGGCCTCCCATGTGTTCACCCTCACAGGGGACAATCCCTTCCTGATATCCAATCTACACCTCCTCTCTGTCTGTGGGAAGCCATTCCTGCTTGTCCTGTCACTCCATCCCTTGGGAATTGTCTCTCTCCATCTTTCCTGTGGCTCCTTCAGGTGCTGGAAGGCCACAATGAGGTCACCCCAAAGCTTCTCTTTCCCAGGCTGAACAATCCCAACTCTCCCAGCAGAGCTGCTCCATCCCCCTGCTCACCCCGGTGCCTCCTCATCCAGGACCAAAGGATGCTCTGCCCATCCCCCTGCAGTCCCCATTCCCAGGATCGGGCTCTCACCTCCCTCCCCTGGACCTGCTGCCCACCCCACAGTGGCAGGGGGAGAACTCCAGGGACGCTTGGCCCTGTCCTGGTGGGAATGTGCAAGGAGCAGGAGGACGAGTTCACTTTTACAATTCCGGTTGCATTTGCATGTTTAGAGCACCCCAACTGCTTTCATCCCTGTTTCCCGCTGCCAAAGGGAAAGTCCCAGGGAAGTGGAGCGCTGCAATCCCTGAATCATCCTCGGAGAGCAGAGGTGGGCAGCGCTGGGTGTGACTCACCCAGCTCCTCACCACAGCCCCCACTGGCTGAAGTTGTTGTTTGCTGTCCTATTTTCCCTTTTATTTGGCCATTTGACCGTGGTTGTTCATCACAGCTTTTTTTATTTGGACACTCCGAGGTGCCTGTTGCCTTCGGCTCCGGGGTGCCAATGATTTTTTAATGAATTCTCGTGAATTTCCCCCAGATGGAGACGAGCGAAAGAGCTGGAGGGGAGGGTTTGATTCCCAGCTCCCAGGAGCGCTTTGTGGACAGCTCAGCTGATTAAAAAGACGAGGGTGCTCTTTTAATAACAGGGTTTGTCAGGGTTCAGCTAATTAATTCCAAAGAAAAACCAACCATTTTGTTAAATCAGCCACTCGAGCTCCATTCCCTGCTCAGCTTCTCTGTGGCTTCAGGATGCATTTTCCACGTCTCATTTGAAGGAACTAAAGGATGATTCAGGTCTCTTCCAAGCCAGGCCATTCCAGGATTCTCTGATTCCATCAATTTAGCATCTTAAAAAGCAGTGGCCGCCTGGCCAACCCTTCCCCTGCCCATGTCCACGAGAAATGTGTGTCCTGATCAAACCTCAACTCCCCCCACGCCATCCTCGCCGCCCTCCCCTCGCTCTGTTTGCTGCTTAAATAAAAGTCTGTTTGTGTGCTCAGCTCCTGCCGCTCGCCCAGGTCCTGGCAGGGAAATGAAGAGCTGTGTTTACAGCCAGTGGCTTTATTGGAGCGTCAGAAAGCACAAATCAATCGGCAAACGAATTTAGGTGGTACCCCAGGAACCAAACCCAGCCAACGCAGGGATTTGCTGGCTTCAATGGAGAGCAAGGCAGGAGAAAAGGCAGGGCAGGCCATCAAATCAGTCAGGTACGATATAATCCCCGAAATTTAGAGCTCACAGACCTCAGCAGCAAAGAACCGGCAGAGGGGGGTTAAAAATCAACGTGGAAAAGCAAATTCTGGGAAGCCCCGGGTGCGTTTGGCCATGGGGGAGTTGCTCCTGCCTTCCCTTGCTCCCCTCAGGTGGGGGCTGCAGGAGGAGAGCGCTGGTGGGAATTCCAGAGCAAGAAATTCCACTTTTCCGGTTGTTTTGGGCAGAGGCAAATCCAGATCTCCTCATGTTCTCCTCGGGTGCCGGTGTGACCGAGAGCTGGGACTTCCCTCCCTGCTTGTGGCATCCCTGCAGTGCATTTTCCTGCATTCCCAAGCGGCCAGTGCTGGAAGGAGGGGTGGGAGAAGATCCTGCTTTTCTGGGAGTCTGTGCCTACTCGAGGCAGAGGGACACAGAAATGTTTTAAACCCTTTTTTTTTTTTTGAGGATGTGGTCTCAAACTCTCCTGGAATATTCCAGGCTTGGAGCTAATAAAGCTGTTCCANTTTGAGGATGTGGTCTCAAACTCTCCTGGAATATTCCAGGCTTGGAGCTAATAAAGCTGTTCCATGGAAATTAAGTTACGGGCATCTCGTGTTCATCCCTTGGGGTTTCATCGCCGTTTGTTTATGAAACTCAATATGATTATGCATAACAATAATAATAATAATAATAATAATAATAATAATAATAATAATAATATTGGCTGACAAGTAGGAAATCAATCCAGGTCTCCTGGGCAGTCACTGAATATCAGTGATTTTTAAAATCTGTTGTTTCTTAATAAACATGTAATTATTGCCTTACTAAAACTGAATTACCAGGCTCAGCCAATGTGTGCCTGGATGGGAAGCAGCTCTGGCTGCTGGGGGTGATTTCCACAGGCTCCAGCTCGGGCTGGAAAAGGTCCAGGGCTTTGGAGCAGCTCCTTGCCATGGAAGCCCCTTCCAACCCGCCAGCCCTGGCTCGGGATTTCCTCAGACAGGCTCTGAAATTGAGACACTCTCCCTAAAAACTCATCCCCTGGGCCACCCCACTGGGTGCAGCCCCAGCCTTCCCATAAAATCCGCCTGCAGCCGGAGAACACGGAGAAAATGCAGAACTGCCTCTTCACAGGGAAGCTTTCGGTATCGAGCTGGTGGGAGAGAACTAATTAGGTTAATTATTAGTAACAAATTGAGGCGCTGCCACGGGGTGTCCAGAGAAGCTGTGGCTGCCCCTGGATCCCTGCAAGTGTC
>VZRJ01007125.1:25788-59239 GCA_013397565.1 Ptilonorhynchus violaceus
TTTTTTTTTTTTTGAGGATGTGGTCTCAAACTCTCCTGGAATATTCCAGGCTTGGAGCTAATAAAGCTGTTCCATGGAAATTAAGTTACGGGCATCTCGTGTTCATCCCTTGGGGTTTCATCGCCGTTTGTTTATGAAACTCAATATGATTATGCATAACAATAATAATAATAATAATAATAATAATAATAATAATAATAATAATAATAATAATAATAATAATAATAATAATAATAATAATAATAATAATAATAATAATAATAATAATAATAATAATAATAATAATAATAATAATAATAATAATAATAATAATAATAATAATAATAATAATAATAATAATAATAATAATAATAATAATAATAATAATAATAATAATAATAATAATAATAATAATAATAATAATAATAATAATAATAATAATAATAATAATAATAATAATAATAATAATAATAATAATAATAATAATAATAATAATAATAATAATAATAATAATAATAATAATAATAATAATAATAATAATAATATTGGCTGACAAGTAGGAAATCAATCCAGGTCTCCTGGGCAGTCACTGAATATCAGTGATTTTTAAAATCTGTTGTTTCTTAATAAACATGTAATTATTGCCTTACTAAAACTGAATTACCAGGCTCAGCCGATGTGTGCCTGGATGGGAAGCAGCTCTGGCTGCTGGGGGTGATTTCCACAGGCTCCAGCTCGGGCTGGAAAAGGTCCAGGGCTTTGGAGCAGCTCCTTGCCATGGAAGCCCCTTCCAACCCGCCAGCCCTGGCTCGGGATTTCCTCAGACAGGCTCTGAAATTGAGACACTCTCCCTAAAAACTCATCCCCTGGGCCACCCCACTGGGTGCAGCCCCAGCCTTCCCATAAAATCCGCCTGCAGCCGGAGAACACGGAGAAAATGCAGAACTGCCTCTTCACAGGGAAGCTTTCGGTATCGAGCTGGTGGGAGAGAACTAATTAGGTTAATTATTAGTAACAAATTGAGGCGCTGCCACGGGGTGTCCAGAGAAGCTGTGGCTGCCCCTGGATCCCTGCAAGTGTCCAAGGCCAGGCTGGACCGGGCTTGGAGCAGCCTGGGATAGTGGAAGGTGTCCCTGCCTGTAGGGATTTTCCATATTAAAGGAGAGCTGGAAAGCTTCTCCCCACTAAGAAAGTTCCATGTTCCTTGTCTTTGATTCCAGCAGCTCTCCAGGTGCCATCCCTTCCTGTTTTCCCGCTGCTTGGGAGCAGGTTGGGAAGAGCAGGAACACCAGAGCAAGTGGGCTCCCAGTGAGCTGAGCAGCCCAGTTTCCACCTCTCGGGCTGGTGGGCTTTGCTCCTGGGATGCCCAGGAAGGGCCGGATTGGCAGCTGGATGGATGCCAGAGCAATTCCCCATCCCCACAGCTCCCGGGAGTGACTCCAGTCCCCCTTCTGCTGCTTCCCTCTGCTGCCTCTCCCCCAGCACCGCTCTGCATGTGAGATTTCTGGGAAGTGAACCCAAAACGAGGCAGAAAGCAGATGTTGGGAGAAAATCCAGCGTGCCAGGGATGGAGAGGACCCCCAGGAAAGCCTGGAGCGTGGGGAGGGGAGGAAAGGCACTCCCACGGCAGCACTTGGCCCGGGGACACCCCTTTGTCCCCATCACGGCTCGTGTTTGTTTCTTGTGTCAGCCGAGGCCTCTCGCCCTTGTTTGGAGGAAAAGGAAAGGGCTCGTTTCCCTGAATCCCACAGGAATGGCAGCTGCGGTTTGGCAGGGCTGGGCTGGGAATGCCGAGGGAGAGGAGCAGTGTCCGGGAGGCTGCTCGAGGTAACGACCTTTAGCCCGGAGAGCAGGAAATATTAATGAGCTGTTAATTACCGCCGAGCTTCTCTCTCACACACACCCCCCTTGCGCTGTGCGCTCACACAGGTTTGGGGCTACAGGGTGTGGGCAGCGTCTCAGCCACCCCAAAAGGTGTGAGCGGGACAAAATTCGATGGAATTTTGCTGTGGCACCACCGAAGTGACACCTGCTGATTCCACAGGCAACTGCCAGAAAACAACCCAGCAGATGCCCATTGGGATTTGCAGGGTATCCAATTAGAGTCTCTTTCCCAAGTGTCCTTTGGGCTGTTCTGTCCTTCCAGGTGAAAATACAGGAGATAAACCAGATCTGGGGATTTGATGATGAATTCGGAGAGAGCAGAGGGACACATCACAACAATGGTTTGTGCCAGTTTTTAGGGCAGGTTTGGAAAGAATCTGGGAACAAACCACACTCTTGCTACTTTGTCAAAACAGCATTGGGAAGATTTAAGGAGAAAATCTGTCAAAGGATCCTTAAGGAGGAGCTCAGCACCCACAGCAAGGAAGGACTGAGAGAAGGCAGAACATGCACAAAGCAGCTCCTGCCATCCCCAAAGCTCCTGGGGTATCCAACAGCACCCAAACAGGCACAGGACACAGAGAGACGGCTCAGGAGGGGGTGATGCTCCGTGGATTCCCAGGGATGCATCCCCGTGCCTCGGGTGATCTGCCAGGACAGCCCCACCAGGGCACACGGCTCACGACCAGGAGACACAAATGGGAAAAAACCCGGCTGATGGATTTGGGAAATAGAAAACAACGGCCCCATAAGCGGTGCCCGGAGGGAGTTTGGTTGTGCCAGGATTTCTCCTTCCTTTCTCCAAACCCATCTGCTGCGCGGGAGCTCGTTCCTTTGTGCTTATCCCGATTCCTGGACTGTCTTCCGAGAGTCTCCACGGCAGCCAACCACAGGCTCTTTCATTTTCCTGCCCTCTCCCGCAGTGTGACAGGAATTGCTGGCACTTGTGCTGCTTCCTACGCTTGTCTGCAGTGCTGAGGAGAGACGAGCCTCTTGTGCCAGTTTTCCTCCCCATTTCCTGCCTGTTTCCTGCCTGTTTCCTGCCTGGTTCTCTGCCCATTTCCTGCCTGTTTCCTGCCTGTTTTCCTGCCTGTTTCCCACCCATTTCCTCCTGTTTCCTGCCCATTTTCTGCCTTTTTCCTCCCCATTTCCTGCCTGTTTTCCTGCCTGTTTCCCGCCTGTTTCCCTCTGCGAGGAGCTGCTGCTCTTGGCACAGCACACAGGAGCTGGGGGCTCTGGGCAGCTTCACTGGGACCCCCAGTTCCCCCCAGCACCTCCTGACCCAGCAGTGCTGGTTGCCCTCCCACGTGTCCCTGGCACTGGCACGTGGGATTTTTCCAGCTGGATGCTTGGAAAGGGTTGTGTTTTCCACCCCATGTTTGCCGGTTCCCCCTCTCTGCCCTCCCCAGGCCCACAGAGATGTTCTTCCTGGGAATGCTCAGCACCGGAATGTCCCACGTCCTGTGAGTCCCGCTGGATGCAAAGCGTCCCTGGGAGCAGCGCCTCTGGAATCAGTGCTGGTAAATCCCAGGTGCCCTTTGGGCAGTGCCAGCTCCAGGACTGCCCCGTGCCCGACGCCACCTCGGCACAGGAAATTTCAAATCCCCCCTGGGAATCATTTTCATGTCTGACCTCACTATTCCCCATCCAGAGTCACTTCCCAGCTGCTTCTCCTCCCTCTCCTCCCTTCCCACAGGGACCAGGCGAGCTCTCAGGGCAGGGACACCAGTGTGGGCATTCCAGGCCTATTCCAGGTATTTCCATCCCAACACACCCCAGTGAGGAGAGGGAAGGTTTATTTAAACCCCTGCAGCCACAACGGGTGACTCCCGGCTCTGGCTCAGCACCAAGCCCTGCTGCTCCTCTTCCATCCATATTTATGAGCCCAATTATCCCTGAGCAGCCAGGCTGCTGTGCACGGAGGCGACGTTTCATCTCAATTTCCCCAGTTTACACAGTGGCCCCAGCAGAGCAGCCGCTGTTTGCCAGCTCCTCACTGCTGCTCCGGCAATTCCAGGAGGAGCAGCCGCCTCTGGGATGAGACCAGCTCAGGGTTCGTCTTTGCCTCAGCCTCTCATCCACCCAGCCCAGTTTGCACTGTGAAGGAATGATGGAAAAATTCTCCTGATAACAGCTGTTTATTGTTGGATGCTGGATTTCTGCAGCAAAGAGTCATCTCCATGAAAACCCAAATAAATCCAGCTCTCTCTACCCTCTCTGTATTTCCGTTTATCAGCATTTCCTTCCTCCTAATCCCACGGGGGGCTCGCACCAGACGATCCAAGGATTATTCTTGTCGTGGCATTTCCACCGTCCAAGAATGAACATATGTCAGAGAAATCCAGCCCCTCTTTATTCCAGGCCTTAAGTGGCCCCCTGAGGCATTAAACAAACACAGGATCCGAGTGCCAGCCTTGGCTTTTGGAAGTGCTGGTGCCTGGAAGGTCAAACTGGGGAAAGATCGGAGCAAAACGGGTCAGACCCCAGCACAGGGAAGCACCAGGGGAGGTTCCTGCAGCTCCCTTCACCCTCTGGAAGCGCTGGGAAGGAAGGGGCTGCTTTTAGCAGCGTGTGCTGGTCCCCGTGGTTCCCACCAGGGCTATTCCCAGCCTGGCTGGCTGAAGGAAAGAAGGAAAACTCCTGGGCTGGGCATGGAGCAGGCAGTCCCATGCGGCTCAGGAGGAAGTCACAAGCCACAGCTCACCTGGTGTCAGAGGAGACTGGATCCATCCTTTCCCTTTCCCCTTTTCCTTCTTCCATCTGTGCTGAAGGAGGATACTGCTCCTTCTGCAGGATGATTCCTGTGTTCCCACATTCCTTCTCTTCCTGGAGCAGCATCCCAGCTCTGGCCCCACAGCACCTCGAGTGTGCATCCCTTCCATGGTCCCTGCGCTCCTGCTGTGTCCCAAAGGATGCTCCAGGAATGATGGACAGCATCCCCCATCCCGAACGGGGGGAGGACAATAATCCCCATCCTGGCTGCTCCAGGAGCTGAGCCAGCACCTGGGGACATCCTCTGGCACAAAGTCCCCAAATTTCTGTGCCCACAAAACCATGCTGGTGTCTGGAGAGGTGGAATATCCCCATCCTTCCTTGGGGACAGGCTCAGGACTTGGTGCACACAACCAACTGCTCGAAATGTCACTGTCTTTCAAAGAATTATTATGGACTTTAATTAGTCCTGGCCACCCTGAGCTCTCATCCCTCCAGGAAAACAGCCCAGCTTGGGAGCAGGCAGGTGGATGAGGGAGAGGGAAAACGATGTTTTACGGGATGTTCCCAAGGTGCAAGACTTTTGTTTCCCCGCAGGCACCACAAATTTGTTTTGCTGTGCTTTAAGGAGGACAATTTTGGTTTGAAAGCAGCTCCAGGGTCCCTGCAGATCAGAACATCTCTGTTTGGCTCCTGGGGCTGTGCTGATCGAGGCCAGCTCAGACACTGACCCCGTGGGATCAGACAAAGCCCATTTTTCCTCACCAGCGCCGGGCAGGATTCGGCTTTGGCTCCGCAGGGAATATTTCAGCAGGGATGATCTTGGCATGATTCATCCTCCACTCCAAGGACTGCAACAGCCACTGGCCATTGTTGAGGGTCCGTGGGCTCTGCCAAGGGCACTGCTGGGGACCAGTTTGGGTGCAGGGATGCTCCTGTGGGACTGGGAGTTCTGCACCACACAGACCCTCAGGGCTTGCAAACCCACCAGAGCTCCCCTCCACAGCCGGATATCCGATTGTGGATCCTCCTCGTGGCACAAAGACGGGAGACTGCACTTTTCCCATAAAACCATTCAGAAGTTGGGATGGTCCTTAAAGCTCATCCAGACCGAAAGAAAAGGGGAACTGCCTGGTCCGTGAGCACCAACCACCCTCACCGAGAGCAGCGGGGCGGGGCAGGAAGGTTTTGGGGAGCGGTTCTCCCCTGAGCTCGCTGCATTTCACCCGGGATGGAGATGCCCCGCTCCGGGCCGGGGTCTGAGGCTGCCCGGCAGCGCTGCGGGAACGCTCGGTAAACAGGCAGTAAATATCCATCGCCCCGGCGACAGAGCCTCGCAGGGACCGGCACAGGAAGATGAACTCAGCGTTTGCAGAGCAGGGAGGAAATCAACGCTCTGCATGCAGCGATCCCGCGGAGCGCGGGCAGGGAGGTGGAAAAACTCGGAGCAGGGTCTGGCTGGGAAGCCCCAGAGGGGTGTCTGGCCACCGGTTGTCAAAGCAAAGGGATCGGCTGGAAAAACTGCTCCTTTTTCCCTGTGCAACCAGCCCGGAGCGGGAGCCGAGCTCAGGGAGTGAAGGGAAGCAGCTCCGGCTGCAAAAATGGGCATTTATTGCTCTCTGGTGGTGAGAGGGGCTGAGGAGCAGAGCCGCACATTCCCGCAGTGTGCCCGGGAGAAGCCTCCTCGGAGCCCTCCAAGCATTCAGGTTGGAAAATTCCTCCAAGATCATCGAGTCCGACCATTCCCCCACCACCAAACCGTGACCCCACGTGGCACATCTACATTCAAACCCCGTTCCAGGGCTCGTTTCCTGTGCTCCTGCTTTAGGAGCTGAGGCTGGAAGGCAGGGTTGGGGTGAGGGGGTTTTATCTGGCCCCAAATGAGGCTGGACCAGCCCCTTTCATTCCTCCTCATCTCCCCAGTTCTGTCTCTCGCCCACAAAAGCTTTGGCGGTGCTTTTAACAAAAGAGGGGTTTGCCAGAGGTGTCCCCACAGACCCCGTGGAGCAAACAGGGCAGAAACCAGGCAGCAATAAATAAAGGAGTTGCTGCTCAAGTTAAAACACATTTGGGCTGAGCTGCTCCAAGGTGTGGGGCAGCTGTGGGGTCAGCCAGGCACGTGGCAACGCTCCCCTGTCCCCATCCCGGGCAGGGCGCTCCTGAACCCCCCAGGAGCTCAGCCCTGCTGCACCACACACCCCAGCACCGCTGCCGGGGCCTCATCCCGCCCTGGATGTGCCACCACAGCTCCTGGAAAACGAGGGCGGGGTCCCACGTGCTTGGGACGAGGAGCCCAAACCCTTCCAGCTCCTCAGGACGCGGTCCTGGAGAGCGCGTGGCCCTCGCACGGCGCCGCCGGACGGGTCCCCCCGGGCTCCCCGGGTGGCCGATGGGTCACACGACGTGGCCACCTTCGCTCAGCCAGCGGGGCCGGCCCGTGGCACGGCCCGGGGTGCCCTCGGGGCCCCCCGGGGGCCCGGGGGTGGCTCCCAGCTTGGCACGGAGCCGGGATTGCAGGTCCTGGTCTCCCAGCTCGGCGGCCGCGGCCAGGGCCAGCAGGAAGTAGGAGGCTGCGTCCTGGTCATCCTGGGCGAAAGCACAGGGCAGGAGTTAGGAAGTGGCTTCGTTGGAGGTCTCGGGGGAAAAGGGAATGGGAGCAGAGCCAGGCAGAACCCAGGGACACCTGATTTCAGTGAAACGGGCTCTAGATTCACAGGACTTCTTCCCAAATTGCCTTTCCCCCTTCCCAACCAGCCCTGGGGGCATTTATCCCAAATTTATCCCAGGAGGGAGAGTCACAGGGTGCAGCTCCACCCTCAGCTCCCCCTCGCAGCCCCAGCTCCACGGAAAGGCTCATTCCTCACCTTCAGCTTGTGCAGGGCCAGGTTGCCCAGGTGCCAGTAGAGCTTGCAGTAGTACAGGGCCTCTGGCGAGCCCTGCAGCACCGGGGGGTGCATGGCCAGGGTTTTCAGGAAGCAATCCTCGGCCATCTCACACATGTCCAGCGACTCATAGACCACGGCCAAGCGGTGGAAGGCAACCAGCTCCTGCAGCTGATCCCCTGGAAAAGAGGTGGATGGAATGCAAACGGGTCCTGGGAAAGGGTTGAGTGGAACGCAACGAGCTCCTGCCATGGGTCTCCTGGAAAAGAGCTGCTCATCCAGTCAGCTCAATCCATCCCCAGCCCTGCTGAGCCACCTTGGATGCATTTGCTCAGCAGCCTGAGGGCATGGATACCTCCAGGAGGAAATAGAGCCATGGGCGGGGTTGTTGATGCCACATCAGGATGGATTGGCCCAGGAGTTTCTCCTTCAGCCAGGGGGTTGCTTGGGTGTTCCAAGACTGGTTCCATCCCAGACATTT
The DNA here is from genome assembly GCA_013397565.1 of Ptilonorhynchus violaceus. Taxonomy (NCBI): domain Eukaryota; kingdom Metazoa; phylum Chordata; class Aves; order Passeriformes; family Ptilonorhynchidae; genus Ptilonorhynchus; species Ptilonorhynchus violaceus. The sequence continues at coordinate 33,727 of VZRJ01007125.1, forward strand.
GTGCTGGCATTTTGCCCACCCAAACTCTTTGTGTGATGGGAAGGGCTGAGTTTTTTAGGACCAGGCCAGAGAGGAACTGCTCAGTCCTGTGCCTTCACCAGACTTCCTGTGCTCCGGGGTAGCAAAACCCCTCTGCTGCCACACAGCTTAAAGAAAGGGAAGTGGCCCTAAAAAGATGTCCTGGCTTTGGGTAAGAACAGGTCCAGCAGCCTTAGGGAAGCAGCAGATCCCCTTTTCACAGGCACAGCGTTGTCACCCACACAAACCAGTGACCCCCAGTGCCCTGTGGGTGAGTCGCTCACCAACCAGTAACTCCCAGTAACTTTTGGGTGTGAATCACTCACCAACCCTGAGGCTGAGCCTGGCTGCCAGCGTGGCGAACTCCAGAGCCTTCTCGTAGCCCCGCAGGCCGAGCTGCAGCTCTGCCAGTTTGTTGAACAGCCTCAGCTCCGTCTGGGTGGCCTTGAGCTTCCTGGCCAAGGGCACAGCACCGCCCTAAGGAGAGAGAATGGTGATCCCAGGGTGTTCCCGGAGGGATCAGAGCCTGCAGAGGGGTGACAGAGCAGCAGGACAAGGAGCAAGGCAGAGGATGGGGTGGTTGAGCACTGGAGGTTTAGGTTTTAGCCCCGTCTTTCCTGTGAAAATGAGTTTTATATCTCAAAGCCTGAGCCTCACGTCTCTGCCCTTCCTTAGGTGCCTGGAATTCTGGCTCTGTGTGTCCCCAGGAGTGACCAGCTCACACCTTACACCACTGGGATTTGTAATGGGAGGACCCTGTTCCCAATCCCAAATGATTCCCGGGGTTCGCAAAAAACCTCTGTGCTCCAGGCTTCCCACTCTGGCACACTCAGGATCGTCCCATCCCTCGCCACCCTCCATCCCTTTGGCAAAGCCTCCCCAGCCACCACCTCGTGGGGACACAGGGACAGAAATGCTGCATGGAGGGATCCATACCCTATAAAACTCCACGGCTCGATCCCGGTTCCGGCTGCCGTTAAAGAAGGTGTCCCCTGCTCTCTCGTAGAGATCCATGGCCAAGGAGGAGTTGTCCCATTTCAGAGCAGTCTGGATGGCTGCCTGCAAGGAAAAGGGGCTGGAGTGAGATGTGGAAAGACACAGACATCGGTGTGATTAAATAAAACCCCAGTTTTGTGGGCTGCTCTTCCACTGTGCAGCTCAGCTGATAAAATAATGCTGGAGATGGAGAGAAGCCAGAGGACTTCTGCTCCAAGAAGTCTCCAAGGACTTCCCTGGCACTTATCCCCCATCTATGGATATTTCAATGGGAACTGGTCACTTGGCACCTCCAGCTTCCTTTGGCACTCCTACACCACTTACAGAATTCACTTATTTTCACCCCAAAACCCTCTAAAATCAATGGAAGGAAAGAAAGAGAGGAAATTCAGTGCCTGAGGGCAAGGCAACAGCTCCTCCTTCCAGCAGCAGCTTTACAGTGCTCAGAACTTCCCCTTCCAGGTCTTCCAGCTCCAAAAGACTGTGATGGGAATGCCCCCGGCCAGGGTGGGAATGGGACAGCTCCAGCCACCCCATCCATACCTGGAAGTACATTTCCACCAGCTCATCCTCCTGCAGGAGGTAGTAGAGCCTCCCTGCCTGCAGCCAGGCCTCTGCTGCCTTCACAGCCTCCTCCAGGTCGATGAAGATCCTCAGACTCTGCTTGGTGCAGTCCAGGGACTGTCTCAAAGCCCTGCGATGGCAACGGGGAAATGTCATTTCAGAGGAGTCACAGGGCACTCTCAGCTGTCCCCACACCTCCTCCCCACGGCACTGACCCCCTGTCCTCTCATCCTGATGGTTATTAAGGGTTAGAGATGAAAGGACATCCACAGCTCCGAGCAATGTGTCCTGGGAACATCATGGAAGTTTCCATGCTTTAATGCCCCTGTGTGTGTCATTGGTCACCTAAGGACAGGCCAGGGCCCCACAGGCTGCTCCTCACCCCTGTGTGATAGAGAGGGGTTTGTCCAAACCACCTACAAACCCAATTTGCCCCCCTAAACTAAATCCCGAACCTTCAACACCCAACCCCACATCTCTGCCTGTTGCTTGTCCCTCGTGCAGTCACAGAGAGACTTCTGGCTACACATCCCAGCCCCTTTTCCAGCCCCTGGTCGCTGGAGGACACAGGGACAAGCAGCAGGATGAGCCAGGGGGTTGGACACGGAGTCAGCTGTGGCAAAGGGACAGTGTCCAGGGCATTTTGTTTGCTTGGTGCCTCTGGGGCTGGCAACCAGGCTCCAACTGTCCTGTGAGCCCTGGGAATGGGCTGCTTTGTGATCCTAAATAGCACCGTCCACATGACAGGCATCTGCTTCCTAAATACCTTCCCCCTGAACTCACCCTGGCCTGGTGAGGAGGTGAACATCCCACTCAGGGACAGCCCTGCCGTTTGTCCTTCTGGGACCTGGGAGCCGGCTCTCCACGGATCCATTTGCCTCCCAGGACCGAAGCCTGTGGCGTGTCCAAGCCTCCCTCTCTCCTCTCCTGCCCAATCTAATCAGTCACAGGCAGGTGTCAAGCAGGAGATTAAAGGTGAGCTGATACCGGCTCTTAAGCACCTCCCGTGGGTCTTAAACACCTCCCTGGGGAAAATCTCCCAGCAGACATAGGAAGGGCAGCCTTGGCAGCTGGAAGCTGAGACCAGACTTACTCAAAGAGCAGATAAGGAGCCTATTTTTACTGGGGAATGGTGATTAATCATTGGGATAAGGCTCCAAAGGAAGCAGTGAGTTCCCTGTCACTGGGGCAGGCTGGATGTCCTGGAGGACCGCGTTTGGCCAGGCTCCAGCTCCGTCTGGGACAGCGTTTGCCTGCCTGGAGCGACGCTGCGGTTGACACTGAGCTGCTCCCTCTCTCAGCACGGTGACAGCTCATAAATCTCAGGACCTGAACCTGCTGTGGGGGAGCTGGAGCCACCACACACCTGAGGGACACCCCAGGGACGCCACCAGCCTTGCTGTGGGTGAGGAGAGCCCTCTCCAGCACCCAGCGGCCACAGACACTCACTCAGGGGTGCCCAAGGCCTGGTAAAGCTGGCCCAGACACTCACTCAACTGTGCCAAAACTTCATAGAGCTGGCCCAGACACTCAGGGGCGCCCAAATCCTGGCAGAGCTGGCCCAGGCACTCACTCAGGTGTGCCCAGACCCTGGTAGAGGTGACCCAGACACTCACTCAGGGGTGCCCAAGGCCTGGTAGAGCTGGCTGAGGGCCTGCCTGGCGCTGCCCTCCATCTCCCTGTCCCGCAGGCGCCGTGCCAGGGCCACCCAGTGCTCGTGGTAGGTGATGCAGGCCCGCAGGTCGGGGCACACCCGGCTGTAGAAACGGCAGAGACACTCGGTGACCTGCAGCTGACCTGCGGGGAAAAGGACAGCTCAGGGTCCGCCTCGGGCACCCGGCAGGGTTGGACACTGCCCCGCCGCCCCCCGTACTCACTCCTCACGTTCTGCCACTTCAGGGCAAAGCCCAGCGCCAGTTCGTAGCACAGTTTGGCGTCTTCCGTCCTCTGCCCGTCCACCATGGCCTGTGCCAGCCACAGCAGCACGTGCGCCAGCTCCGTGTCCGGCTGCCGGTGTCCCTGGAGCCGGGCGTAGAGCCGCACCGACCACAGCAGGTAGAGCTCGGCCAGCCGGCCGGCCCCGCACGACAGGCTCAGCCGGCCCAGGTTGGCCAGGGCCACGGCCTGGTTCCTCCCGTGCCCGGTCTCCTTGGCCTTGTGCAGGGCCCTCAGGAAGTTCTCCGCGGCCTCCTGCACCTTCCCCTCGCCGCCGAGGGCCACGGCCAGCAGGTTGTGCACGGCCCCGCGCTGGCTCTCGCCGTCCGTCCCGCGCAGCGACCGCAGCAGCGGCCGCAGGACGGCCCCGGCCGCGCCCGGCTGCTTCCGCAGGAGGTGCAGCCACGCCAAGGACAGCGAGGACTCGAAAGCCTCCTCCTCACCCAGCAACCCGCCCAGGGCTGCGGCCCTGGCCGCGTAAGAAAGCGCCGCGTCCAGCAGCCCGTGCTGCAGGTACATCCCGGCCAGGAGGGCGCACAGGGTCCTCTGCGTGGGCATGGCTCTGCTCTCGCAGCAGAACCGCAGCGCCTGCTTCAGGTACAAGCAAGCCAGGGCTGGGATGCTGCTCCCATCCGGCTGGTCTCCCTGCAGTCTGGAAGCACTTTGGAGGATGAAGCCAGCCCTCCAGATGGGGCTCGGTGCCCCCTTGGCGCCGCCGGGGACGGACAGCCTGGCGGAGGCCAGCGCGATGTTGGGCAGGCACTTCTTGTCGTAGAGGTAGCACAAGGTGGCAGCGGCATCCAGCGGCCCAGCGCCGGGGCCTGGGCTGAGCCGGGTGGAGCCGAGGCACTGGAGGTGCTCCAAAAAGGGCAGCACCTCCTCGGTTTTGCCCAGTTGCAGGAAGAGCTTGACGATGAGGAAGCAGATCCGAGCCTCCAAGGGGGCGTTGCCCACGGCGATGGATTCCCGCAGGATGTACATGAGGACGTCCAGCTCGTTGTCCGAGCTGGAGCAGCGGCCGGGCAGGCACACGAGCAAGGCCAGCATTTTGCCCAGCAGGGAGGAGAACTTGTGCCTCATGTTCTGTTTGAGGTAGACGGAGGCGAGGTTCACGTGCAGCGCTGCCAGCAGGGGCAGGTCCCCAAAGCCCCTGTCCAGGGCACCCATGGCTTCCTCAAAGTACACTCGAGCCTGGGAGAGCTTCACCTTTTTGATGCAGAGCTTACCCAAGAGGAAACAGAGCCTGACGTGAGCCCACACCGAACGAGTCCTCTTGGCCCAGTTCCTGCACGTCTCGAGGTACAGGACCAGCTCATCCTCATCAGAGAAGCCGTAAAAAGTGGAGTGGAGGAAGGAGAAGCTGAGGTCGTAAAAGCTTTGGAAACTGGGCACAAAAGTGTCTTGGTTCAGGAAGGTCAGGATGGGGTCAAAGACATCAGCGTCCTCCATGTGTCCGGCGTTGAGGTCAATGAAGAATTTGGGATAATCAAAGTCATCCGGCTTCTCCAGGAGAAGATCTTCCAGCGTGGCAGGGGCTGCCTCGCTCCCCGGGCTGGACAGCTCCGACGTGCTGCTTGTAGCCCAGTCATTTATCTCTTCCCAAGACTGGAGCACTTGGATTTCTTTACTGCCATGGAGAGCAGCCTCTGGAAGGGACAGGGAAACCAGAGTGGGATTAGGAAGAAATTCTTTCCCGTGGCTGCCCCATCCCTGGAAGTGTCCAAGGCCAGGTTGGACAGGGCTTGGAGCAACTGGGGGTAGTGGAAGGTGTCCCTGCCCGTGGTAGATGAGCTTTAAGGTCCCTTCCAACCCAAACTATTCTCTGATGTTTCCTCATGTCCAAATTCACCCTCAGAAGTCATCATCAAAGCCACTCCATCCCCTCCTCACACTCACCTGGTGGCACTTTTGGGAACATGGCTGTGGGTTCGAAACCATCTGTACGAGACAAACAGAAGACAAAACCCCAAATCCTTGGTCAGTGTTGATGTGCAGGCAGACCCCAAACCCCACAGAGATCTCCTGCTGCTCTGCCAAACCCCAGACCCGCGTGTGGCTTCCGGCCAGACCCTAAAGGCAGCTGCAATGCAGATTCCCAGGATCTGCTGGGGTTTGGTGCTGTGCAAGACTCCAGGGAACAGCTTTTAGCCGGAGGTGAGGTGAGCACTGGTCGTGTGAGCCCTTCCTGGAACAATCAGGACTTTTTCATCACCGATAAGGTTTTTATCAGCTCTCTCTCTCTTAACAGCCTTGGGGTGCCTGTTCAGAGGTTTCAGGTGAGTGCCTCTACCTCAGGTCACTGCCTCTGCTCTGGCTCAGCTGGGAGGCCCCTGAATCCCAGGAATCCCAAACTTAGCCCTGCATGGCCTCTAGGTAGGGAGAAAGCTGAAGTTCCCACCCAGCAAGCCCAGAGATGCTGAGAAGAGCACCTGGGAACGCTGACCCTGTAGGAGCAGCATCTGCCAGGGTGAATCCCAGCCCAGGAGGTGCCCTGGGAGCAGAGAAGGTCCCTACAAACTGCAGCGTGCCTGGGGCACCTCCTGGGGACACGTCCACCCTCCACGGCCAGGCTGAGCGAGGCTTTGGTGCTGCCTCCACCCCAGCAGTTGTCTCCAGCTTGGGGCTCTGCAGGCACTTCCAGCTCTCCGTGGGGATCCAGGGGCGGGGGATGCGGGGAGAGGGGCACTCACCCAGCCTGTACACGGAGGTGATGTCCGTGTGTGCCAGCTCCCCCAGCAGGGTGCTGAAGTGCTGCTCGTCCCCGCTGCAGGGCATGTGCAGGAGGGGCCCCTTCTCCTCCTCGCTCAGAAACACGGGGCCCTTTCCCCTGGGGTGGGGCAGGAGAGAACAGTCAGGGTGTGCCCAGCCCCCGGCGCTGCTGCTGTCCTGTGGGGTGGGGTGGAATAGGATGCTTTCCCATCCCTTCTCTTCCTCCCACCAGGAAAGTTCTGCTGCAGATGAACACGGGATTTTGGACACCTTCCCCACCCGTATTCTCCATGAAGGGACAGACAGGTACCAGAGGAAAGGACCTAGTGGGGTTTTTTAGAATCCAGAAGCCCCTTCTGAGGCCAGGACATGTCTGATCTGCTCTGTCCCCTCTGGAGTGCCAGGGAAAAGTGCTACAACTCACCTGGAGTGACTCAGAGAGAGGAAAGCCCAGCAGACCTTGGTTAACACCTTGCCCTCTCCCACACACTCCTGGAGGAGAAGCCTTTTGGGATGGGATTGAATGGAAGCCCCCAACAGGGACAACTGCCCGAGTCAGGGTGGGATTTGTCACCCTCCCTCCCTGGACAGCTCCTGCTGTGTCCTTGGGAGGGTGTGGAATTCTGCTCTGTGCCGGTGGCCATTCTGTCTCCACATCCCCCAGGGAGCAAAGGGGCAGGAGGAAAAGCATTCCTTGCTTTCCTCGGCAGGGAATGCTCTTCCCACCCTTGTCAGGCTCCCAACTCCCAGAGCTACAAGCTGAAGACATTTCTAGGACAAATGGGGAAGCCAGCTTGTCTGGGACACAGATATCCTGGGCTGCCTGAGCAGGGAGCCAGATCAGCCCAGGGCTGGATCCATTCCTCTCCAGGGATCACCTGAGGAAGGTGAAACAATTCCTTTGTCTGGGCTGGCAGCAGAGCCTGGTCGAGGTTTCTGCTCACACCTCAAATCCACCCTCTGGGAAGGTCTTGCAAAGCAAATCCCCTGCCCTGGGCTCTCACACAGCCTTGAGCTGGGATTTGGGGTCTCCCCTCCCTTTTCCCCTGAATTTAAGTTATTTTTAACAAATAAACTCACAGAGGTTCACAAGCCTCGGGGTTGACGTGTCGGGTGGGAACGAAGCCGACGCTCCCGGTGCTGAGGGATTTGCCCACGAACCACGGGAGGCCTGGGATGAAGAAGCCGATGATTTCTATGGTGTCTCCTTTGGAGAAGCTCAGCTCATCCCACGCTGCTCCTCTGCGGTCCCTGGTGGCGATGCACCTGCCTCTGGCTGGGAAACCAGGATAAACAAGGGCATTTCAGTGTGATCCCTGCTCCAACTTCCTCCCTGGAAAACACCTGGGCAAGGAGACACCGTGATTCCAGCTGGAGAAGGCTGCCCCTCTTTCCCCTAAGGTTTATTGTGTTCTTGGATCCAGATCTCTGCCATTTCTCCTGGAGAAGTGGATTATGATAAAAAATAAAAGAGGGATGGGTAAACTCCACCCCTCTGAGAGCTGAACTTGGAGCTCCACAGGCACTGCACTGTCCCAACTCCCTGCCAGGAGGGAAATCTGGACCAGAGCAAACGTCCATCCCTGCCCGACAAACTGACCCCTGAGGGACCTCTCGTGCCCAGCATGCTCTGAACTGGGCTGGCCTGGGGTTAAGGGGTGGATGGTGGGCACAGGGTTTGTGCTTTATGACTTAAAACTTCACTCCTGAAAGAATTAAAGGAAACATAAAATCATAGTAGGACAGAAAAATCCAGTGGCAGAAGGGTGGCACCAGCAGCTCTCTGTTCCTTAGAACATGATTTGCAAGCTCTGGTGTCCAATCCAGAGGTGTAATATTCCCTTAGGGACACATTTGGAGCCGTGCCCACCCCTGGGGCAGAGCCTTGCACTCACCAATTCCCTCAGCGCCTGTCCCGCTGATCTCCTGGGAGATGCCAAAACTCACAGCATGATTCTTCAGGAACCACCTGCATGGGAAAAGGGACCCTCCGTGAGCACTCCTGACCCCAGGCCAGCTCCATCCCACAGCGTGGATGTTCCATCCCCAGGGAGTTCCAGCACAGCCAGCCCAGTAACTCCTTGCAATGGTTTCACTGGGCACAGAGGGCACCCCACGCCACAGGGTGAGAGCGGGATAAATTTGCCATTTTAAGGAAGATGTCACCCTATAAAAGGAGCTGTGGGTGTTTTTGGGGCTCAGCCAGGTGACCGACGCGAAGCCCCACTTTGGCTGGCATTGCCTAAATTTTTTCTGCCGCTTCTTCACCTGTAAATCAGAGACAATCTCATGTCCTAAATCAATATTTTACAAAAATGACATCTGAAGTAGGAGCATGCCCTCGCCCTGTCCCACTGACAGCACCTGCATTGATTCCAGTGCTTGTCTTTATGCCTCATGGAATTGTGAGGTGCTTTGCCAGAGGCAAGAGCCATTTCCCACCCCAGCCTTGGTGCCAGTCACGCCCCAGGATCAGGAAAGGATCCTGCTCGAGCCCAGGAATTCCCCACTTACTGGTAGAAGGGCTGGGGTATTGGCTCCAGAGCTGCCACGGGCACCGCGCCTCGCTGGCCCGTCAGCAGGGACATCCCTTCCCACTTGGAATCCTGTCCAACTTTCTTCACGTGGATCAGCTCGTTCTTGCGGAGCTGCAGACCTTCCCCTCCCTCCTGCTCCGACTTCCAGACCCCGGGCCCTGCCCTGGAGAAAAAGTTCCCTGCAGAGAGGAAGAGCCGGGGATCGGATCAATGCGCCAGAGGCAGACAGAGCCCAGCACAGGGCTCCAGCACAGCCCTGCCCGGGGGATTTTGGGAATTCCCTGCACGTGGAGTCCTTCCCACCTTCCTGGAGGAGCAGATCCAGGTAGATGGTGGCCAGGTGCTCTTCATCCACAGTGACCCTGAGCTCCGTGTCCTCCACCAGGGCGCAGTCCAGCCAGTACTCCTGGCCAAAGAGGAGCTGCTCCAGGCAGGCCCCCACGTACCCTGCGGAGTCAAGAGGGGGGTCAGGGTTAGCATCTCCTTCCCTGGGCAGCAGGAAGGGGTTTGGGGATTTCCAAACTTGAGGCAAAAGCCTCTAATTTTGTCTCCAAAATGCAACAGGAGGATTCCCAAAAGGAACCATCCTGAGTGCCTTCCACTGATCCAAACTGTGGATTCACGACAGACTGCAAAGTTTTCCAGTTCATATTCTCACTGTCCACCTTAAACATTACAGTTCTTTAGAGTCAGGCAGTGCCTTCTCCAAAAATCCTTCCCACACTGTCTGCTTAGAGCTTGGAAACATTACCTAAAGTCAGATACGTGGAGAACTTCCTGACTTCTTCCAGGGTTTTGAAGGTGAGGAGGAAGCGATCCTCCTGTGCCTGCATGCAGACCAGCCTGGCTGACAGCTCCTGCATGGGATACAAAGCGGGATCAAGGGATGGTCCTGGAGCCTTGAAATCCAGCAGGGAGGGAGAGTTCAGTGCAGGCACCACCTCTATAACTGTGATTTGTTCACGTAAAACCCAGCCTGAGAACCCTGTGCCTGTCCAGAGCTGTCACCTCCACCAGGGATGTGGATTTGGTGATCCCAGCCCTGTGAATTCCTGGCTCTTTGGGCTCACGTTATCCCTCAGGCAGCTCAGATCCCCCAATATCACACCAGGCTCAGCTTTGCCCCTCCCTTGCCATCAGTTCATCTCCCCCATCATTCCAGTCCCCTCCAGAGTCTCCTGCAGTGGCCTCGGAGGAACTTCCCGGCTGGATCTGGTACCCCATTCCACATCCCATCGTGCCAGGAGCATCCCAGCATGCTGGGAGTGGGGCTTCTACCTTGAACAGGGCACAGACCCCTCTGTCATCGCTCTCCAGGGCCCACAGCTTCTTCCTGGCTGCTTCCTGGAGCCGGGAATTGAGGCATCGCGAGGAGCGGCTCTCCACGGAGAAGAAGAGGGAGATCTCTTGGAAAGAAAAAGAGCGGAATCAAGGGGGAGAAGGAGCTCTGTGGCACCCAGAGCCACCTCTGCCACCCTCCAGCCTGGCTGTGATGCTCAAACAACACAAGATGAGACTCCAGGCATTGCAGGAGCTCCATCCTGCCACATTCAACCCCTGGAAACGCGGGAGATTCCACAGGCAGCACCTTACCTGGTGGGAAGCTGTCCCTGAGAGCCAGCAGCACCATGGAGGGGTCCGGGGAGCCGTGTCCCGCCTCGGGAGCGGGGCTGCTCTGCTCCAACACCCCAGCCTTACCTGCAGAGGAGGGGACACACAGCAGAGCCGCTGGAAAAGGCTGTGGAGAGGGCTGGGATACCCTGCCCAAGCTGAGAGCTGCCGGGAGCACTGCCCTGCAGAGCTGCCTGGGGATTGTGTGGGTCTGGAACCACCCCGCAGTCGTGCTCGAGGCTGGAGAGATCCATGGGGTGGATGTGGTCCGACTCCATGATTCCCTTGATAATGGGGTTTTTCCCAGTGCTGGAGCAGCTTTGGAGAGGGGGGATTGTCCCTCCTTGCTCTTGGATAGACCCTCCCTGAGCAGATGTCCGAAGGGTGACCCTGTCACACGGGGATTTTTTTGGAGGAGACCTCAATTTCCCAGCACAGGAGGGCCGAGGCCTGGCAAAACTCTTTGCTCAGGAATTTGCGGCTCAAAATGAGCTTTCCTCCCCTGCCTGCTCTGAAATCCAAGCTGCGTCCTCCCTGCTCCACACATCATCCACTATTGCCATAAAGGATTCAGGGCCTGCAACTTTAGCTGCTAATTGTGTTAATGAAAGCCGAGGCACACCAGACTCCTGCTTGCACTGGCTGTGGAGGGATAACCAGATTAAACCCCAATTTTTGTCAGCAATCAGATTGGATTTGTGAGATAAACACATAACTGGAGATGTGGAGCTGGGACACGCAGCAGCTTCTGTAAGTCACTTCTGTGACCATAACTCTGCTCTACAGTTCCTTTCACTGAGCCAGCTTTGCCAGTCACTCAAATGAACCGGTATTTATGTAATAAATATAAATATATATAAGAAACATAATTCTTATTTATAGAAATATAATTCTTATTTATAGAAATATAATTATTATTTATGGTTAGCGAGTAGAAAAGCACAGCCCAAGGCTGGACATGTCACGATCAAGCTTTTCTTTGAAAGAACAGGCTCTGCATTTCCCAACAGCTGATTTGAACACCCCTAACAAAGGATTTGTGGCAGCTCCATCCCCTTCCACATGAGAGGGAAACGGAGATGGGGAAGTGAAAGGAGGCAGAGGCAGAACGAAACCTGAGCTGGCTCCTGCCGGGGACACCGACTGCTCCACTCCTCCCTCCCCGTGTCCCAGCACACCCCGATCCCATTCCCAGGGCTGGGTACCTGATGCCATGGTCCTGTCCCGCCACCATGGTCCCCGGTGGGGCAGAGGGTCCCGGTGGGGCAGAGGGTCCCGGCAGGGGCAGCAGGACTCGCACTCCTCACCTGGGGAACACGCAGGGTGGGGAGGGGTCCGAATCCCTGGCAAGGCTCTCCCTGCCTGGGAAGACTCCATGGGAAGTGCCGGGGGAGGCGGCGGGTGGGACCCCGCCGGTGGCACCTCGGCTGGCGGCGGGACAGAGCATGGCCCCGGTGCCCGGAGGCAGGAAGGGGCCGGGGCTCGCCCTGGTCGCTCTCACGGGTTCAGTGTTTGTTTTCACTTGGGCCAGGCTCGGAGAGGGAACTGGGAGCGGTTTTTTTTTCAAGAGCCCGGCTGGAACTGCAGCTGGGGAGTTGTTCCCGGTGACTCAGTGACCTCCCCGCTGCCCGAAGGTTTTGTAAGAGCGGGCAGGAAACAGCCCCAGCCCGAGCCAAGAGCAGCTCCCAGCGCCCGGGGCTGCACCCCTGGCACCCGGGGCTGGGTGCCCGTGGCATCCTCTGGCCCTGGGGGACGCGTGGCCACAGCGGCTGGCCCTGAGCTGGGTCCCTCCTCCAGCTCGCTTGGAGCTCGCTCGGACACGCCGGAGTGGGAATGCTGCCTTGGGGGCTGCAGCACCCCACGGGCTCTGCTGGGGGGGCTCCTGGGCAGGGAGGGTGGCGAGGGGATCCCTGAAAAGCCAACAGCGTGGGAATAAAGCAACCCCCTGAGTCAACCTGGCCCCTCCCTGGCCAAAATGTCCTGCCTCATTCCCTACTCGCCCTTATCCAGCGCTCAGCAGGAGCAAACACCGGTAGCCGTCCCAGGAAAGGCAGGCAAGAAGCCAAAGGGGCCAGCGCTCATCCCGGAGCGTCCCCAGAGGTCCCATCCCGCGGGATGAGCCCCGCAGCCACAGCTCCCACAGCCCCGCTCCCAGGGCGGAACCCCACGGACGCCTTACCCGTGCATCCCAGCGCCAGCTCCTGGTGCCAGGGGGTCCCCAGGCAGCAGCCCATGGGAGCAGTGCCCCCGGCAGGGGCTGGCAGAGGCAGGGGCCGCTCGCCGCCCGGCCGGCACCGCGCGGGGCACGGCCACAATGCACAATGTGCCCTTTGAGCGGGGCCTGGCGCGGCGGGGGCGGCGGGCACGGGCCCAGGGAAGGGCTTGGGTTGGAGTCACAGCATCAGTTTGGTTGGAAAAGGCCTTTAAAGCCATCAGGTCTGGCCACAAACCTAATATTGCCAAGGCTGTCACCGAATCACGTGCCCAAGTGCCACATCTCTGTGTTTTATAAATGCCTCCGGGGCTGGGGACTCCACCTCATCCCGGACAGGCTGTGCCAGTGCTTGACAAGCCTTTGCATGAAGAAATCTTTCCTGATATCCAACCTAAACCTTCTCTGGTGCAACTTGAGGCTGTTCCCTCTCATCCTGTCCCTGTTCCCTGGGAGCAGAGCCCGACCCCCCCTGGCTGCCCCCTCCTGTCAGGAGCTGTGCAGAGCCAGAAGGTCCCCCCTGAGCCTCCTTTTCTCCAGGCTGAGCCCCTTTCCCAGCTCCCTCAGCTGCTCCTGGTGCTCCAGCCCCTTCCCAGCTCCATTCCCTTCCCTGGACATGCTCCAGCTGCTCCATCCTTCTTATTATCCCCCTTTAACTCTCCCCAGACCCATATGAGCCTTTCCTCCTGGGAGAGGGGTTCCAGCCCTCCAATCATTTCCATGGCTCTGCTCTGGATCCCCTGGCACAGCTCCATGTCTCTCCCGTGCTGGGGGGCACAGAGGTGGATGCAGGACTCTGGGGGGGCTGGCACCCCACGGGCTGGCACCGCTGCCCGGTGCTGGCCCCGTTACCCCGGGGCTCCACTCTGCCTTTCCCTTTGGGAGCGCCGTGCCCGGCCCACACGGCACATTCCTGTCATTCCTCCTGCCAGCGGCAGCACGGGGAGTCCCTCGCTGTGCCAAGCCTGCCCCAGCTGCCAGCTGGTCCCTCCAGAGAGCTCCGAGCTCATCTCACCCCAATTCCAGCAGCAACCCCGCTCCAACTCTCCTCACCTGCGGGGCCGCCCGGCAGGGACCCATCCAGCATCCTCCATCCGGGGCTGCCGCTGCTCCGGGATCTCCTCCCTGCCCGGTGCTGTTCCCGTGTCACCGTGGGGACACCTGGCAGCACCACGGGCATCCCATCCAGCTCCAGCCGGGGGAGCTCCTGCAGCCCGGGCACCGCGGGCACCTCCGAGGTCAGCGCTGTCTGACCCCAAATCCGACACCCCAGGGAGGGGTTTGGCCTCTGTGCAGGATCCCTTGGGCTGCCCTGGATGAGGATGAGTCTCATTCCATCCTTGCACACATCCTCGGACCTTCTCCAGCCCCCAGGACTGGGATTTAGGGATGGCTGGGCGGGCTCGCTGTGCTGTGGGAGGCGACACAGCCCCTGCAAAATAAAACCCCAAAGGTTTAGGGAGAGAGCTTGCAGGTAGGGAGGTTTTAGGGATGGATTTTTACTCCAGCAGCCAGACAGTGCCACCAGAGCAGGGATTTGTGTGCTGGGGTTGCTCCAGGAGCACCGCAGGCTCTCCCAGGCTGCATCCCAGGGCATGGCGGTGCCTTGAACTTCTCCGGAGCAGTGAGTGATTAATCCAGGGAGCAATTTAGGCCAGCTTGGATGGGAGTCTGGCCAAACTGGTCTGGGGGACGGTGACTCTGCCCATGGCAAGGGTGGAACGAGATGAGCTTTAAGGGCCCTTCCAACCCAAACCTGGTATTCTCCATGATTCCATGATCCAGAGAGGGAATTTCGCACCAGACAGATTCCCATGCCTGGCCCGACTGGAATATCCCTAAAGCAGAGCACGAGGAGTACCTGGCTGTGGGCACGGCTTTACACAATTGCTGTTGCTGGTTTGTGCTGGCCCATGCTGACCTGGTCTGACCTGGTCTGAGCTCCAGGCCCTGCAGCTCCCCTAAATCCTTCCAGAATCACCCTCATTCCCAGTTTTCCCATGGAACAATGTGAGGAACAAAAGGAAAACCGAATTGTTGTGATCGTGGCACTGCAGCAATGAGAAAGCAGCAGCATTTCCCAGGGTGAATTCCTCCGTCTGAGCAGCTGGTGCTTCCTGAGGAGCTCTGGGAGGGTGGGAGGACTTCCAGGCAAATTCCATGAGTGCAGAGATCCCAGAGCTGGGATTCCCACAGGTGGCTCCTGCTGGGCAAGGCTGTCCATGGACAGCATCTTGTGATGTCCAAGTGCTCAGAGCTCGAGCAGGGCAGGCGTTTTCAAACAAAGCTTTTTGCTTTCCTCGGAAGGTTCTTGGTTTTAGCAATACCTGCTCCCCAATTAACACCAATTTCTTCTACACAGTGGAAAAATATTAATTTTTTTTAAATCCACAAAACGGGGTTTTTTTATTTTCCAAAAGCAAGTGTGTTCCTTTGTGGTTTCGAAATTTCTTTTCCTTAATAACTTAGCAACCAAACCCATCCCTGCACAAGCAAAGGTGTCACCTCCTGTTCGACTTGAACTGGAATTTGCCTTTTGGCCAGCAAGCTGGAAACCTCCCATTCCACTTCCACCTCTCTGCTTCCCAGCAAACCCTGGATCTCCTCTGGAAAGCACCCATTGCTGCTGCTGCAGCCCTTCAGCCTGGCCTCCCTGGAAAACTTGGTCCTGATGATTTGGGAAGCGGTTCCCTGGGGTCTCAGCCTGTTCCAGAGAGGATCTCTGCCTGTGCCAGCTCTCCAGGGTCTCTGTTCCCATTGCAATCCCGGTGCCAGCCGGCCACGCTTCCCTCCCCGGGCATGGAAAGGGATGAGGGTGACGGTCCGGGCACACTGCGGGGGACAGAGGTGCCACAGACACGCAGCAGGGCTGTCCCACAGCCCCACCCACCCCGGCACCACATCCCTTCCTAAATCCAGCTCCGATTCCTGCTGTCAGTTCCCGGTACCCAAACCGAACCTGTCCCTCCCCTCTGTCCTCACCGCTGCCACATCCGACCCTCCAATCCAGCGGGCGCCAACCCCCCAAACTCCATTCCCCGACCCGGCTTTCCAGAGGCGCTGGATCGCTCCAGCCTCCCGCGGTCCCGGCTGTGTTTGCTCAGCCGGGAGCGAAGGGCACGGCGGGGACAGCCCCGGGGACGCGCGGCGGCTGCACTGACCTGCTCCCGGCTCCGCTCNAGCGTGCCCGGCTCCGCCACTCCCTCGCAAGAGGGCAGGAATTCCTTCCAAGGGCTCCTTATCGCGTCGGGAACCTCCGCTTCCCAGCAGAGGTCAATGAGTTACCCGGGGCTGTGCTATAAACGGGAGAGCGGCGGCTCCCGGGGGGAAGCGCCGATTCCCAGGCACCACCTTCGCCCCGCGGGGCTGTCCGTGGGCGCAGTGACCATCCCAGGCACGGGGCTCTCCCATTCCCGGCGGGAGCAGCCTCTCCCGGCCTCACCAGCGTCCTGCTCGCAGCCCCGGCGCCGCGTCCTCGGGGATGGGGACCTCCCGTGCGACGGCAAAATCCCAGGAGAGGCATTCCCTGGGTATCCCGGGAGGCGCCCGGCTCCGAACCCCCCTTCTTCCCCTACAGAATGCAAATCCAGAGGCACAGAACAAGGGATTTGTGGACCCAGCAGTATTTGTGCACCCCGGCTAAAGTCCGCAACAGAGGGAAATACAGGGAATGTTTTTCCTCTTGGAAACCATGGAACGGTTAATAGCAAGCTTTCCCAATATTTCGCTTTCCTTCTGAGTCGGCCATTCCTTGGCAGGTTCAGAAACGAAGCCTCGTGGTTTTTCAGCTTGTTATTTCCAAAGGAACCTGAAAGCAAAGGAAGTCAGCCCAGAGCCGGCTCCACTGAAGGAAAAAGCAAACAAACAACATGAAACGTTTTGTTTGAGGCCAAAGAAACTCTTGGTTCGTGGGTTTGATCCTCCGGGATGGGTGGGGGCACCCACTTGGGTGTGAGGTGGAGCAGAGCTTTCCTTCCCTCCGCCTCTGGAATCCCACCGAGCCCAGTGGGGGAGCGCTGGGACGCTGGGAGCAGCACGAGGGTCAGCGGGGACGTTTCCTCGGGGACATTTCCTCATTCCAGCACTCTGCTCTGGCTTTCACCCCGTGCAAACGGGCACAGAAGCACCTGCCCCTTCCGTGTTTCCCATCCCCCGGGAATCCAGGATCCCTTGGGCTGCACGCCTGGAGAGCAGGAGCATGGGGGACAGCAATCCCCTTGTACCTCCACTCACACCTCTGCCTGGCCTTGGGACAGGGTTTTCCCTGGTTTTTTGGCAGCTGGGGCGCTGGGGAAGGGGGGTCATGCATGGCTGCGGGACACAGGGAAATCTCGAGGGTTTCACAGCAAAACTGGTGTGGCCAGTCCTGAGTGCAGCCACACTGGCCTGGCTCTGACATATTTCTTTCCTTCGATGGCCCTCACTGAAGAATTTTCTTCCACCTCCAAGATTTTTCCTGCTTTTCTCAACACAGGGCGATCCAAAGCTGCTGCTGCTTCACTGGGAATTCTGCTCCATCCCACAAGTGAAGGGTTAAGTGGGCTCCGGGGCTGAGCTAAGCTGAACTCAGCGCTTCACGTTCAGAAATGCTGAGTCCTGCTCCTCTTGCATTGTTTTCAGCCAGAGCTGGAGGAAGTGAGTGCTACTGGAAAACTGCAAAACTGGAAAACTGGAAAACTGGAAAACTGGCTCTGTGTGTGGGATCTGTGTGGGTCGGGAGGCTGGGACCAGCCTTGGGCACGCCGGGAGCTGTGGTTTGAGGTCTCCTGCCTGGCATCGGGGTGTGAATCCCGGGAATCCTCCCTGCTCCTGCCTGTGACCTTCCGAGGCAGTCGGAAGCCTCCAGACTGCCCGGAGACAGAGCTGGGGAAGTGAGGCCACGGATAAGGCATGGGAAGGAAGAAGGAAGGAGCGGAGCCGGTCAGCTGAGCCCCGGGGCTGGAGGATTTCACAGTCCCTGCCCGGTGCTGCGTTGCTGACAGGAATCACCCTGTGCAAACATCGGGGTCGCTTCAAGTTCAGCCGGCAGGGAGGCTGGAAGTGTCAGGGATGTGACACCCATGGGATGCTCCGTGTGCAGGTGTCTCACAGGCACTGGTTCCAGTGGCAGGGATGCCTTCCACTATCCGAGGTTGCTCCAAGCCCCGTCCAACCTGGCCTTGGACACTTCCAGGGATCCAGGGGCAGCCACAGCTTCTCTGGGCACCCTGTGCTGAGGCCTCGCCACCCTCACAGGGAGGAATTTCTTCCCAATATCCATCCTAAACTTCTTCTCTGGCAGTTTGAAGCCATTTCCCCTTGTCTTGTCACTCCATGCTCATAATAAAGTACAGGAGAGCAGTAAGGAATCGTTGTCACAAGCATTTGTGACACAAGCGCTCCCCTCACAGGATTTTGGGGTTCTCCCGATGCCTCCCTCAGGCAGGCAGAGCTCCAGCCCCCTCCCGCTCTGGCTGCGGGGGGAAACAGCCCCAGCACCACAGCCCAGCAGGTTTTAGGCACGGAATTCCCAGCGCAAACCTTTCTGCCTCTAGAGCAGCTTCTCCCAAGGTCGCAGAGGGAGCCTGGTCCTTGTGTCCTCGGTGAGATGTGAGCTAACAACTCTTGAATCCACTGTGCACCCTCAGGACGCTCCTCCCAGCTCCCTCTGCCTCTGTCAGGTCTCTCCTGGCAGCTCCACAAGGTTGCAGGGATGAGGGTGCCAGGCTGTGCCCCACAGCAACTCCATCCCGCACAAGGACGCCCCGGCAGAGGGCACGGGGGGACACGGGAGACGTGCCAGGAGCTGCTGCCGTCCCCAGCCTGTCTGAGGATGTCACACGGCCCCAGGCAGCCCCATCCCAGCTCCCTGCCTCTCCCGGCGCGGAGCAGGGGCTGCTCTCCACGTCACCTGCACAAAGGGAGCCCTTCCCATGGTCCCTCTATCCAGCGCCTCCCCTCCTTGCTCCCAGCTCCCTGAATCCCGGCCCTGTTGTGCCCCAGCCATCCCAGGAACCGGCCCCACAGAACAGACTCACAGCAGCCGGCTCCACCCGGTGTTCCCAGCAGAGGAGGGTCCCCGGGTGATGGGAATGTCTCCTGGCCACCCGAGCTCTCCTGGCTGGTGGCAGAGCCGATGTAAAGAGGTCCTGCAGCTCCACCCCTCCCGCTGCCCCATCCACTCACGGCTCCTCTGCTCGGCCTCTCATCCCCGCTCTTCCCCCAGGCTGGAATTATCTCTGCCCAGGACATTCCATGTCCTGAAGTCTGTCAATAATGCGGGAGAGTTGATGGCCCAGAGCTCGTGGGCAGCTGCCAGCCCTTGAGGGGCACTGAGACATCCCTGGGAGTGGCCAGGCAGGACATTCCCGAGGGGAATTTGGGATGCAGACCCAGAAATTCTGCTGCTTCCATGGACCCCAGGACACGGCATGAGGGGCAGGGTCAGGTTGGGTATCAGGGAAAGGCTCTTCCCCCAGAGGGTGGTGGGCACCGAACAGGCTCCCCAGGGAATGGGCACATTCCCAAGGCTGCCAGAGCTCCAGGAGCGTTAGGACAACGCTCCCAGGGATGCACAGGCTGGGATTTTGGGGCTGTGCACCCTGGCAGTGCCCAGTGCAGCCGGGCTCTCCCTCCTGGATATGCACGCTCAGAGCCATTAGATGGCAGCAGGAACCGTTCCACAGCATCCCAACATCGGGAAAAGGGGTTTGGAGCCTGGCCCCGGCCCCAGCACCAGCTCCACGGGCTGGGAAACAACCCCAGCCCTGGGGGACTGCGGAATTGGGATTGCCAGGAAAAACGAGGGAAGGCTCCGAAACAGGGGAGCAGCAACGGGGACACAAGAGCCAGGTCCGGAGGACACCTCCAGTGACAGTGACCCTCTGGAGCACAGCTCCAAGGGATTTCTGGGAGCTCACAGCCGGGTAGGGACTCAGCAGTGAGCGGTCAGTGAGGCCGCACGTGATTCCAGTGGGATTTCATTGTTCCTGAGTTAAGGACACCCTGGGTCAGGTAAAACGCTGGCAAATCCCACCGGGAATGGGCAGCCAAGGTTCGTTCTGGTGCCGCCTCGGATGGAGCTGACTGAAAATCAGAAGGAAAAACCGCTCCAAGCATCAAAGTTGTTCTCCTCGGAGAGGTTTCCGAAGGAAATGTGTTTCGCTTGGAAATGTCTCTGGAAAATGAGACTTCCAAAATATTTCATTTTCATTTTCAATTGCCCTTCCAGACTCTCATTTTCTTTATTATCCTCTGCTTTCACCCCGTTCCTATTTTGCCACCGAAACAGAAATAAGCGGGACAAGGAGAAGGAGAGATGACAAAGTGAATTTCTATGAACCACCCCATATAATCCCCACAGCTCAAGCTCCAGCTTAACCATCCGCTGAGGGGATCATATTTAAAGCAATCTTTTGATAAAACGGAAAAAAAAAAAAAATCAATATTTTTAGACTTCCCTCTGGAAGAAAAAGAGAAAAACTAATTAAGAAATTAATTGCTTATGCTGATCTAGGGTTTTTTTTTTTTTTCTGAAGTGCTTAATGATCCGAGCTCCTTGTAAAGGTGTTGGTCTTGATGCCATTTCCTTTTAGGAAGCAACAAAGCAGCTCAGCGAGGTTAAGCATCTTGTTTTGATATTTCCAGGGTGGAACATTTTGATTTTTTTCAACTTCCAAAGCTTTGCCGCTTTAATTTTTCATCCGTAAAGCCGAGGAGGCTGAAATCAGAATGAAAGCTTTCAGTTTAAGCTAATTAATCCCAACACTTTGATTCAAAGCCTGGTGTGTTTGCACAGTGGTGTTCCCTGGGAATTTATTTGGAGTGTCTGCTTTCCATTTTTAGACTGAAGAACAAAACAAAAAACAAAAACAAAAAAAAGGTGAGATTTCCTAGAAAAGAGATAACCTGCTGCTTACCTGGGGCGAGCCTTTCTGCAGCTGAAAGGTGGGAAAATGAAATGATCTCTCTTTAATTACATCATTTGGCCTCCTCCGTGCACAGGCAGCACGATCCGGAGACCTGGTCTGAGCTCCGGGCCCTGCAGCTCCCCTAAATCCTTCCAGAATCACCCTCATTCCCAGTTTTCCCATGGAACAATGTGAGGAACAAAAGGAAAACCGATTTATGGTGAGAATGCCACTGCAGCAATGAGCAGCAGCATTTCCCGAGGTGAATTCCTCCTTCTGAGCAGCTGGTGCTTCCTGAGGAGCCCTGGGAAGGTGGGAGGACTTCCAGGCAAATTCCATGAGTGCAGAGATCCCAGGGCTGGGCTTCCCACAGGTGGCTCCTGCTGGGCAGGGCTGTCCATGGACAAGACCTCATGATGACAGGAGGGAGGAATTCCTTCTTCCAGCAGCCCCCGCTGCTCCAGGGCAACTGAAAAGGGAAAACTAAAAATAACCCTGACTTCCCATGACCTTTAGTGGGTTGAGCAGAGCTGGGAAAGCTGGGAAAGCAGGGCAGGTACCTCAGGGCTGCAGCTGGAATTGGGCTCCCTGCGTGTGGGAGGAGCTGCCCGGCCCGGCCTTTGTGGGGTGGCCGTCCCCAAAGGGTCCCCACGGGCTCAGCCTCACACACAGAGAGTGACACGGAAATGAAGCAGCCCTGAGCTCAGGAAATAAACCCTGACAGAGCCTGGGAGCCCCAGCCCTGCTGGGTGACACAACAACTGCTCCTGGACTTTTCCTGTGCTGTTCCAAAGGGATACAGGGTGAAAAATGTGCTGCTTTTAGGAAAAACACTGGATTTCAATGCCCTAAAGCCTTTGCCATCACTTTTCCCTTAGCCTAGATCATGCAGCACCTTTCCTCTCCTGATATCCTGGTTTTTCAGGTGGGAATGTGAACATTCCTGACATGCAGAGCTTCTGTGGGATTTGTTTTGACTCCGCTGCTGTCGGTTTGGGAATATTTGTTGCACTCGACCCGGAGACTCGGCCTTGGTGAGGACAAGATGGAAAATGGCACAGGGAAAATCCCTCACGTGCAGGAGGATGGAGCCAGAGGATGGAGCCAAAGGATGGAGCCATCCCTTCCTGGCTTCCTGGATGGCTCCAGGTTATGGATGGGCTGCGGTGCGGATCCAGATCCCAACCATTCTCCACTGCCTGGGTGTTTTTTTCCACCGGCTCTATTTACACAGCACTAAAATGAATGCCTGAAAATGCGAGTTTGCTGGAAAATCATCCATCATTTGATTATCACTTTAATGCAGGCAGCCCGGGGAACATCTGCCTCTGCCGGCCTGTGCCTCCTCCTGCTGACGTGGGGAATTGCTGGGAAGGGCCGCTGTGGGAACTGGAAGAAAGCCAAACCTCTGGCAAATGCCTCGGTGGCGGCTGGGACTGAGGAGAGGAGCGGGGACCTTTGCTGGGTGGGGCACCAGGGCCCCACTGCCTCTGGTCCCCGTTGTGATCCGGGGACCCACAACGTAAAATGCTGATCTCCGTCGTGTGGAAAATAATTCTGGCATCCCTAGGAGTGTCTGGCTTTGCGGTGGGGCAGTGGCAGCAGCATCTGGCCACTCCTGACCTTACCCCCGCCAGATCCCAGGGGAACGAGGCACAAAACAAACCCGGCTGAGGAGCTGCCCGGCGAGGCGGAATTGCCTCCATCCCACGCCACAGCCCGCGGGCCGCGGTAGAACGGGGCCTCCAGCCCCCTCAGGCTTCTCTGCCGCCTTTTGGGGACATCACAGCCCTGGACTTTGAGGCTTTTTTTGGCAAATGTCACCAGCCCGCGATGAGTCAGCCGTGCCCGCCCTCGGCCTGCCCAGCGCTCCGTGCCAGGCGCGGGGCTGCGCCCGCCGCGCTCCCCGGGGCGCCTCGGNTCCGGCAGCCAGGGGCGGGGGTTGCGGCTGGGAGCTCCGGCCGAGGCATTTCTGCTCCCGCTGGGAATCTCAAAGGCTGTGCACCCGAGTGACTTCCAGTCGAAGGGGAAGGAAAGGGGGTGGAAATTCACAGGGAGACCTCTGAAACTGCTCCTGTGTGTCCACAGATGTGGATGTGTGTCTGTATCCAGGTGTGCTGGGAGGGATGCTCCGGCTCCAAATGGACCAGAAATGCCAGAGCTGAGGCTGCTGATGGATCATCCCCCCTGTGCCTTAAGGACAGAGATGTTTCCGTGATCTTTGAACTCTCTGACCTCTCCTAACTCTGTCTCTCCTGGCCCTGGGATCTGCTATCCGGTATTTCCCTCACCATTCCTCATCTGGGCTCCAAGTCACACGGGAGTGAGGAGGCATCCCCTTCCCTGGGGAGTGTGGGAGCAGGATGGGGGCTGCCCCTCCAGCCCTGGGGACCAAAATCCCTTCCCAGGGACAGCGGCCGAGCACAGCATCCCATGGAAACACATGGCAGAGACACATGGAGAGGTACCGAGCTGGATTTCTCAGAATTCCTGGTGCAGGTGTGGCACGAGATGTTTGAGCCCTGCTCCCGGTGATTCCACCAGCAACTTCCAGCTCTCCCAGTGATCAGCCAGGCATCAGGGAAAGGAACAGTTATTGACTGGGTGGGGAAAGTTTGGTTCAGGTGACTCTCAGCGTCTCACACGGACATGGAGGTGAGGATAAAAACCCCAGTGTCCAGGGAAGTCAAATTAAATGAAATTAGCACCTTTTTTTCCTCTGTCCTCTTATTTCCATCACTCTCGTGTTCCTTTTCACTGAAGGATGAAGGGTCCCCCTTCCTCTGCACAGCCTGAGCTCCGTGGGATCTGCTGGAGCCTGGTGGGAAAAACACATCCAATAATTGCTGTGAAAAACGGTGTTGCGGCGCACAGACACAAAGGGATGAAAGGAGCTGCCTTAACATCCTGACATTTCCTCGTCTCTGACTTCTTGTCTCAGGCATCCCGCACATCCTTTTACGGCAGCTTTCACAGGCAGTTTGCTCAGACAAAGGAAAGGAAATGGG
This sequence comes from Ptilonorhynchus violaceus, assembly GCA_013397565.1. NCBI lineage: Eukaryota > Metazoa > Chordata > Aves > Passeriformes > Ptilonorhynchidae > Ptilonorhynchus > Ptilonorhynchus violaceus. The sequence goes on from VZRJ01007125.1 coordinate 57,206, forward strand.
ATTTCCAAAACACCCTGGGACGGCGCTGATGGTGAGGGGCTCCCACCGGTGCCACAGGAGCTGAGGGGCGAGGTGACAAGGCTTAGAGCTCCTTGCTGTCACCTCCCCAGCACCAACACCCAGAGATCCCCCTGTGAGGAGCAGAGTGCCCACCTGGCAGTGCCCGCTCCCCCTCCCCACAGAGCAGCGCTGGGACCACCCAGCTGGGAGGGGATGGAGGGTGAGAGGGTCTGTGCTGGTGCCCCCCGAGCCCCCCACCCTCCTGTGCAGCCCTCTGCAACCCCAGGCTGGCTGCGCTGGGAATTTCGAGTTGTTCCAAAGGCAGCAATTTAACAAGATTTGGAAACCAGGTCAGCGGAAGGAGCTCGATGAAGCCGCTGAACCGTGGGGACCAGCTCACATCGTGTGTGCTTTATTGACTCCTCGGACGGGGGTCATTGACACCACACATGTGAGTCTGGCCACGATGGGGTCCCTCCCTCGAGGAGGGGACACCTGGACTCTTGTCAGGCGTGGGAAACTTTACAAAAGACCAAAATCAGTGCTGTGGGACAGCCCGAGCCATCCCACTGTGCTGTGTCATGGAATCAGCATAGAATTATAGAATGGCCTGGGTTGGAAGAGACCTTAAAGATCATCTCGTTCCAACCCCACTGCCATGGGCAGGGACACCTTCCACTAGCCCACATTATTCCAAGCTCCATCCAGCCATCCCTGGACACTTGGACACATCCACAACCTCCCTGGGCAACCTGTGCCGGGGCCTCCCCACCCTCCCAGGGAGGAATTCCTTCCCAATATCTAATCTAACCCTCCTCCGAAGCCACTCCCTCTCGTCCTGTCACTACATGCTCTGGTAAACAGTGTCTCTCGATCTTTCTTGTACCAGCAGCTCTGCTCCCCCCAGCCCTGCAGGAACCTCCAGGCTCCCACTCCCACTGCTCATCCTGCTCTTTCCCAGCCACCTGGCACCTCCGGGGAGGGGACAGCCAAAGGGGACAGGCAGCAGGGCCGGCAGGGAGCTGGCAGCACGGGCACGGCTCACGCGACCTGCTACCTGCCTTGTCACGTCACCACCAACATCTGCTGCAGATAAAGCAGCGAGAGAAAGGGGAAGCAAAAGGGCCTCTCCGAGCAGCTCTCCAGCCCCAGGAGCGGGAGGGATGAGGCGCCTGTCACGCTGCATGAGAAACCTCTTTCATTAGTGGCAGGGCTGGAGCTCAGATCCTGGGATGGCAGCGCGGCTCCCTGGGGGCTCTGCAGGCAGGCGGGCACAGCCCCGGCTCTATGGGTGCTCGGGGAGCATCCTTGGTATGGATTTATTCTGATAGGGAATGTTTCACCGACAAATCAAGGAGCTCGGGGCTTTGAAGACCTTCCAGGGATCCTGAGGTGCTGCCAGCAGAGAAGGCTGCTCGCTGATCCGGAGGGAAGAGCCCGCTCTCATCCTGCAGCCGTGCAGATGCCCACAGCTCCCGTCCCGATCCTGGCATGGGACAGATGCTCAGGCTGCCCAGGGAGCCGGGGCTGCCAGCCCGGACAGCTGCGAGAGGGAGTCTTGGCACTGGAGGAAATCCAGTTTTCTGGATAAACTGCAACCCTCCCACCGCTTCTGTCCTGGGACGGCATTTCTGGGATGCTCAGCCCCGGCGGGGCCGAGCTGGAGGGCAAACAGTGCCAGGCTGGCAGCGGTGCCACCCAGGGCTGGCCAGAGCCCCAGGCAAGGAGGGACCAGCCAGGGGGCTCAGGAGCTGCAGGCAGAGCTCAGGGCAGGGCGGGGAGCAGGACACCAAGCAGGGCAGGGGGTTGAAAACAGGGCAGCTGGAAGGGCAGGGCAGCGGGCGGGGCTGGACTGCGGGCAGGACTTCAGGCAGGACAGGGCAGTGGGCAGAAGAGGGTAGTGGGCAGGGCNTGGGCAGGATCGCAGGCAGGGCAGGGCAGCGGGCACGACTGAAGGCAGGGCAAGGCAGGATTGCAAAAAGGGCAGGGCAGGGCAGGGCAAGACAGGCAGGGCAGGACAGAGCGGGGCAGGAC
>VZRJ01007125.1:59530-97308 GCA_013397565.1 Ptilonorhynchus violaceus
GCCGGCACCCCCCGCCCCGCCGGGACCCTCCCCCGGGCCCGTCCCGCCGGCCGTGACCTTGCCATCCGCCAGCCCCGGGGACGGCCACGGCGACGGGCGCCGCGGGATGCGTTAGCCGGCGGATCGCTCGGGAATATTTCTCCAAGGAAAAGGAGCGCGGCAGCCTCCTCCCGCGGCCGGGAGAGCGGCAGGAAAAGCGGATTTAAAGAGCATCTTTGCCCCTTTGTTGGATGAGAAGGACGGGGAAGGAGCGGCAGGATGAGCACTAGCAGTGAGTACGGCGTCCTCTCGCCTCGGCGGGGGGAGCGGGGCTGATACCGCACCGAGCCGGCTGGGAGGAATTGGAAAGAAAATGTCATTACAGCCTTGACAAGCCCGGTGGGATGGAATTTGGGGTTGTTTTCCTGCCTGCCTTTCGCTCGCCTGCGTTCTGACGGGGTCTGGCGCTGCCGGCCTGTCTTTCCCGTGGGCTGAGCCGTGGCGCTTATCTCCGCGGAGTACTTTTCTTGGCTTGGATTTCTGGGGTTTGGAGGGCAGAGCATCCACTAAAATGTCGATACGCAACATGGTGAGAGGGAGCCGGGAGCGCTCTGACAGGCGGCAGCCTCACTTGCTGCTGCTGCCTCTGCCCGGGTGTAAATGGACGTGCGGGGAAGAGCCGATGGGGAGGAGGAGGAGGAGAAGAAGGGTGAGGAGAGACCCAGAAACCTGAGCGAAGCACAGGTGCAATCCTGAAAAACCCCAAGCCTCCCGCAGCTGGGGCTGTGGGTGTTGCTATTGTGCGTGTGAGACGGGGACAGAGGCACTCATGCGCCGTGGGTGAATTTCTAAAGAAGCAGAGCCTGGAAATGTGCTGCATAAGATGAGAACTGGCACCTGGCACCAGGCTGCTCACTTCGGATTCCGTGCCCTTGTTGGGAAGTCTGGGAAGACCGATGGGGTTTGAGCAGGTCGCCATCAATTCCTGTTCCCTCGCTGACGTGGTGCGTGGCGGCTGTGCCCACCTGGCTGGCACGGCTTTGATCCCTTCCTTTAAAAGCAGCGAGCCCCTGGCCAAAGGAATGATGGTGGTGGCCACCTGAGGGGCTTCCTCCCGGGATAACCTCTCCTGGGATAACCCCCTGCCCCTCCCCAGAGTCCTGGAGCTGTGTGAGGAGAGGAATCCTCCCCCAGGCACAAAACAGCAGAGCAGCAACTTCTCCATTGCACTGGCGTGCTGAGGTTTCTCAATCCCAGGGCTTGGGGTGGTTCCCGAGCAAAACACCGTGAAAAATGCCTTGGCACGCTGCAAGGCAACAGAACAGGTGATTCCAGCTCTGTCGGGCTGTGTCAGAGGCCAGGAAACTTTCCAGGTGCCCTCTGCCCAAGCCGCACCTGGGACGGGAGCGAGCCCCCTTCCCGAGGGAGCGGGGCTGGCGCTGCCGAGGTAGGAAACAATAGGGACTGATTCTTTCCGAGCCTGCAGGATGCCTGATAACAAAGGGTCCTCCCTCTGCTCCTCTGGGTGATGAGCTCAGGTCTGGTGCAGAGGACCGGCGGGGTCGGTGGCCACCGTGGTCAGGTGGGAGCGCTGAGCTTCCTCTAAGCCAATTTTGACAAACGCCTGTTAGTTCCTTTTGGGATTCCTTCCCAGCTCTTAATAGCTGGCTTGGCTGCTGATGGAGATAAGGGCTGTTTATGGCGCTGGGGTGTTCTGACGATCTGATTGTGCTGCAGAACTCCTTCGGCTGGGTCCTCCCACGCACAGCAAGATGCCAGTGAACCCGAGTGTGCTGCCTGCCCCTGCTCTGACGTGACTCACGCGGGGAGGCCACTGGGCAGAGCTGGGAGTCCCCTGGGAGCTGCTCCTCCTTCTGCCACTGCCTGGCTCCGTGGCCTTGGGCACATCGCTGGGCCGTGCCTCAGCTCCTGGATTCGCCAGCAGCTGCCAGGGCTCTCGCCCGGCCCTTTGGGTGGCTTTGCAGTCTTTGCCTAAGTTGCCATTACCTCGTTCGGAATAGCCACGTGCTTTTGTAAAGGTTTGGCAACTCTGTGACATCTCCTGACCACCCCCTGTGCTGTGGGTTGGTCACTCATGGGGTCACCAGGGGTGTGCAAACCCTGCAGGGCGCTGCCCTGTTGAGCTCCTAGTTGTATTCCCAATGCCTGGGGTGCTCCAAGCAGGGTTTGCCATGCCCAAATCCCAGTTCATTCCTGTCCTTAGCCCTGGTAGATCCTCTCCCCGCTGGCCCTGTGAGCCAGGCAGGGCTGCGGGGCCATCTCTGCCCCCAGCACGTTCTGTGAGTGGTGTGAGCACTGCCAAAAGCTGCCTCACCCTGCTCTGTGCATCCCTGCCCGGCCTGTGTCCTTCCAATCCATCTGCCCACGAGGCACAGAGAAACAAATCCTGGGAGCTTTGTGCTGGTGCCATCTCTGTTCCACCCCCGCCCCGATTTTTTACCCTTTGCTGGTGGCCAGTGGCTCAGTGGAGCTCGGTGCCGCTTCCCAGATGCTTCCCAGCTCTGCTGCTTGGACTTCCTGGCTGTTTATTTTCCCCCCCAGTCCCTGCAGTGTCTGAGGGCTTGGATGTGATGGGATCCCTGGGAACCTCCCCAGGCTGGTCCCTCTCCTGGCGCACAGCAGAGAGCGGGACATGGGAAGAGGAGGATGGATGCTGGAGCCAGACTGTGCATGGATTTATGGTGTCCAGGTGTACCCGTGCCTGCAGGGCTCACATTTCAGGGCTGGCAAACCAAGGAGAGGAGGATAAAATGAGGATTTATCCTCCCAGCTGAGGAGAAAATGCCACCATCTGATCTGTGAATTCCCACCACTGCTTCCCATGTTGCTGGGTGCATTTTGATGATGCTTCCCTCCTGCCTGAAGCTGCTGTGAGGCAGGGAACCTGTGGCTGTGGGCCACGGCTGGCCCCAAGCCATGCTGGTGAACAAGTCCATGAGGCCTCCAGGAGCTCTGGGCAGGATTTTTGGGGTTTATCTCTGGAGATGCTCCATGCACAGCACACAGGAGCCTCACCTGCCCTTGCTGAGGGAGCAGGGAGTTGCTTTTCACCCTGGCTTTGGAGGCCTCACGTCATCATCTCTCCCTTGAAGGCAAAGCCATATGGAAATTTTGTATTTAAGGCAAAGAGATAAAACCCTCTTATCTCAGGTGTAAACTCCTATCCTGAGGCCGCAGAGCAGCTCCAGTGGCCCTGAGGGTGGAAGGGTGGGAAGGTGGCCGCTCCTCCCGGGCTGCCCAGGGGTGCAGGGAGGGTTTGGAGGGCACAGTGTGGGTGTTTACATTCGTTAAGCTGTCACTGCCGCTCACTAATTGGTGACAAATGGATCCCTGCCTTAGTGAACAGGGCTGTGGTGCAGCTTAGCACTTCCAGTGGAGCTGGAGCGAACCTTTGGCCAAGAGAACATCCCTTAAAATCACCCCCTCCTCTATCTGCAGTCAGCACCTCCCTGGGAATCCGTGCAGGGAATTTAATGTGACCAGTGCCGTGTTTGTGCTAAAAGGGTTGGAGCTGTCACTGCCCCAAGGATTTAAGGCTCTGAAATGAGTGTGAATAATCCCTTTTGCTGGTTTTGGGGGGAGCCATCGGGTTTGGGCGCTGCAGGTCCGTGGAGCGCTGCCTGTGAGTGACTCCCATGGGATTTGGGGTGGGAGAGGGGCTGCTGCCAATCTGGGCACTGCTTTTGTCAGGAGCAAGGTGCCCCTGGTTGTTCCGGGCCTGACAAAAGACATCCCAGCTCCTGGGGAGGTGAAATCCTGGAGAGCTCCCGGGTTGACCCGGGTTTGGTGGGATGTGGATCAGTGTGGCAGTGGGTGAGTGGGGCTGGCTCACCCATTTAGGATCTCCAACATGAAACAGGAGGCGAGAACCTGTCCCAAAGGCAAGTTAATTCAGGGTGGGCCTCGCCAGGACCGTTCATCCCCATCCCTGGAGCAGCTGAGAGCCCGCGGGAGCACGGAGAGCTCCCGAAGAAGGTTTGGTATGCCAAGTGGAAAGTTTCATCCCAATCCCTGCCACCTCCCAGATTCCTGCCGGGAGGCTCCCCTACTGTCAGAAAGCTTGGGAAGGAGCCGTGAGGAAAGGCTGGATGGGGAAGCATTTGGGAAGAGAAGCTTCCTGACAGATCCCGGTGAACGCAGCATGTTTGCCGGGTTATTTTTGTCTCCCCTAAATCGCGCTCGCTCCTCCATCGTGATCCTCTCAGCGTAATGAGCAGTAATCCCCGGGCACATGTGGTTACAAGGTGTTTACCAGCAAACCCCATTAAGGCCCCGTGTAATTAAAGAGGGCTCCCGTGGCGCTGCACGGAGCTGGGAGCTGCAGCCCTGCTCCTCGGGCAGGTGACTCACCTGCTGTCCCCACCCTGCTGGGGAGGACAGGGAGCTTTCCCTGCGCTCACGAGTGCAGGGAACCCGCAGGGATCAGCTGTGGATGGGATGAGCAGAGCATTTTCCAAGAGGAACTCCCAGACTCTCTGCCTCCATTCGAGTCCTCTCAATACCCGATCCCGAACTCTGACAAACAACCACATACAAATCGTTCCCTGTTTTCCCGGGCAGCCTAGCAGAGGGACAAACGCCCATTGCGCTCGCTTTGGTGCCAGGAAATTCCGCTCCCAGGCGGCAGCTCTGTGTCCCTGGGCTGCTGGACGGGCTCTGTCCTCTCCCCAGGCTTCACCCAGGCTCTTTCAAACCCTCTTTTCCTGGCAGCTGGCCCTTGGAAGAGCGGGAGCCGTGGAGAGCGGCCCTGCAGGCCGGTGGAGCGTGGGCTGTGAGGTCGATCGGAGCGACTGAATCCTTTCAAGGGCCCACCATGCTCTTATCCAATAAACAGCACATTTTCTGATGATCCAGGGGCGACTGGATAACGGCATTGGCGATGCCAGGAGCCCGGGTGGTGCTGCCTTTGCTGCCTGCAGGGCTGGGAAGGAGGGAAGGCAGACCCACCAGACCCCGCAGTCCTGGCGTGGCGGTGCCGGAATGAAGTGGTTGGAACAACTCATTGGATATTTTTAGTCTTAAATCCATCAGTGGCTGAGTCGTGAGCGCTGCAGCACCTCCAGAAAGCAGCCCGGGGGTGGAATGGTCATGGCAAGAACTCGGGTGAGGAGGGATGGAGGAATGTGCAGGATGAAAGGGAATGAGGAGTGCCCGCACTGGGCGTAGGGAAGGCTCGGGGAGTTTGGTCGTGAGCAGCTCGGGGCAAGGCTGGCAGGGGGACTGGGAGCCTGGAGCAGGGAAGAGCGTTGTCCCAAGTCCTCCTGTGGGCTCGGTGCATCCCTGGGGGAGTGGAAAAGCTGGAATGCCCCAATGGACACACCTTGCTTTCCAGGAAAGGGCTGTCTGGGGGCTGAACAGACCCAAACTGATCTCTCAGGGCGGCAGATATGGCTGCACAGTTCCCATTTTTTGCTGGTGGCTCCGGTGTTTGATAGGCCTCGGTTTCCCGGTGCATTTTTCAGCTCAGGTGCAGTTTTCTGGATGCTTTATCAGTCTCAGCCACAAGCCCTGGCCTGGGAATTGATGAGCTTTCTCCACTGCCTGGGGCGGAGAGCGGAAAGAAAAAGGAGCTGCTGCTGTGGTTTCCTTCCCCAGCCTGCCTGACCTTCCTTTCTTCTTACCCTTGCTGTCCTGGCAAGGTCTGCAGAGCCCCGAGGATCATTTGTTTTTCTGTTCGTGGACATTTTACTCCATTTCCATTTGCAGTCAGCTCCTTTCTGAGCCTTGGAAAAGGCTCAGGACCGGGGAAGTCCTTGCGGGAAGGGCTCTCCGAGGAACACGACGGCGCGAGAGGGGAGCGGGTGCCCCAGGTTTGAAGCCGTGTTTTTCCTTGGCAACAAGTGGCACATTTGGGAGAGCTGTGGGGCAAGAAAGGCTTTGCTGGTGCAATGCCAGCCTCAGAAAGCCTCCCTGAGCCTGCTGCAGTGGGAGTTCCGGGGTCTGACCTGTGGAATGGCCCCCCTTGGAAACATCTCGCTTGTGAAAGCACTTGCAGGGCCCTGCCTGTCCTTCCCAGCATCCTTGTGGTGCTCCCAGCCCTGGGGATCATGGAATCATGGAATGGCTGCGCTTGGAAGGGACCTTGTTCCACGCCCTGCCATGGGCAGGGACACCTTCCACCATCCCAGGGTGCTCCAAGCCCCGTCCAACCTGGCCTTGGACACTTCCAGGGATTGCTCCTGCTGGAGAATGGGAGCTATTTTTAAATCCTCCGGGGGACTGGGTGGTTCGTTTCCTGGCTCAGAGGCACTTGCCGGGACATGTGGTGGGGATCTCCAGTGCCAGCTGCTCCCAGCCTGGACTCCCAGTGGAGGCAGAGAGGGTCCCAGCAGGGTGGATGGCCCGAGGTGTCCGTAATTCCCCCCTGGCCAAAGACCTTAAAGCTTCAGCAGAGGAGGAGGGCACAAAGCTGTGTGTGAAACCCCTTCCTGTGGCACAGCAGGAGCTCCAGCCCCTCCATGGCCCAAAGAAGGGGCTTCCTTGCCTTGGCCATGGAGCAGGGCTGGATCCAGGGCCTGTCAGCTGCTGCTGCACTGAACCCCTGAGGGTTTTTTCCTAAAAGAAGGAATAAAACCCTCTCCAGCTGAGCTGGCCGTGGCTGGGGCGGTGAGTGGCTCTCAGCAGCCTGGTGTGGCTGCAGGGCCTGTGGTGACCACAGGAGCAAGCAGGTCCCTGGGCTCCCAGGAAGGACCTGCAGGAGGTCCCCACGGTCCCTGTGTGAACAGAGAGCAGTGTCAGGTGCTGAGCCCAGCACTGGGAAGCTTCTCCTCGAAGCCAAAGCCTAAAGAAATGGGGGCTGGGGCGGGCAGGGGTCCCAGAGCCCCTCCAGGGTGGTCAGACCCCATTTCTCTCAGCACCAGCCCCAGTGCAGCCCATGTGGGGTCTCAGGAGCCAGGTCTGGTGCTGGCTTCTCCCTGTGCCCGAGCAGGCAGCTCTGCTCCGGATTTTCCCTCTCCCTGCTGCTCTGGCAGCAGCCCTGGAGAGCGATGGAGCACAGGCTGCCCCGGCTCTGCCTGCACCCCCATCGCCCCCCATGGACCCTCCCTCCCTGCGCCGTGCCCGGGCTGTCTCTCCCTCCTTCTCCAGCTCCCTCTTCCCGCTCCAGAGGATGGGGAAGCTGGAGCAAGGTGGGATTAGCTCCCTCCCAGCTCCCATCAATACCGGCCTGCCCCCAGCACCCCCTGAGCGGGAGGTGATGAGTCCTGGGGATCCTCATGTCCATCCGAGGCACACCCAGCGCTGGGTTTAGGAGATTTAGGAGGAGGAAGAGGGGCTTGGGGTGCTGTTGCAGCGCCCGTGTGGATCAGGAGCACCTCGGTCCTCCCTGTCTGTCCGGGCCGTGCCTTTGGGGGCGGTTCTGCTGACATTTCCCCCACCCCCTGACCACGAAGCGAGCAGCAGAGCAGCTCCCAGGTGCGTGGGCACACAGGGAGAGGCACGGCCGTCCTCTCAGCGAGGAGGCCATCCTTCTGGTGGCAGATGCTGAGGCACGAAGCTGGATGATCCCAGCTTGGAGCTTTTGTCAGGGAGCAAAACCATCCCTTCATCCACCCACGGATGCTCCTTGAGAGAACTTGCACTGCTGTCCCACCATCTGGCCCAGCTGCCCCCTCGGGAGAGGAGTGGGCTGGAGCTGATCCTTCCCCTCTGGAAAAGGAGCTGCCCTGGATGAGCTGGCCAGGCAGAACTGAGGGACTGAGTGTGAATGTTCTCCCCTCCCCTGCTTTTGAAAAAAAAAAAAGGAAAGTCAGTGCCTGCACGGTGAGTTATGTGGTGATGACTCCTTCTGATGGGCTCCATATAAAATCCCTCGCCTCCCTGAGGATGCTCCCCGTTGAAAGCTTTTATGGCATCTTAAAAATAGCCCCAGAGGGGGAGAGAATGAGGAGATGGATAGGTAGGTGGATCCCTAATAAGGAGAGAAGAGGAAACAGCTCGGGAGGGAATGGAAAGACTTTGGTGCGCGGCATGTGAGGGATCGCTGAGGGAGGGGGTGGTGTGGCCATACCGAGGCGCTGAGCTGCGTGCCCAGCGGGAGCAGGAAACCCTATAAAAAGCCTGCCTGGGAGATACGAGCCTCGCACGTGCCGGGGACGGGGCTGGGGCGAGCATCGGCTCGGGCTGTGTCTCCTGCAGGCGCTCGCTGCATTCTACAAGTGCTGTTAAAAATAATCCGTGACTCTGGGCTGGCTGCAGCTGCTGCTCCTGCGTGATTCCCAAACAGCTCCCGGCTCGGCTCTGCTCCTTCCCCGCCTCCAGGCTCAGCCCTTGCCTGGGGGCTGAGGGATGAGCTCAGTCCTGGGTTTCCCTGAGGTGATTTTTTCCCCCCGGGAAAGATGCCGGGAGCTGCCTGTGCTCTTGCTGCCGCTGCCAGGTTGCGATGCCGGGGCTGGGATCTGGGGGTGGTGGCGCTGGGATGGGGCACAGTCCCCGGGGCCTGGCCGGAGCAGCGTTCCCGGTGCCGCTGGCAGGTGTCCCTGCGGAGGGACAGTCCTGCTGTGCCGTGTGTCACCGCCGGCACAGCCTCTCCCAGACCCGGGAAGCGGCTCCAGGCCCTTTGCTGTGCTTGTGGCAGCTCTCCCCAGCGCTCAGGGAAGATTTTCCGGAGTGTCTCCAAGAAATGCTAATTGCTTTGGCTTCGCTCGGCGCAGCAGAGCCACTGGGCACGCAGGGCTCTTAGTCAGCTGAGAGATCTGCCAGATCCTTCCTCTGGATCCCCTGGAGAGCTGCTGGAGTCTGCTGTGGCTCGTTCTGATCCCCACATCCCTGGGCCCACCTTGTCCCCAGGCTGCCCCAGACCTGTGGTCCCAATATCCAGCGGCGCAAGGCGCTGTGAACTCTCTTTGGGATGTGAAACACCCCAAACTCACCCTGGCAGGCACAGCGTGGAGTCAGATGCACCCCTCGTGCTGCAGGAAGGGTGGCTGGAGGGATAATGAGAGTTTCCCATCCTGGGAATGGGGATGGAGCTCGTGCTGAGGCAGGAGCCATCAGTGCTGCTCTGTCTGTCCTCCCCAACCCCTGGGGTGCTGCTGCCCACCCTGCTCTGCCACCGGGAATGAAAGCCCCGTGCAGGTGGCTTTGTTGGTGCAGGCAGCTGGGAAACATTCCCTGGCTTTGCCCTGCTGGAACTGCAGGGAAAAAGTGCTGCTAACAAGGCTGCTGTGCCAGACCCGCCAGGCTGTCACATCCAGGCCATCTCCCTCTTGCTCTCTTGTCTTTTTTTATTGTTTTTCCCTCCCTCATGAGTTAGACAGGAACCCCTGGAAGCAGAGGCTGTGCTGGGTCAGCCCTGCCCGACTCCAGGGAATGGTGGAGCTGGAGAGGGTGTCCTGCCTGATCCTTGTGGGTGGTTCTGAGCCAGCAGCGCTGTCCTGGCTGGAGAGTCCATCTCCATTCCCACCCGGAATCCTGCATCCTGCCCTGGGGTCCCAGCACGGGAAGGACGTGGGAGTGAGCCCAAAGGAGGGACACCAGGATGATCAGAGGGATGGGGCAGCTCTGCTGGGAGGAAAGGCTGGGAGAATTGGGATTGTTCAGCGTGGAGAAGAGGAAGCTCTGGGGCGACCCAATTGTGGCCTTCCAGGACCTGAAGGGGCTGAAAGAGGGAGAGAGACGATTTACAGGAGCCTGGACTGACAGGATGGGAATGGCTTCGCACTGACTGAGAAGGTTTAGATTGGATATATGGAAGGAATTGTTCTCTGGGAGGGTGGGGAGGCCCTGGCGCAGGTTGCCCAGAGAAGCTGTGGCTGCCCCTGGATCCCTGGAAGTGTCCAAGGCCAGGTTGGACAGGGCTTGGAACAACCTGGGATAGTGGAAGGTGTCCCTGCCCATGGCAGGGGGGGAACGGGATGGTCTTTAAGATCCCTTCCAACCCAAAGCATTCCATGATTCTGCCCCTGGCCCCTGCTCCCACCTCGCCTGCCCTTTTGTGGGAGCGCCCTGTGGGTGTCCAGAGCGAGGGCTGGCCGGGAGAGGACACCTGAGGCCGCCCCAGCCCTCTCTGCCCCCTTGGCCGGTCGGGTGGCAGCAAGGCTCCGGTTTGGGACACAATTCCATCGGCAGGCGGCTTTTGGCTCGCTCACCCAAAAGCACCACAAAGCTCACGCTCATTTTCCCCGCGCTGAAAGGGCGCTTGTTCCCCGCGCAGTGCCAGCTCCGCCGGGCCCGTCGCTGGCCCGTTAATTGTCGCTAATGAGGAGCGGGGCGCGGTGGCTTCCCGAGGCTGTTGGGGACAGGCTGTCGCCTCGGCTCGGGAGGGACAGCTCAGCGGGGAAGGGAGGCGTGAGCTACATGAATGGCTCCGCTAACGAGGGATGCTCCAGTTCCGCGCCCGCGGCACGGGAGGGCGGCGGGGAGGGTTGACGGGATCCCCGCTGCTTTCCCGGACGCGGAGGGATTTATTTACACGCGGACGGCAGCGAGGTGGGCTGGGGAGGGCGAAACCCACCCTGCCCGCGAGGGAGGGCTCCGTCTCTGCGGCCCGGGGGCTTGGCCGCTCGCCCCCAGCCCGACGCTCCAAGGCTGTGTTTTCCCGGCCCCGATGAAAGGCAGCAAAGCTTTCAGCAGGAGCCAGCCGTGTCTGCCTGCCCGGAGCTTCCCGTGCCGCCAGCCCCCCTCCTTTGGAAGTCGGGATGCTGGAGGAGCCAAGGAGAGCACGAGTGCGGGGAGGAGGAGGAGGGAGGGGATGGGATTGCGTGGGAGCCGAACCCCTCGTGTGCCCAGGGGAGTTCATAGCCGTGGGTGTGCCTCGTCCTGCCGCCCTGCCCAGCACCGAGCCCTGCTTGGCACCCCTCGCTGGGCACCCAGGATGTGGCTGGGGGTTCTAAGCCCCCTTGGGAGTGTCACCCTGGCGCAGAGGTGTGTTTGGACCCGTGCAGGCTCCTCACCCCCAGCAGCAGCTTCCTGGGTGCCCAGCAGCTCCTGCGGTGTCTGTGCCGCTCACCTCAGTGGTTCCTTTCATCTCCTCTTTGCTGAAATGGCTGAGCTGCTTCACCAGGGCTTTTCCTGGGAGTTTTCTCAGCTTTCTTGCCGTTCTTGCCGGGTTTCCATGTGCGTGTGGCCTCCTCGTGCTCCCTGGGTTGCCGCTCCTGTCCTCAGAACCGGTGGGCTGAGGCACCAGCCCAGCACTCACACCGTGCCTGCAGGAGCCTGTGGCTGTGGCTGCTGCTCAGCTGCAGCGAGGGCGACTCTGCAGAGCGGGATCTCCCCTCTGGGATTTGTTATTTCATTAGGATAAACAGCCAAGTGGGATGTTATTTTCCATTCCAGCTGAGAGAGGTCGGAGTCGCTGCTTTCTGACCCAAACCCTGATGTGTGTTTTTGAATTCTCTGCCTTCCAAGTGGGGAGGAGAGGTGAGGGCGGAGGGTGTGGATGCAGCTCGTGTTCCTGCAGTACCAGGATTGATGACAAGGTGTTGGTGGCTGCCCCTCTGTCTCCTGCTCTGGCCCTGGTTTGGGGTTCAGCCCCAGTGAGGTCTTTGTTTTCCACTGGTTCCAGGCTCCTTTCATAACCAGCCACGGTTGTTGTGGGCTTGGGACTGTGCTCTGCTTGAGGGTCTTGCTATTCTGACCCCTAAAATACCTTTGGGGAGCTCGGGCAGCCCTGCTCCACTCGTGAAGCAGCAGGACAAAGAGCTGGGCTGAGAAATGTGCCTGGACCCCAAAACTGGGGCGGAGTGGGAGAGCCCTGAGCTGGTGTGACCCAAAAGCTGAGCCAGTCCATCTGTGCTGCCGGAAGGTGCTGGAAGGAACAACCTCACCCTAACACCCAGCCATCCATCACCCAACGGGCTCTGAGGTCTGAGAGCCGCCCTGGGGTGTGGAAGGGCTCCTCAGGGGTCTGTGGTGTCACCTCCTGGGGCTGCCAGGGGGATGTGCCCTGTCCTGGGGGGATCAGAGCTGGGACAGCGGGGCCACCAGAAAATGTCTGCGGTGCACTCAGGGCACACCCGGGCTGGTTTTGCCGAAGGTCATCCCAAGGTCACCTCCATCTTCCACCACGGTTTTTTTCCTGCTCCACGGCTCCCTCCTATCCCAGCCTTTGCTCCCTGACCTCAGTATGTTTGCCTTTCCTGCTTCTTTTCCTTCCACCCCACCTTCCTCCTCTCTCTGCTTTGCCTGGCTCTCTGCTGGCAGCTTTGTTCGCCCGGCTGTGTACTGGGGTTGCCATGGCGACTGCCAGAGCATCTCTGCATCCCACAGCAGTGGTCCTGCGCCTGTTGTGGCCACGGGGAGCGGCAGGGCACCCTCTGCCCCTCACCGGGGCCATGTGCCACCTCCTCCCGGGGCTGGCATTCCCTGGGGACATCCCCGTGGCACATCCTGGTGTCTGGGGAGGGAGGGGACAGCGCGGGGTGGCCCTCAGCAGCTCAGGCTGGGGTGCAGGGGCTGGGGGAGGGACTGGCACGGCACAGCTTTGTTGCTGCCAGGAACGTTTCAATAAAACGTTCAATAAATATTTTTTAACGAGCAAACGCTACTTAAGGGAAACAGAGGAGCTGCTGCAGCACAGGGAGCCCCTTTGGGCTCAGAGGCAGAGCTGCCTGTGGCCTCGTGGTGCCGATTGCAGCGACGATTGCTCCTCGCCGTGCCTGTCAGGAGGGCTGGGCCCCTCTCAGGAGATGGTGGGGATGACGTGTTGTGAGCTGATTACCGGGGAAATGCGCATTTACCGGGGATTTCTGCTGCCACCGACATTGATCTCCCGTGTAGCCGCCAAACCCCCATAAATAATCTGATTTTGATAATCAATTGCTATCGCAGCCCCCCTATAAATCTCAATTAAATGCACATTTATCTCGCATCCAGTTGCCAAATTTGCTGGTGCCTGTGTGTCCTGCTGCTTGCCCGGGGCAGGCGGCCGTGCGTGAGCGAGCCCGAGTCCGTTTATCAGCCAGCCCGGGACCCAAAGGTGCCTTGCCAAGGTGGGGCGGCCACAGCAGCAGCCACACTCCTCTCCCGTGGTCCCACAGGGAGAGCCCAGCACATCCCAGCGTCATTGTTGCGCCTGGCTCTTCCCAGCCCGGTCTCGAGGCTGGGATTGGCGGGGAGGGCAGAGACTGTGCCTCTGGAGCGTGCCAGGGAGGGGAGATGGAATTGCCAAAATCCACGTGGGGGCTTCCAACAGCTCTAGCCTGGGGTGGAAGCTGGGATTGTGTTGGGTTTGGTTGAGTCCTGACCAGCCTTGGATCAGCTGCAGGGATTTTCCAGCCTCAGTGCTGGTGGATGGGTCAGAGGGTGCGGGATGTCCTGCAGGGAGGAGGTGACCAGTGGGACAAGGTGCCACCAGCTTCCCTCAGAGCTGGAAGGAGATTCTAGGCCTCAGCCGGGCTCTGCTTGTTGTTGGGGCCACACTGATTTATTTTATCTTCTTCTTTTGGCAACCGTGCGCCCCAGGGAGGGCAGAGGGAGCTGGGTGCTCCTGGCACAGCTCTGGGGACATTGGTCCATGCTGGGGACCTGGTGGGGACACGGCACACTTCCCTCTGCCCTTCATGGTGTGGGATTTTGGCCCTCCCCCGGAGTTCTGGACCCCACAGCCGCCAAGGCTGATGTTTGTGTGACCACGGGGCTCTCCCTGGCACGGGGTTCCACCACTGCCCCCCCCCACCTGCTGTGTTTCCCTCTCTGCCCCCCATATGCAGGGCCAGGTGTCTCCAGTGCGCTCCCCGGGGGGTGGGGACAATCTTTTTATGGCCACTTAAAGGCTCCATTTGCCGCCTTTAACAGAATTAGAGCAGGGATCACAACCGATTAAGAAAAGCAGTAAACACCCTCCGTGCAGGGACCCCGGCAGGCTCTGCCCAGCTCCCCTCTGGAAGGGGATTTGCACAGGTTTTGGGGGATGCTCTGTGTTAGGGGACTGCAGGAGTGGGTTTCCTCTCTCCCAACCCCACAAGGTGCAGGGAGTTTGGTTCAGGAGGGCTCCAAGGGGATGTGGCCGTTCCCTCCTTGCTGCAGCCAGGAGCTGAAAGAGATCCCAGTTGTTTCAGAAAGCACCTTGCCAGGATAGAAGAGCACTTAGAGGAATTTGGAACCTGCCAGGGAAGTTCCTGATAGGTTTTGCCCCCAGCCCTGAGCTGAAATCCATCCCCTGGAATGGGACTGGCTGGGGGGGCTGCTGGTCTGGAGCCTCCCGTCCCTCTGAGCACGTGCTGGTGGCACTGAGATGGCTCTGTAAGGAATATCCCTCCCCTGCATCCTATTTCTGGGGACATTGTCCCCTCTGTGACGCCAGGCCCTGCTTTGCCAGCTGTCACCCCCAGCCCAAATTCCCATTTCGTTGCATTAATATCCGTGCTGTGTCTCCGGGTGGGGATCTGATTTCACTTGGCTCCCCGGAGTAGAAAGGGTTAAAAATAGCAATTCCAACACCCCTCATTCCCTGGCTATGACGCAGCCTCCCAGGTTGGAGTTACAATGCCAACAGGAATATGGTTTAAAATAAAACAAGTGAGTGTTCTGCGCTCCATGGAATGGGAGAAACCGGCTCCAGCCTGGAGAAAAGACATGGAGGAGCCTCTGGTTTTATAAAACAGGGAAGAGTTTGTGGCCAGATAACTGCTGCTGCACGCAGGGTGATGAGCGGGGTAATTCAGGAGGTTCTCAGCCCACCAGGGAACCCACGGGAGAAGGCAGGAAGGAATGAGCTCAGCGCACTCTGCTCGGGAGCATCACGTGCGGAGCACCTCGCCAAGGATCCGCTGGACTCCAAACCCAGCCAGCAGGGCAGGGATGCGCCGGGCTCAGCAGCACAGAGGCTCCCGGGAAGCTGCAGGGTGCAGGCAGGGACCATCCAGGTGGATCCTCTCCCAAAAGTGGTCCCAGACGCTGGAAGCAACAGCCTGCTGCGAGATGGCGAGGTGCCAGCCTGGCTCTGCCTCCTCTGACGGGGCTGCTTCTCTGAGCTGGCAGAGAAAATCCTAAATCCCCACATTTTTTTTTTTTCCCCTCTCAGACGCTGGCCTAGTTTAAAAATGTCAGCTCCTGGCTTTTCTTTTGTAATATTTTAAATATAGCCCCCGCTCCGTTCCCGATGGATGCGCCGTGCGTCGGGGAGACGGCGCCGAAATCCACCGGGCTCGTGGGTGGAGGTTAAAGGGAAGAAGCATTTCCAGACGGGAAGCTGCGAACGCACGGCCCAGCAGCAGCCAGCAGCAAATCCCCCCCGGCAGCAGGCAGGAATAAGCTCCTTTCTGTCCCGGCTGTGTCCGGGTGTGCGTGTGAGCGGCGAGCCTGAATGTTTCCATTGTGTCAGCTCCTGTCCCGGCCACCCTGGCACTGCCTCCCCTCCGAGGGGACACGCCACCAGCTGACAGCTCCTCTGCCCTTTTCCTTCCTCGGAAAGCCCCTCTGCTGCGTCCCCTTTGGGGTTTTTAGGGGGTTTTCAGCTGGGGCGGGTCCCTCGTGCTGCAGCTCGCCCAGGCTGCTGGTCCCGGCTGGTGGGGGTGGATGATCCCCCCGGGCTCCCTGCGCTCCCACACAGCCAGGACTGGCTCCCAGCACTAAACACAGGCTCTATTTAGCAGGAAATCTGGCCCCAGCAAAGTGATGAGCTCAGGCTTTTCATCTTTCGGCCAAGTTTGGACTCTTCTATTCTGCACATCCCTCAGCTTTGGGATCCAAGTGTAGCCCCTTGCATGGACCCCCCCAAAGCCTGTCCAGCCCAGCTGGAGCTGAAAATAGCATCTGTGCGCTGAGGCTGGGGCCAGCCCTCAGTCAAGGCCTCTCCTCCTGCTCTGGCTGGCTGAGCTGCCTGGGGCTCACCCCCTTGGCACGCCTCAGGAATCAAATCCGGGGAGGAGATGGGCTCTGGATGGTGCCTGGCTGCCAGGTGGGCTGTGTCCCTCCAGACCACCCTGCCAGGCCAGCAAGACAGAGGCTGGAGTGGCCCAAAGCTCCTGCTGGCAGTGACAGCTCTGGTTTGTTTGGCCCCACACTTGGAGGACTGGTGGGATGCAGTGGGGGATGTCACAGAATCCCAGAATGGGCTGGGTTGGGAGGGACCTTAAAGCTCATCCAGTTCCCCCCCTGCCATGGGCAGGGACACCTTCCACTATCCCAGGGTGCTCCAAGCTCAGTCCAGCCTGGCCTTGGGATGGCCACAGTGGAGGAGGGGAGGTGGGGAAGCCTTTCTTAGGTGCTCTTGCTCTGGAGTGCTGGAGGTTTGGGGCTGGGGCGGTGTCCCCTGGGTATGGCAGCTCCAGCAGGGCACAGGGAAGCTGCTCCCAAGGACTTGTCTGGACACTGGCTGCAGTGTGGTGGCCTCAGGGGGTCCTGCTGCCCCTGGGATCCACAGAGGGTCACCAAGCACAGCCACGTGTCACCGTGACTTCAAAGATGGATTTGTGCTCACCCAGATCCCTATCCCAGGGTGGAGTATCCCTATTCCCAGCCCAGCCCTGCTTTGGGACCCAGGCAGAGCTCAAGCCATGGGTGTGCCACGTGCCTCTGCACATCTTCCTCCTCCTCCTCCTCCTCCTCCTCACGCCCCCTCCCTCACCCACCGTTCCTCTGCACCCACCGCAGCTCAGGCAGGAGTTTTTAAGCTGTACCAGATGTAAGGAGGAAATCCCATCCTCAGCCTCCCCGCGGGGCTCCCTCCTCCCCCGCCTCCAGCGAGCCTTCCTGCAGCCCCAAGCGCCGGTCCCAGGGAGGGCTGCACATCTGCCGGGAGCCACGGCCAACGCCGGGAGCGGGCTGGGAATGCCGCCGGCTGCAGGAAGAGGTGTGGGAGGTGAGAGGGCAGGGAGGTGGTCGTGGCCCCTGCTGTGTTCCTGGCCGTGTGTGAATCGAGGCCCTCCCCAGCCCTGCACATCCCGTGGCACCGAGCATGGGATGAAGGTGCCTTGTGCAGGGTCCGTGGCTGTGGGGAGCCCCGTGGAGCCGGGGTCTGGTCCAACTGTGATGCTCCAGGGCCCTGGGGATCAGAACAGCTCTGATCTGGTTCTCTCCAGACCTGCTCATCCCAAAAGCATCCTGGGGACTGCTGTGGTCCTTGCTGGTGCCCCACTGTCCTGGGCTCTGGTCACCAAGAGCCTCGGGCACATCTGGAGCTGGCTGTGTGGGCAGCTCCTGCTGGGACAGATCCCACTGTCATCACTGGGACATTCTGGGACTCTTCCATGAGCCTGGCCTCGTGTCAGAGCGGGATTTGAGCTCCAGGGCTGGGCCCAGCTGAAGTCCTCGCAGAGATTCCAAGAGGAAGGAATTGCAGAGGTGCAGAGTCCTTGGGAAAGGGAAGGAGGGGCAGAGGGGCTGCTCACCCACCCCAGGACAGGAGCTGGCACCAGCCCTCCCCTGGCACCCGGGACGGCTGTGCTGGCCTCTCCTGTGGGGCACAACGCCCTGCTCCGGGCTGGCCACGGCTCCTGCGCTGGGCAGCCGTGATTGCAGCAATTATTAATTAAAATGTGATCTCCCCTTTCTCATCCTCTCCCCGAGACACCAAGCGCTGCTGAAATATTCTCAGGGATAACAGGGAGGGGAATGAAGTAGTTACTGGGAAATTTGAGCTGTGCCTGTCGGAGATTTATTGCTGTTCCTGGAGCCGGTGATTCCCTGTCGGGCTCTGCATCTCCAGCCCCACACTCTGGAATATCGGACCTGCTGGGAATGCAGGGGGAAGAGCACTGTGGGTGGGACACGGTGTGATAGGAGGAGGATCTGTGTGGCCCAGGAGGGAGCTGGGAAAGGGGCTCAGCCTGGAGAAAAGGAGGCTCAGGGGGGACCTTCTGGCTCTGCACAGCTCCTGACAGGAAGGGGCAGCCAGGGGGGGTCGGGCTCTGCTCCCAGGGAACAGGGACAGGAGGAGAGGGAACGGCCTCAGGCTGTGCCAGGGGAGGGTCAGGTTGGACATCAGCAGGAATTTCTCCATGGAAAGGGTGGTCAGGCACTGGCAGGGGCTGCCCAGGGAGGTTTGGAGTCCCCATCCCTGGAGGTGTCCAAGGAAGGCCTGGACGTGGCACTCGGTGCTCTGGGCTGGGGACAAGGTGGGCATCGGGCACAGCTTGGACTCGATGGGCTGGGAGGGCTTTTCCAACTGAACCAATTCTGGGATTCTGTGGATATTCCTTGTGGAGAGCCTGGTGCAAACAGCGTCGGGAGCAGAGCTGGGCAGCAGCCGGGAGGATTTTCCCCAAATCCCGGTTCCATCCCGGTTGAGGGGCCGGGTGTGGGCAGGTGGGCAGCAGCTCCCTCGGGGCTCCCAGTCACACCAGTTTGGGGCCCCGTGGAGCCCAGGGCTCTGCTGGAAGAGCAGAGACACAAACGTGCGAGCACCGGGAGCCCCGGCTGCAGCTGCAGCTCCGGGAGATCTCGTTGCCATGACAAGCTGGGCGAGCGTTATCCGGGAAAAAAAGATCCCGGTGGAGATGGGAGCAAGGCTGCCAGCGTGGAGGGCACATGGATCCCGTGGGAATCGCGCACTGGTGCGGCTGCAAACACCGACTGCACACACTGAACTTCTGATCTGCCAGGGTTACACCCTCAGGGTCTCCTCCCTTGCTCCAGCCCCTTCCCGAGCTCTGTGCCCCCCAAATTCCCACACGTGGGGGTGCAAAGCCACATTCCTGGCCCCTGGCCCTCCTCCAGTCCCCTCACAGCCGTCCTGGCAGGGTCCTGTCAGGAAAGGGAAGGTGTCACTTCTCCCAGATAGCGACAGGACAAGAGGAAACGGCCTCAGGCTGTGCCAGGGGAGGGGCGGGTTGGACATCAGGAGGAATTTCTTCCTGGAAAGGGTGGTCAGGCATTGGAACTGCCCAGGGAGGTTTGGAGTGCCCATCCCTGGAGGTGTCCAAGGAAGGCCTGGACATGGCACTCGGTGCTCTGGGCTGGGGACGAGGTGGGCATCGGGCACAGCTTGGACTCGATGGGCTGGGAGGGCTTTCCCAACCTCAGTGATCCTGTGAAATTCCCAAGCCACAGCCCTGCCAGGCAGAGGAGCTCGTGCCACCAAGCCCTCTGCTTGTCCATTTATTTAGTGGCTGTGACCGGTGACAATCCAGCTTTAAAGGATGGGAAATGAATCCTATTAAAGACCCCGGTGCCCCCGAGCGAGCACCGCTGCTGGGATGAGAGCATGGATAGCACGGGATGCAGCTCTGGGCACGGATCAGTGAGGGGCTGGGAATGCAGGACACTCACCCTCCTCCTTTGCCTGGGGAGTGGCAAAAGACCCTCCTTCCCTGGTTGGGAATGGGGAATGAGGCTCTGGGTGTGAGTGCCACACCAGCGAGGATGCACATGTGGTGCCCGTGGTGCTCCCTGGCCGCTGCCAGGCCGGGAATGGTTGGGATGCAGCGTGTTCCTGGCTCCCAGGAGTGGCTGCCAGGCCGGGAATGGTTGGGATGCAGCGTGTTCCTGGCTCCCAGGAGTGGCTGCCAGGCCGGGAATGGTTGGGATGCAGCGTGTTCCTGGCTCCCAGGAGTGGCTGCCAGGCTGGGGAAGCTCAGGAGCCCACAGGGGCTCTCTGGTGTCGGGCTGCTCCGCACTCATGTCCTCAAATTTCCCCGCAGCTCCGAGAAGTAGAAGAGCAGCTGTTCCCTCTTTTCGCTGGGAATCTGGGAAAATCACAGCTGCAGCAGTCAGTGCTTCCAGCAAACCCCAGATCCCTCACTCGGGGCACCCCAGGGTGCTGCTGGAATGGGGCTGGGGGTTCCTGCAGAGAAAGGGGTGAAACCTGCTGCAGTTCCAGTGGGGTCTTTGGGTTTCCCTGCTTTCTTTGGGTTTCCCTGGCACATCCCAGCCCTCCTGTGTGGGAAGCAAACATCCTGCAGGCCGGCACGGGCAGCTGCCGGCGGCCAGGTCAGCATGGGAGGACAATCACGGCTTCCTCCACGCTCATTTGGAGAATAATTTCCACAAACACAGCCAGAAACGAACTCTGCTGTGCAGGCAGGGCCCTGGCTGTTCACTGCTCCATCTTTTTTGTTGTTTTCCTTCTATCCTCTTTATTTTTCTGCTTGTCTCCTTCTCCTTTGTCTCCTCTGGCTGCTTTTGAGCTCCCTGCTCTCTCCTTCTGCAGTGACCCAGCTCCCACCCCGGCCCAAAGTCCTGCCACGCCCTTACCTGATGCTTTGGCACCCGTTTGGGCACCTGGGACATTCCAGTCCTCCAACACCCAGCTAAAGGGTGTTCCCTGCTCTGTGTGATGCCAGTGCTGGCCCAGCATCCCCAATCCCATACCCTGTCCCGTGCTGGCATCGCCACTCCAGCTCCCTGGTGCCATCCTCACCGTCCTGTGTCACACCAGGGAGGGGACACAGCACGGCAGTGACAGGGGCAAGGGCCAGCCTGAGGCAGGTGGGAGCAATAATTGGTCCTGATCTAATTAGGGAAGCCTAGGGCTGGATTAGGAGCTGGGGCAGGGAGGGGTTTTAGCCATAAGCTGCAGATGGCTTTGCCTGGGAGCCAGGAGAGGAGAGGAGAGGCTGGTGTGGACTGGAGAGGAATCATAATCCTGCTTGGAATATGCTCCAGGCTGCCTGACAGAGCTGTTTCCTGAGGGTTTGGGAACACCCCAGTGCCTGCTCTGGGTGAGGCCCCACTGCTCCCAGCCCACATTCCCACACTGCCAGTGCCTGTCCCAGCCCAGTCCTCGTGGGGACAGCAATGGATGCGCTGCAAACAGTGGGAGAAGCAGCCGGAGCTGCTCCAGGGTCAGACTATCCCACAGCATATCCATGGTATCTGTCCCCATCCCATCAGGAGCGCTCGGCCTGCCCCAGCTTAAAAATGTAAATATTAAATAAGGAACAGTGTGGTGCTTCTGGATTTTACTGAGGGGAAGGCTCAGAAGAGAAAAATCTTTTGTCCAAAGGTAAATATGGCATTTTCTCCATGATGGACATGACTTTTATCCGTGGAAGCTCCATGGGAAGCAGTGGCCGGAGCACCGGGAGGGCCGAGCAGGGATCAGATTCACCACCAGAGCTGAGTTGGTCCCTTCCTTTATTTTTGGGGTAACTTGGCTGATCCTTCTGCTGTGTCCCTGGGCCAGCCCTGTGCTGCTGGCAGCCCCAGTGTGCTGAGGGGTCTGGAGCAGGCACATTCCCGCAGGACAGGGGCTGAGCCTCTCCCCGTGCCTGCTGAGGAGCCAGCACCACCTGGCTCCAATCCCATCCTTCCCTTCCTTCCCAAGGCATTTTTGTGGCCGCAGCCAAGCTCTGGCCGCGGCAGGACCGGAGCCCTTGGCCCCGCTGCTGATGAGAAACCCATATCCCGTGGCCCTGGAGGTCCCACCCTTCCTCCCTGGCCACCCGTGGGACTCAGCGCAGCTCCTGCCTGGAGGGGAAATCCTCCCCCTCGCCCTCACCTCCCGAGGCCTTTGGAGCCGGCCAGGTCACCCCGAGTCCAGCAGGAGGATTTGGGGTGCGGGGTCCCCGAGCGTCACCCCTTTGTCCCCATACCCCAGTGGGGGTTCCTTTCCCCTCATCCCCCAGTCCTGCCCGCTGTGTCCCACCCCCCGTGCTTCACCCCGGCCTCTCCCTCAGCCTCCAGCGCTTCCAGCAGAATTCCTTCCTGGCCACTCACTGCCGCCCCTCAGCCCTGACGCCTGCGGGGCTGCTGCGCTGCCAGGGCTGGGCTTCCTCTTCCTGAGCCTCCCCAGCCCCGCTCCCGACCCCTCTCCTCGCCCCAGAGCCGTGGATTCGGCCCTTCCCAGGGGCTGCCAGCCGTGCCCAGCTCGGGTGCCCGGTGGGAATGCCCAGCTCCCCTCGCCCCTCCCGGTGGAGCTGCATCCCACACCCAGCCTGTGCCACGCTGGTCCCACCACTCCCACGGGAGGTTCTGAGAGGAGGATTTACAGCCCAGGGACCGGGCAGGGGTGGCTGGGGTGAATTGCTCATTGTGAGGCAGCAGGGAGCAGTGGGAAGCTGCTGGAAAGAGTTCATCCTCACGGAGGTGTGAAGATTCCTGCCGGCATCATCCGCCCTGCTGCTGCTCCCCAGCATCCAACATCCAGCATTCCAGGGGCTGGATCCCACCTGGCACCCACCCCGCACACAGCCAGCACCTCCTTGCTCACCCCTTCCTCCAGGTGCCAAGGCTCAGCCCCTGCATCACCCTCAGCTTCCCCTCTCCTTATTGATTTCAGGATGAATGCTTTGCTTTCCCACGGTCCCCTCCACGTGTGGCTCTCCCAGCATTGTGCAAATATTAATTAGTAGCAGTTAATTAAGCCAGGCAGCCCCATCCTCCCGTGGAGATGCTGTGTCTCAAACATGCTGGCAGCAGGGCAGGGCAGGCAGAGCTGGGTGGGACTTCCAGGTACCTGTGGATAATGATCCAAACCCCACCTGGAGCAGCTTTTCCACCTGATAGAACTTCCTGGAGGGCCAGCGGGCTGGGAGAGGTGGGAAACCAGCAGCACCCAGTCTGGTCCCAGTAAGGGAGGGTGGATGGATCTTTAAAAACGCCTCTGGCTGCTCTTGCTTTGCTGCTGCTGGAATATGAGGGGCTGTGGGATATGGGGCCGCCTGAGGGGAACCCAAGCTGCTGGTGGAGCTCACCTGGAGCCCCCGGGGGGCTGTGCCCTGTGGTTTGTGTCGGTGTTGAGCAGCAAACCCTCCAGGGCAGATGGAAGTCATTCCCTGTCATCCCTCCCCTCCTGAAGGGCTCGGAGTGTTCCAGAGGCAGCAAAAGGATTTCCCCACCCTGCTGCTGCTTGCCGGAGGGCTGGACGCTGCAGGAAGAGCGCAGGAAGACAAACAAGGTCGTTGACCCTCCTGAACCGAAGGAGCGGGATTGCCCAGGGATGCGCGGTGGGAATTGCAGCTTGTTCCCTGCGGCGAGCTTGGGGCAGCGCTGGGGCAGGGTCCCCGTGCCCTGCTGGGGGACACAGCTCCTCTGCACGGCCCCGGGTGATGTTTGGGGTCTGTCCCCCCCGGCCGGGTCACGCTGCCCGTGCACGGCCACTGCTGCCTGACCCCGGGGCCGCGCGGGGCAGCAATCCCTGACCGGAGGTGCCACCTTAATCCGGATCAGTGGGAATCCGGCGAGCGCCCACGCAGCCCCGTGGCACTTCCCTGCCCGGCTGTGCCCACGGCCGCTCCGGGGGCTCTGCCCATCCCGAGCCAGCCAGGACACGGGCACAGCCCCGCGGGAGCCTGTTCTGCACTGAGAGGAGAGCCCAAATGCAGGAATTGTTGGCCACAACCAGCTCGCCCAGGGACAAAGCAGGAGCAAACCGGGGGCAGATTAAGGCATTCCTTGGGCAGCTCCCGCCCCCTCTCCATGCCTGCTGTCTCCCGGCCTGCGAGGCCGCTAATGCTACTTACATTATTAGGGGATTATTCGGGTGTAATGAGCTTTGCCCCGCTCAGCTGGCCCTGCTCGGGGCTGTGGGATGTGTAATACTTCCTGCACGGGGCCACGAGGCGGGCAGCTGCCGCCTGGAAAACAAGCAGGGCCCGGCCACACAATGCAGGAATGTTCCCGGACGAAATTCCAGCCCGGGCTGGAGGTTAAGCACAAATCGGGGAGCTTTGGGTGCAGCGCCCAACAAAGCGGGAGGGGGATGGAGCCCTGAGCCGGGTCCTGCCCCGTCCCCACGGGCGCAAACAGGAGGGACTGGATCGGATCCATCTCTGCCCGTGGTGGAACGCGGCTGAAAGCATCTTTTCCATGCTCAGCTCCTCTCCCTGTGCCTCCCTCCCATCAGGGCTTGGCGATGCGTTGCTATGGACACCAGGAAGTTTTCCCTGGAGACCAGAAGGCCGCACGAAGCGATGCCTGCGTTTTCTGACATAGATCAGTATTTTTGTCGTCTCCTCCTTTTTATTACGAATCTGTAAGCGTGGATGAATTCCCAGCTTGTCCCCCTGCCCGTGTCCTGCTCTCCTCTCCGAGCTTTGTGGATTTCTGTGGCTGTGTCCCAGGGCTTGGCCTCGGCTCCGTTCTGGGCCAGGGTGTGAGCGCTGGGTGCGTGGGAGGAAGTTCCATCTCTGTAACCCTTGCTCTGCTGGAGACCCCTGCAGAGAAGATCCCTCATTTATTCCAGCCTCGGGGGATCCCGTTGGTGCCCTCAGGCTGCTGCAGAGCTCCTGGGCACCCCTTGCTACTGACACAGGAGGTCCTGGATTCCTGTTCCCGGGGTTGTGCCTCTTGGGTGGGGGTTCCCTGCTCCCTTCCTTGTGGTTGGGACCTCAAAGTCATTTAAGTCTAGATTAATTAGTGTCTCTGTTGGTCTGAGCTCCAGGTCTGACTCCCATTTTGTCACTCCTCTGTTGGCACTTGGTGTCCTTTAGTGTCTTGGGAACCTCTGAGAGCTCTTGGCCTGCACAAGCACGACCAGCAGGGAGGTCCCAGCAGGTCTTGGAAGTCCAGGCTGGAGCCTGAGCTTTGCAGGAGGGCACCCACAGCTTCCCTTGCAGCCTCAGGTGGAGCTTGGCAGGGCAGCCCATTTCCAGCAGCTCCAGGGATGGAGCCATGCTCAGGGAGGGTCAGCCCGTTTCCCGGAGGGAAGCAGTGCTGTGGCTCTGGGCACTTGGCACAGGGAATGGGAATTTATTGTGACACAGCCTCAATGTCATTTTGACTTCTCTTGCTCTGCTTTTGAAGCCAATAATGGGCTGTTTCTGTTCCCTGTCACTTGATCTGCCCCTCAGTGAGCGAGCAGCCTCTGCTGAGTGATCTCCTGTGTCCCGTGTCCCTTCTTCCCTGCTCTGGAGGCACTTCACAGGCTGCCTTTCAATCAGCTGCTTCTCTTGTTCCTGGGAATGCGGTTCAGCGCTGGGGCAGGAATTCTCTGGCCCATTGAAATCCGGCTTTTTGCTGCTCGAGCTGCCCGAATCGTGACTCCCTCTCGGAAATCTGACAGCGAATAACTCCTGTGCTGCTTGGCCCCTGCCTGCGGTGCTTGGCGTGGGGTCAGCCTGGCTGGAGCTCCTGCACAGCCCAGGCATTCCCAGGTGGAGCAGGGAAAGCAGGAGCTGCTCTGGAACGCCTTTCCTGTGTGTGTTTGGGGATTGCCTGGAGACAGCAGAAGGATCCGTACGGAGCAGGGGGGTTTCACCCTGGAGCAGGGGGGTTTCACCCTGGAGCAGGGGGGTTTCACCCTGGAGCAGGGGATGAGGCTGCTGGGCATCACCTGTGTGGTGTTCCCAGAGGGGTGAGGAGTGGAAGGGAGTCCCTGGAATGTCTGCAGCAGGAAAATTTGGCTCTTGCCCTCCCCTGCAGCCCCCGGCTCCTTCCAGACCCTCCACGCGCCACGGGGCCACTCTGGAAGGAGCCGTGGGCCTGGGATGCTGCTCCTCGCTGAGGAGGTGACAGTCCCACCAGGGCCAAGCCCTCGATTGCTGTGATGTTTGAAAGCTCCTTGAAAAACGACTTCTCCTTCCAGTTCCGAAGCAAACAAGCGGGAGCTCCAAGAAAGCAGCAGTTCCTTCCCGTGCCGCTGCCGGGGCCGTGCTCGCCGGGCTCGGGGCGGGTCAGCAGCACCGGGGCTGAGCACAGCAGGGGGGGTGATCCTTGAATTGTCCTGCACCTGCCAGGGGGACAGGAGAGCATCCAGGGAGCTCTGCGTGGCTTTGGGACGATGCTGTGACCTGGTTGTCCGTGCAGGGACAGGGAGCAGTGCCCAGGTACTGACCCTGCGCAGGGCTTGGGGCTGCAGACCAGAGACCAGACAGGGGAAGGGGCTCTTTGGTGGGGCAGGGAAATCCCAAATCCACACGGGGCTGGGCTCCCTTCTCAGAGTCGCGGGGTGCTGCCCTTTGCCCCCAGTGACAGCCTGCTGTCCCCTGGCTGTGCCGCAGAGACCAGCGCGGTGACACCCGGCCGTGTCCCCAACCCTAACGGACCCTTCCCCTCTCTCCTTTTGCCCTCCCCCCTTTGTGCCAGCAGTTCCCTACCAGCAAAACCCCTACACCCCTGGGAGCAGCTCCTCTGTCATCCAGTGCTACCGCTGTGGGGACACCTGCAAGGGCGAGGTCGTGCGTGTCCAGAGCAACCACTTCCACATCCGCTGCTTCACCTGCCAAGGTAGGACAAGGATGCCCCAGGAGCCGGCGGCCAGCTCGTCCCACGGCCCTGGGGGCAAAGCAAAAGGCTGGGGACAGAACCCCCGGCACACTGAGATGTGGTCACATGCCTGGGAGTGGCAGCTTCCTGCAGGGGGGACGTGGGGTGGCACGGGGGTGGCACAGGGTGGGCAGTGCCCGCGTGATGCCAGAGCTGGAGGCTGTGAAGGGGTGGCCAAGACCTGAACTGCTCGAATGCCAGCAGCCTGTGGGTCCCCAAACATCCCCACGGCCCATCTGTGTCTGGGGGGGTCACCGTGTCCTTCAGCTGCCCCCAAACCAGGAGGAGGAGGAGGAGGCACTGCCAGCCTGGCTGAGAGAGGTGGGGAGATGCCCAGAGCAGCTCCAGATGGAGCTGGGGCTGGGTGACACCAACCAAGGTGCCGTGGGATGTCACAGGATGCAGCTGGGCCCTGGTGGCCCCCAGGGCTGGCAGGAATGGGGCAGAGTTTGGATGTTTGGATCCTCCTGGAGCAGCAGAGAGAGGAGAGCTGCAGAGCTGCTGCTGAAGGGCTCCTCAGCACCTTTCTTGGAGCAGCTGCTCTCAGCCAGGCCAGTGTGGGCTGTAAAATATCCCATTCCAGGGCTTTTCAAAGCTTTCCAAGCTCCCGACACCTTGTGCTAAGCAGGACATAATCCCCATCCCTCGGGCACACTTTCCTGCTCCTTTCCAGGGAGGTGGCACTTCCCGGGCTGTCCCCACCCTGCTGCAGCCCCGGATCTCTGGGAAGGGAGGGGTGTCCCGGGATGCCCCCAGGGCTGAGCTGCACCCGCAGGGCCCTGTGCTGAGCATCCTGCCCTTTTCCAGCTCTGACATGGAGGATCCAGCCAGAGCTGAGCATCCAGACAAAGAGCTGAGGCAGCCACCAGCTTCAAAGGGCCCGGGAGCCAGCAGGGAGAGCCTGGCACTGCTCACGGCCCCATTTCCAAGTGAAAGGGAATAAATAATGAGAGGAAATCCTCCTGTCTCACCTTCCCTCGCAGCTCTCACCTCCTGCTACGGCTGCCTGTCCCTGACGTGTCCCCGGGAGCCTGGCACGGGATCCCACAGCAAACAGGGCACAAATCAGCCTCATTTTACCTTCTTTCTGCTTCCTGGTGCTGTCCCAGAGCTGGTGGCCTGTCCCTCGTTGCTGACAGGCTCTTTTGGATACCCAGCCCCACACTGGGTACCCCCAGCTCCAGGGAACAGCTCGGCCAAGGGATGCTCCACACGACAGGAGCCGCATCTCCGTCCCCCTGGGCCCTGCAGCAGCAGGTCCAGCTGTCCCCTGCCACCCTGGCAGGCCCACAGGTGCAGGGACAGGAGATGGGCATCGTGCCAAGGCCCCAGGAGCGCCCTGTGCCACTCCACTGCCGGGGTGTGCTGCTCTCCAGGCCCCTCTGTGGCTGGAGAAGCCGTAGGAGGGCGATGATGCTGAGGCCAGGGCTGGCCACGTCTCCCTGGATTACTGTGACGGGCTGTGCACCACCCACGCTTCCCACAGCATGGATGGGCTGGACACCTATGGACAAACAGGCAGGGAGAGCTCCAACCCCAGCGTGTCCCGGGACCTGCTCCCGCCAGGGCACTGCTCCATGTCCGGGGAGTGGAGATGGCTCATCCCAGGGCAGGACGAGACCTCTCCCCAGCCATCCCGAGGGCATTCCCGACTCTTTGCCAGCCCCGTTCTCAGCTCCCTGACACCGTGGGGGTGCCAAACGGGGGAGCTGAGCCCCGGCCGGGTGCCGTAGGTCCAGGAGGGGATGCCCCGGGGGCTGCCAAGGTGTGTGTGCAGGGCTGCAGTGCAGGGCTTCCCTCCCGGCACTGGGATTTCCCCCGGGAGCGGCCCCGTCCCGCGGCCACAGCCCAACACTGACATCTTGTGGTGCCGGGGGAGGCCCCAGAGCTCCGGTGGGGAGGGAAACCCTCGGAGATCCTTGCGGGAAGCTGCGTCCCCGGGATCCTGGGCGATCCCGGCGTGACGGGTGCGCGTCCCTTTCTCCAGTGTGCGGCTGCGACCTGGCCCAGTCGGGCTTCTTCTTCAAGAACCAGGAGTACATCTGCACCCACGACTACCAGCAGCTCTACGGGACCCGCTGCGACAGCTGTGGGGATTTCATCACCGGCGAGGTCATCTCGGCGCTGGGCAGGACCTACCACCCCAAGTGCTTCGTGTGCAGCACCTGCAGGTGAGCGCCGAGGTTTTGGGACCCCCCCCCGGGGAAGGAGGAGCTCCCGAGCAGCCCCCAGCCCTGCGTGGGGGGCGATGAGCAGCTCACCCCCCACCCCACGCCTCTCGTTGGCCGCAGGAAGCCGTTCCCCATCGGAGACAAGGTGACGTTCAGCGGGAAGGACTGCGTCTGCCAAAACTGCTCCCACGCCCTGCTCACCGCCAAGCCCATCAAGATCCACGGGCCCAGCCGTAAGTCCACTGCTGTCATGGCAGGGATGCAAGGAGAGGGGCCAGGTGTCCCTGGAGAGGGTGGCAGGACGGGCTTTGGGGCCGGTGTGCAGCCCTGCACGGAGCCACGGGTGTCGTGGGGGTGGGAGGAGGGACGGGGCAGCCCTGCAGCTCCGCCCTGGCCTGTGGGTCACTGCTGGTTTGGGAAACTCCCCTGGCCTGTTGGTGACCCGGGCAGTGCCACCACCCCGGTGGGCGCTGTCTGAGCTCATGGGGAGGTTCTGGAGCTGGGTTTGCTCTCAGTCACTCACTTTGTGTCTGGCTGCGTCCAAGGCCTGTGTCCGAGGGGCAGCCCTGGCACCGCTCATGGGGCTGTCCCAGTGCTGGTGTCCCTCACTGTGTCTGTGAAAGGCTTTTCAGGCTCATCCCCTTGGATTTGGCCTTGCTTTTGACCCCAGGCTGGGAGGACCTTCCCTTCCTGCCATCCTCAGCAAGTCCTGGAGAGTGGTGCCTGAAGCGGAGTCCTGCAGCCAGGACCAGAGCTGGGACCCCGGTGTCACCCACAGTCCTTGTCACCCACGGTCCTTGTCACCCGTGGTCCTTGTCACCTGGTCACCATAGTGGCACTGCTGGTGGTGGGGTGGGCTCAGTTATGAGCTGGTGCTGATGGAGCCCGGGGAGCCCCCCAAGCTGCCTCCCCCCAGCCCCATGGCCTCACCGAGGGGATGTGGTGGGGTTGAGATGAGCCTCAGCCAAAGGATGGGGCTGCTCCATCTTCCCCCACGGGCTCCTGGAGCTGCCCAGAGCCCCAGAGCCAAGCTCTGCCTCTCTCCCGCCTTCCTCTCGCTTCCCACCCCCTTCCCGGCGCTGCTCCCGTTCCCTGGAGCGGGGTTACCTGAGGACACCATGCCTTATTCATGGCAGCTGCAGGCAGACGGAGCCTGTGGCCCTGGCGGTGCCACCAGCAGGGTGCCAGGGGAGTGTGCGGGCAGCAGCCCGTGCTGGTGCATTCCACAGGGAAGGAATCCCTGGAGGGAGGATGCTGAGCCTCT
Source organism: Ptilonorhynchus violaceus (assembly GCA_013397565.1). NCBI lineage: Eukaryota > Metazoa > Chordata > Aves > Passeriformes > Ptilonorhynchidae > Ptilonorhynchus > Ptilonorhynchus violaceus. The sequence continues at coordinate 88,991 of VZRJ01007125.1, forward strand.
CCCCGCAGCCCCAGTCCTGCAGACAACTCCAAACCAGCAGGACCTGCATGAGCGGGGAACACATCCTGGCTCAGCCTGCTTTTCCCTGGAATCACAAATCTTCCTCCCGTAGTCCAGCGGGCAGGGATTCGGCACGGGGCAGCCTGGGGTGGGCCTGCCTGCTCCTGCTTCCCATGGGGGGCCGCGGCAGGGAGGGGGTTAAGGACAAACCCCATCCGGGCAGACCTGCTGCCCAGGGGGAGGAGAGGACAAGGAGGAGTCAAGGTCAGCGGTCCGAGGCCCGTGTGCTTCCTGCTCCCGGCCCTGATGGGAGCCAGGGGAAGCAGGGGAGGAAGGGAGTCTGGTAAATAGAGCAGCGGGGCCGGACGTGGCCGCCGGACAGCACAGCCCTTCCTCTGCTGCGCTCGCTGCCGGACACTTCCCACCCGGACCGACCCCTGGGGACCGGCTGGGGCAGCGTGGCCCCCACAGACTCAACTGACCCTGGCTCAAAATTGTCACCCAGAGGGACACCCAGCCCTGTGCTGTGGCCGGGTGCAAGCAGGACTTCGGAGATCCCAGCTCCAGCTTTCCTCCCGGTTCCTTTGCTGGGAACAAGCAGAGGTGACATAATTCCATAAAGAAATGATCCCCACGAGGCTGCCTCAGGAGCAGGGTGTTTATAACGGCATCATCCCTAAAAAAGCCCTCCGGGGCAGGGCTTTCCCCTGGGTGTGAGGGGAGTGCTGGGTCAGACAGCCGGGGTGCCGTGGGGTGGCCCAGCGGCCGTGGCTGTTCCTGCTGTGCCATCCCGCTCCCACATTCCCTGCTGTGCCATCCCGCTCCCACATTCCCTGCTGTCCCCCCAGACTGTGCCGGATGCAAGGAGGAGATCAAGCAAGGCCAGTCGCTGCTGGCCCTGGAGAAGCAGTGGCACGTCAGCTGCTTCAAGTGCCAAACGTGCGGGATCATCCTCACCGGCGAGTACATCAGCAAGTGAGTGCCCCCGCCCCGCGACGTCCCCAGGCCGTGTCCCCGGGCCGTGTCCCCGGGCCGGGGGTGTGGCGAGGGGCTGCCGCTCACCGCCGTGTCCTCCCTGTCCCCAGGGATGGCATCCCGTACTGCGAGTCCGACTACCACGCCCAGTTCGGGATCAAGTGCGAGACCTGTGACCGGTACATCAGTGGCCGCGTCCTGGAGGTGAGTCCGGGACTGCGGCCACCCCGTCCCGGCCGCTGTGACACGGACGTGCCGTGGGGAGGGGTGGGAGTCTCACCATCACGCACCCTCCATCCCTGGGGGCCGTGGCTCGTCCTGCAGCAGCTCCGTGGTCACAGCCTGACCACCTTCTCCGGAGGGTGGGAGAGTGGGAAGCGGCTCCAGCCCTTGGATACCGGAGCTCCAGAAACAACCTCGGTGGCCTCGGGGTGCTGGGACGTGTCTGGAGCCCAAGATGTGGGGACATCAGCCTTACCCACGCCTGGCTCGGGGTGTGCCCACCTCGCTCACCCCAGCCCTCCTCCTGGCGCATCCCTGTGCCGGCAGCCTGCCTGTTGCCTTGGAAACGCATCCGGCACTGCCGCGGAGCCGGGATGAGGGGCCGCGGCGCCCTTCCCATGGGCTGCGGTCCCCATGGAGCACCCCCTGCAGGGCAGCGGCCGGAGCAGGGTCCCCCTCACTGCGGGGGGCTTTGCTCTTCGCCTTGCTGGACAGGAGGAGCTGCTCCGGCAGAGCCACGGAGGGATGCAGGGATTCCGCAGGGATTCCGCAGAGATCCCACTGTGGATGCAGGTGGCTGTGGAGCGGGTTTTGGACAGAGGTGGGGCTGCAGAGCCGGTGAGGGAAGTGAGGAATGCTTTGGGGAGGGACAGAGAGGTCCGTAAGGGCTCGTCCTTCCCATCAGCTCCGTGGTCACCTCCTGCCTGTGGCTCCTGCTCCTGGAAGTGACGTGTCCTGTCGTGCTCTCTGTTCTACCCCAGTGGTTACAAGGGGGGAAAAAAGGCAGAAAATCCGGTCTGAGGGTAATTTAAAGGCTCGGGAGGCACCTTCAGAAGAGGAAGCCTGGTGTGATTTTTAGATCCTGGTGATTCCATGGAGCTGGGCTGTGGTGGCACAGAGAAGCAGCAGTGCTGGAATTGTGCTCAGTCACTCCTGACACCTCCCATCCCACATGAGCAGGAGGGAAGGGTTCCCACACCTCTGCCAGCCCCAGCCTGCAGCGATGGGAAGCTGCATCCTGAAATCAGAGGTACCATGGCTCCACAGGGAGCCAGAGCCCAGCTGCTGTGCCCTGGGGCAGCAGAGTCATCCCAGGACATCTCCAGCCTGTTCCACTCACAGCCCCCCAAGAAGGGATCACCCTCTCTGGTCCTGTTGGCCTGGAAGCTCCCAGCCCATCCAAGGAGCCTCTCCTGGAGCTGGAGCCAGTTGCCAGGAGCCTTCCAGCATCTTTCCCCGGTCTGGGGGGCTGTGTGTGCCTGGGAAGGCTTTCTGCTGACTCCGGGCTCCGGCAGCATTCCCAGCAGCGCTGGGAGCATGAGCTCAGCACTGCAGCAGCTGCCCCAGGCCGGCTGCCCAGCATGAGCTCACTGGGTCAGCAGAGTCCGAACGGAGCAGGACAAAGCCAGAGGGGACCTGGGATTGCTCTCATAAAATCATGGAACGGTTTGGGTTGGAAGGGACCGTAAAGCTCATCTCATCCCACCTCCTGCCATGGGCAGGGACACTTTCCACTATCCCAGGCTGCTCCAAGCCCTGTCCAACCTTGGATGCTTCCAGGGCTGGAAGCCTGAGCTCCCCACCCTCCCTGGGATGCGCCTGCTCCCAGCATTGAACCGTCTGTGAATCCAGAGGCTTTGATTGTCTCCTGTGTCCGAGTGTGAAACGCAAAGGGCGCCTTTAAATAATTCCAGGCATTCGGGAGCCTCCTCATGCTCTCCTGGCAGCCTCCAGGCGTTCCTGACCGCTCCGAGCTGGCCAGCCAGGCTTGGATGATTAATGAGTCTTTAAGGGACCCACGTGCTAACGAGCAGGTCCCTTCCCTCCCAGCCTCCACCAGCCTCGTACAAGCTGTGATAATAACCAAAATCAAAGGAGCGAGGTTTGTGGAGGGTTGCTGCCCCAGGAGTGCTGGGTGTTGAGGTGTTGGGTGGCTTTTGGAGAAGGTGTGTGATTAAATGGAAGTTGGGAATGGGCTGGGACACGCCCCTGGGGGAGCTCCAGCCTCCCTCCACAGGGGATGGTTTGGGTTGGCACAGGGCTGTCCCCTCCCTGGGCTGCAAGGAAAGGAAGAGGGGTCCAGACTCTCCAAATTCATCTCCCCTGCCTGTCCTAAAACTTTCCACCACACATTTTCTACATAAACTGGAGGGACTGGCTGCCATCTGCACCCCAAGGACACTGAATTCCAGTTGATTTTTATGGGCAGGTTCTGTTATCCTTGCAGCAGATTTCCCTGTTGATCCTCCCTGTTTCCAGCCCCCTCTATCATAACCCCCTCCTTTGTAAGCAAGAGCCTCATCTTCCCTCTGCCACCTCCAATTATTCTCCCTCTTCTCCTGGATTATTATGGGAGTAAAAAGTTCTTTCGGGCTGAGCTGTAACAGCCCAGATTCCTCCTGCCCTGAGCTGACTCCCAGCTCCCAGCCCAGAAACGAGCCCGTAATTGAAATGCCAACTCTGAGGGGGAGCAAGCTCCCAATTTCAGCTGTTATCCCTGCCAAAGGAGCCCAAGGAGCAGCCCAGCTTCCCCTCAGCTGGGGAAGAGCCTGTCCCTTTGGGGAACAAGAAAAATTCCTTTAGGGAGAGGAGCTGGCACTGACAGTAAGAAGCAGCATTTGCTTTACAAGGTTTATCTTTGGGGTCCTTCTCCCTTCCCTGCCTCCCTGCTGTGACATCCCGGGCCAGATTTGCTGTTTCTCCTCGAAGCTGTAGAGAAGGAGCTGGTGCAAATCACGGCTGCAGAGGGTCTTGGCCATTCCCGGTGTCAGGTCTGTAGGGACACAGCCCCTGGGGGTTTGGGACCTCCTGGCTCTGCTCGATGTTGAGCATTTCAAGGAGGGGCAGAAGGTTCCTGGTCTGACTGGAAGTCCAGCAGGTTGAAAGCAGCAATGAAGCGGTCTCCGCTTTCTCCATGGGCTGTGGAGATCTCCGAGGCCAGCCCAGTCTGTGCACCCTGTCAGGGTCCCTCGGGGCCAGGGGCAGGTCCCGTGTCCTGCCTTGCTCAGGGCTGTCTCTGCTCGCCCTCGCAGGCAGGAGGGAAGCACTACCACCCCACCTGCGCCAGGTGTGTGCGCTGCCACCAGATGTTCACCGAGGGAGAGGAGATGTACCTCACAGGTAGGGCTGCGGCCAGCGTGCCCGCGGGGGCGTCCCGCTGATGGGAGTTTGGGGTTTGGGTCCTCGTGGCGCTTGGAAGGGTCTCTTTGTGCAGCAGTGCCAGAGACCCCCCTCTCCTCTGCTCCCCAGGGCTGTTCCTGGGCCCTGCAGCCATCATTTCTCTCCATGGAACCTCCCCTGCCACTGAGCTGGAGGAGACTGTTCCTTATCTGAAGATTTTTGCTCCCTGGGGTCTCCTGCACACCCGGGCAAAGCCCAATCTCTGCCCATTCCAGCCCAAAGCGCTGTGGGTGCCCCAGGCTCGGTGTTACCCCAGTTCAACCAGCAGGACCTGCCTGGCTGAGCACCGGTTGGGCCACCCCAAACCCACCCCTGAGTTTGCTGTCCCAGTCGAGGTTTGGCCACTGCTCCTCGGTGCTCGGGAGCCGTTTCATCCCTCAGCGTGTTCCCCACTTCCCTGCTCATTCCCAGGGCACTGCTGGAGCTGGCAGGGACGGGATGGGGCTCCCCCACGGCAGGGGGACCTGGCTGATCCCTGGCGGGGGCTGAGCTGTGTGTGGAGCTGAAATCCTCTCCCTTCGCTGCCTTGCAGGCTCTGAGGTGTGGCACCCCATCTGCAAGCAGGCGGCCAGGGCAGAGAAGAAGCTGAAGGTAGGCAGCAGGGTGAGGGGCATCTCGAGAGGTGGCACGGCCCAGGTGACATTGTCACCGAGTCCCACCTGGAATTGAACCGTTGGGGCAGTGCCCAAACGTGGAGTGGCTTCCCGAGGCTGCCAGAGGATGAGGGGTAGCCATGGCTGAGGCTGTGAAAGTGAAATTCAGCCCCCAAAGCGACGATTTGCCTGCTCAGGGGTCCCTCCTTGCCAGGCTCTCACCCGCCCTCCCCCTTCCTGCCCCCACAGCACAGAAGGACGTCGGAAACCTCCATCTCCCCCCCTGGTTCCAGCATCGGCTCCCCCAACCGGGTCATCTGCGTAAGTCCAGCCCTGCCCCCGGCCCAGGGCCCCAGGGATGGGATCAGCAGCTTCCAGTGCTGCTCTGCAGCGGGGCAAGCCCAGCATTTGGGGACAGCACAGACAAGCTGTGTCCCCTCGTCCCGGCAGAATGACACCAGTGCCACCGGCACGGCTCAGGAGCACTCAGAGGGGCACAGTCCTGCCCTCCCAGCTCCCCTGCCCTCCCCACTGCTGCCTCTCAGGCCTCTCCTCTCGCCTGTTGCTGCTGCCGGGGTGACTGGGCTCTGCCTGCCCCGTGCTGGCTCCACACTGTGCGCTCCAGCCTCCCTTTCCTTCTCTCCTCCTCTTCCTTTCCGCCTCTCTGTCTCTGTCTCTCCGTCTCCCTAGGCTAAAGTGGATAATGAGATCCTTAATTACAAAGACCTGGCAGCTCTTCCCAAGATTAAAGCCATCTATGAAGTGCAGCGTCCTGACCTCATTTCCTACGAGCCCTATCACAGATACACGTCGGATGAGACGCTGGAGAGATATAGCTATGGGGAGGTACTGAGTGCCTGCATCCATCCCACGCTGCCATGTGCAGGAATGGGGCCCCAGTCTGGAGGAGAACTGCGTGTGGGTTCGCTCATCCCACTGGGAATAGTGCAGGGAGGCAGGAGTGGGGTAGGACCCGTCCCAGAGGCTCGGGGCCGCCGGGAAGAGGGTCTGGGATGGAGGTGAAGTGTTGATGCTGCTGCTGTAGAACAGCAAGAAAGAACAAGAAAGAAATCAGTGAGCTTAGGACATGCAGGGACAGACAGGACTGTGTGGGAGGAGTGATGGGCAGGGAACTCACCCATCACAGCCCAGAGCCTGGCCCCTGACAGACAATCCCCCAGCCCACTCAGGATGGTGCAGGCAGCGTGGCCAGGGCCCTCTGTGCCTTCCCCCTCTCCACAGAGGTCTCTGAGAAGGGAGAGCTGCTGATTCCTCTCCCTGCCCAGTGTCCTGCCCCAGTCCAGCTCTGGCTGACACCAGTCCCCCTCTCTGCCTGCTAACGTGGGGAAAACGAGCTGCAGTGGGACCCCAGTCTGCCACTGCTCCTCTTAACCATGTGCTGTCTCTCTCTCTCTCTCTCTCTCTTTTCCTCCTCACTTTGCCTCCTGCTGCCTCCAGTCCCTGGGGACCCTCTCCCCATACTCACAGGTAATGCCCCCGTGGGCACGGGGGGGGTCTGTCAGCTGCTGCTGCCACAGGACATCCTCTGCCCAGGGACCACTGGGGCTGTGCTGACCGTCCCCAGGGCGTGGGGAGATGGGGGGGACTGTCCTGTCCTTCGGGCCCTGAGGAGAGCAGGGTGCAAGCCCTCCCTGGCAGAATGGGTGCAGCTTCTGCCCCGTGGAGGGAGACACCAATAACTGGGAACAAGCACAAGGGAAGGGGACAATCTCCAGGCAAAAATACTGTGGCTGGATGCTGTCACCTGATCCCAAACCCTGGGCTTTGCTGCCTGTGCTTTGGCAGGGGGGAGGCGGAGCAGGCTGGGCACCCCTCCAGCCTCAGGGGACACTGCCACTGCCCAGAATGTCACACACAGAGCACGGACCCTCCCGGGCTGCCCCCGGCGTGGGACCCCCATCCGTGGGGCACCTCCTGCCAGCTCTAACCCCAGTCCCTCCCCGCCTTCCCCCCCCCCCAGGACATCTACGAGAGCTTCGACACGCGGCAGAGACGAGCGTCCAGCCCTGGCTACATCGACTCCCCCACCTACGGCCGCCAGGGCATGTCCCCCACCATCCCCCGCTCCCCCCACCACTTCTACCGCTCAGGTGAGGACTCCGGCTGCGAGCCCATCCTGAGCCGAGCTCACACCCCCGGGTGGAGTGAGGAGCGCAGAAATATCCCTGGGACTTCTGTGGTCTCTCCTCTGGCGAGGAGGTTTGGGGTGGTCCACGGTGGGGGCAGTGCCCATCCTCTGGTTCTCCAAACTCTGGCGAGCAGCAAGGAGAGGCCGAGGGGAGTTGTGGCTCCTGGAGCATGGGGTGGGAGGCAGGTGCCCCCCAGGGCTGGTGCAGACCCCTGAGCGGGTTGGCGGCCATGGGAGGGGAGTGCCGGAGGGCGCTGGAAGGGAGGTCCTTGCCCACGCACGCCCCGGAGCACGGCACGGGGAGCAGAGCGCGCCTGGGCCGTGTCCCCCGTCCTCCGGAGCTGTGCAGGAAGGACTGGAGAACCCTGAGGTCAGTGAGGTCCCGCTGCAGCGCCCAGGGCCCATCGCCGTTCGCCTCTGCAGCACGCTCGCCTGTCCTGCCCGCGCCGGGGCACCCCGGGCCAGCCCACGGGCTTTCTCCGCATCCCGATCCCCCCGGAGATGCGGGAAACCTGCCCCGCTCCATCACCGCCGCTCCCGGCGCACGTCCCCGTCACCCCTCGCACGGGCGGCCGCTGCTCTTCTAACACCGCTGCATTTAACACCCATTTTCTTCTGCCTCTTGTTCTCTCTCTCGGTCACTCACGGCTGCTTCTGCTCGGCCCCGCGTAGGCACCGAGAGCGGGCGCAGCTCCCCCTACTATAGCCAGTTAGATGTGAGGTCCTCCACTCCAACCTCATACCAAGCGCCCAAGCATTTCCACATCCCAGGTAGGCTCCGGAGCGCCCCGCCGGCCGGGGGAGCGCCGTGTCCGTGGCATGCCCGCATGTGCCGTCCCCGCTGTGTCGCATGCGTAGCTCCGCCGCCCGCCTAGAGCCAGCTGGCAGCAGGATCGACCCCTGGTAGAGGCCATCCATAAACAGGACCTACGGCTTGAACCCTCCTCCTCCTCCTCCTCCCCCCGGCACCACCCGCAGGTCCCAGAGCCGCCCGGAGTCTGCTTGATCCTTGCAACATCCCTCTGATTCCTCCTCCCCGCCCTCCCTCCACTCCCCACACGAGGATGAGTGCCCCGGTGAGCGCCTGTCCCCTCCCGTGCCTCCCCCCCCAGGATCACCAGCCGGAGCGTGTGTGTGCCAGAGGCGTTTCCACACCCATCCGCTACAGATGACTATTTTATACTCCCCCTAGGGCCCGC
>VZRJ01007125.1:97686-127457 GCA_013397565.1 Ptilonorhynchus violaceus
CTGGCACCCCCGGAGCCGTGCGGGGTGCCCGGCTGGCAGGCTGGCAGCGCCCGCCGCCCCGGTGCATGCTGTCGCTGGGCGCTCACTGCATGTCCTGCCACACCGGGGGCGGCCCGGGCACCGCGCCCCTGCCGCCCGGCCCCGGCCCGGAGCCGCCTCCCGGGGGACTCGAGGGCCCGGAGGCGTTCGTGTGATGGATGGAGCCGCGGCGTGGGGGTGGCTCCTGCAGGACCCGTGTCCTGGGCGCTCCCAGCACGCCCACACTGACCTCCCTTTCCCTCTTCTTTCTTCCCTTTTTTTCTCTCTTCCACCTCCAGCTGCCGGCGAGAGTAACATCTACAGGAAGCCGCCCATCTACAAGCGCCACGGTACGGCCTGGCTGCTGTGCCCCGTCCCCGTGTCACCCCGGGGAGGGGACAGCGCGTTCAGGGGCAGGCTGGGAGATGGGGGCAGGCGTCAAGCTTTGGGGGCTGGGCTTTGCTGGTGGGATGCTCCTGCTTCCCCTCCGGGCAGCAGAGTGGGTTCAGTGGGGGAAAAAATGTGGCTTTGGACCACGTCCCTGCTGCCAGGGATGGAGGAAAGGCTGGCAGTGACACCAGGGATAGTTGTGGGAGGGGGGACAAGGGAGCCGGAGAAGCCTCAGGAAAGGGATGAAGAAGGCAATTTGCAGATTCACCTGTAACCTTAGAGAAAAATCCCAGCCCCTGCTGAGTGGATGCTCAGGGGTGAAACAGGGAGCTGTTTTAGGATGGGGGTGCTTGGTGTCTCTCGGTGTTTGGTGTCTCTCAGTGGGGCTGGCTTGCACTGTCTCCGCTTGCTTCTGCTCATGGAGGGGCAGCAGCTCCCCCTGAGCAGTGACTGTGTCTCCTCTCTCTCCCTGGCTCTCCCTCCCCTCCTGCCCATCTCCCACCACCCGCTGCTGGCTGCTCCTGCTGCTGTAAGTACCTGCTGGGTCCCCCTGTCCCTCTGCCACCTCCTGTCCCTGGTGCTCCTTGCCCTGTGACTCTCCCGGTCCCTGGTGCGGCAGGACTCCCCCCTGGCTTTCCCCCGTGCTGCTGAGGCTGTCCCCAGCCTGAGCACTCTGTGTGTGCCTCCCCCGGGGGCCGAGCCCTGCCCGAGCCCCTCTGCTCCCCCCCCCGCTGCCACCTTCCCCTGGCAGGAACCCAGAGAGCCTTTCCCTGCTGGGACTGCACCTTCCTCCATGCCCTGTCTGGCCTCTGGGGGACAGGACAGCACAGGGAGCTTGGTGGCACTGGGGTGAGCCTTGTGGTCTGTGGGCTCTCAGCCATTTGGGTCCCTTCCCAGCCATGCCAGTGACAGCCCCTGCTTGTCCCTGTCCCCACCGTCTGCCTCAGCACCCTTGTCTCGAGGAGGTGTCAGCAGCTGGAAAACTGATAATTCCCAGCTCTGCTCCGAGCTGTCCCGGACATGAATCCCTGGCGGTCACTGGGGAGGGGAAGAGGATTTGCCCTCGAGATGGGGTGGATCTCTGCAGGTCCTCACCGTGGCTCCCCCTGCTCCTTTTGCAGACAACCCCTGCGCAGCCACGAAGAGCAAAACCAGTGAGGACATCGCGCAGTCGTCCAAGTACAGCCCTGTCTACTCCCCGGACCCCTACTACCACTCCGAGTCCGAGTACTGGTCCTTCCAAGGCTCCCCCAAAGGTAACAAATGCCCACGGGGCTGGGAGAAAGGGAAACATTCCTGCCTCCAAATTTTCTGGGAGAAAGGGAAACATTCCTGCCTCCAAATTTTCTGGGAGGGAACCCTGCTTTGAGTTGGGTCTGGACCCGAAGGTGGGGGTTGGGCTGATATACCTGCCAAAGTGACCCCAAAATCCTAGGAGTGTCTGGCATTCAGCTGTCCCCATGCACTTGGGAGCTGTCTCCTCCCTCCCTGCCTCCCCCTTTGTCCCCGTGTGACCCCTCCCGTGTCTCCTTGCAGCCCCCCGGGCCCGCAGGTTCTCGTCAGGCGGAGAGGAGGATGGCTACGACCGGGGCATGCACAAGGTGAGTGCCAGCCCTGCTGGGCAGAGCCGGCACCAAAGTGTCCTCGCTGGGCTCTGGGGAGGAGGCTCAGCCCAGCTCTGCCACCCGAGAAGGTGCCACCACCAGCCCTGCTGCCCCTGGCCATCTGTCCCCTCTCGGCCACCCCCGGTGTGGGGTCTGAAGGAGGGGGAGAGCATCCCCTTGCCGGGGCACCTCACCCCAGCACCTCATCCCCAGGGATGGGGGAGCAGGCAGGAGATGCCAAGCCCATGCCAGGAGCTGCCGTGCCCTTCCAGGATGTGCCAGAGAGGGCTGGGCAGGGAAAGGAAGAGTGCGAGGTGGCTTTTCCCCCCCCCCATCCAGATCCAGAGTGGCATCGGGAGGCTGATCCTGAGGGAGGAGATGAAGGCTCGGTCCAACTCGTACGCAGACCCCTGGACACCCCCTCGCAGCTCGGCCAGCAGCAGAGAGGCCCTGCACACCGCGGGCTACGAGGGCTCCCTCAACGGCTGTAAGGATGGCCCCGGCCCTCCCTCTGCCCCACCCACACAGCCCCAGCCCCTCGGGAAGTCTGTGGGGCAGAGAGGGAAGAACGGGACTAGGAAGGGGTGATGGGAGGTGCCGGGCAGAGCTGGGCTCAGAGGGGTATTTTCCTCTCTGGAGGGCTCCGTCCATTCCCTGTGCCCCAGCTGGGATGGGGCATTGCCCGGTGGTGTCCGGGCAGCCTGGAAGTGCTCCTGGAATGGCTGAAGGGTCCCTCGGGAATCTGGCAGCGCAGCCACGCAGGGGTTGCTCTGACCTGTTTGGGGCTGGCGCCTCTGGGACCTCGTGGCACCCCAGACCTGCTGAGCGGCCCTAGGGCTGCCCTGCTTGCCCAGCTCCTGTCCCACAGCACCCAGGGCACCCAGCCCTGTCCCTGGGACCACGGAGGGGCTGGGGGGCACATTGGAGCCTGGCAGCACAGACAGCCCTGTCATTCCATGCTCTCCTTCCTCATGGCACATCCGCCCTCATGGAGCTGTTCAGGGGTGCTCAGGGAGCCCCTCAGCCCTGTGGGCTCTGGGGAGCCCCAAGGAGGATCTGTGGGGCTGGGAACGGGCAGTTCTGCGTGGCATGGGGTGCGTGGTCCTCCCTGACAGGCGGCTCTGCTCTCCTTGCAGCTCCCCGAACCCACTACCTGGCCGACAGCGGTGAGTGTGACACCGAGCCCTCTCCGGCTGGTCCCCCCAGCCTGGGGGTCCAGAGCCCGAGCTGGAGGAGGTGCTGGGACCAAGGAGGGAAGAAGGGAAGCAGAGAAGGAGCCCTTGAAAGCCTGGGTTAGGGTAGAGCCAAACCGGGGCAGAGGGGATGATTTGGAAAAGGAGAGAGGAGAACGTGTTGCTCTGAAGGGTGAGGTGGGAGGGCTGCCATGGGATTTTGGGGAGAGGAATTCCTGCCTTTTCCCTTATGCCCCTTGGTGGCTTCTTTGCAGATCCCCTCATTTCTAAGTCGGCCTCCCTTCCTGCCTACAGGAGGAACGGGCTGCACAGGGTAGGTGCCTCCTGCTGCTGCCAGGCATTCCTCATTCTCCCGGGCTCCTCCAAGCCCCCGGTGCTCCCTTTCCATGGTTAGGGTGTCCTGCTGCCCCCTTCTCTGCACCCCTGCTGTCACTGCTGCCCTGTGCCAATCCAAAATGACCCTTACTGGGGCCCAAAGCGCCCTGTCCAGGCAGTGCCTGCCCTGAACCTCCCACAGGGCACGTTCCAGAGGGATGCTGGTGTTGCTTTCCAGCGCCGGGGCTTTGCTTTGTATCCTGGGCTAGGGATGGCTTGGGATCGGGAGTTCTGTTCCTGCCTCTGTGTGACCTGGGCTTGTCACTTCACCTTTGGTGACACCTTTGGTGTCCCGCCCTGGGGACGTGGGAGGTGCCACTCCGAGCTCTGGAGGAGCCTCCCTCTGACTCGTCCCTGTCTCCATCCTCCCTCCCGCAGCCTCCCAGCGCGGAGCTGTTCCACTACGACAGCACGAACGCCGTCAACTGGGGCATGCGAGGTACGGGGGCACCGCGGGGTGGGGACCCTGCAGGCACCCCGGGGGAGATGCTGGGGGGCTGCCGACCCCCCCAGGCAGCTCTGGAGAATGGGGCTGGAGAGGGAATGGGGGGATACGGGCGGGAGTCCCTGGGGGAGGGTGGTGGCAGCGGGGAGGGGTCAGTGTGGCTCATGTCTCTCTTTTCTCTCTCCCCACAGAGTACAAGGTAAGACCCTGCTGCTGCAGAGGTGGGAGTCCCAGGGATGTGTCCGTGTGTCCCCAGGCTCTTCGGGGGGAAGCTTTGCCCTCTGCCTGCAATTCCCCTGCCTTTGTTCGCCTCCATCCCTGACCTGACAGCCCCATCCTGGGACTGTGGGGCTCAGACCAGAGTCCTTCCCCTCCTGCTGGGGTCCCAAGTGCTTGCCTGAGCAGAATTGTCCCCTGGGTGAGGAACAGAGCAGGGGGGTTGTGCTGATGGTCCCTTACTGACGCTCGTGCCTGGGTCATTCCTGGTTTCCCAGAGTGAGCAGGTTATTCCAGAGCCACCAAGGATATTCAGGGTGGATCAGGCTCACCTTGAGAGCAATTCCCGCCTCTGCCTTGTCCCATCCAAGCCCTGGAGTCAGCTGTGCCACCCAAATCCTGCTGAATACGGCAGGAGGCTTTGCCCTCATTCCCAAGTGTGCCCCAAGTGTCTCGTGGCTGCCCCATGGTGTCCCTGTCCCTGTCCCCGTGCAGATTTACCCCTACGAGCTGCTCCTGGTGAAGACGAGGGGGAGGAACCAGCTGCCCAAAGATGTGGACAGGACTCGGTTAGAGGTGAGAGGAGCCTTTTCCCCTGGGGACAATCTCCTGGGGGCACGGCGGGACCTGATCCCCTTGGGTGTGGCTGCGAGGGGTTTGTGGGTGTTGGAGGAGCATCTCCACCTCTCCCCAGGGGCACACCAGTGCCAGGGCGCTGTCCCAGTGCTCCTGCTGCTCCCCTGGGCGGGCAGAGCCATTCCCTGTGCCTTTGGCAGGGGCAGGAGCGAGGCAGGTCCTGCCCCTTTCCCGAGGGAGCGGGGTTGGGGTTGTCTCACCCCACTGCCCCAGGGGCTGCCCTCAGACCCCCTCGTTGGCCCTGGGTGGTGCCCAGCTCCGTCCCAGCCTCCCGTCTCTCCCCAGAGGCACCTCTCCCAGGAGGAATTCTACCAGATCTTCGGGATGACCATGGCCGAGTTCGACCGGCTGGCGCTGTGGAAGAGGAACGAGCTCAAGAAGCAGGCCCGGCTGTTTTAAACGCAGTGCACTATAAATATATACATACCTATAAATATATACATAGAGAGATCTCTATATGGCAGCTCTGGATGATTCTCGGGGCTGTGCGGGGCACAGGGGCCCTCTGCACCCCTGGGACTGAATTGGAGTCTCGCAGATCGTTTGATGCTCTGTGTTTCCTTTGCTTTTCCAGCTTGATTTCTGTATGGATCCCTGGGTTCTCCCGGGAGCTGAAGCCGCGTGGGCCCCGAAGCACTTTTTGTCTGTCACTGCTGCCCCACAGGGACATGATGGGAGGGGAGGGTTTTCCTGCTGCAGCCACGGTGCCTGGGGCTGGGGGAGAGGAGGGTTTTGGGATGGGGGGTGGGACAATGGTGTCCCATCCCCTTCTGCTCAGCTGGGCTGTGGATAAGGAGTGGAAAAGGCCCTGGGCACAATGGCAGGAAAGCGGGATCTCACTCCAGGCTCCTTAAATCCCTTCCTGCCTTTACATGGCCAGGACTGGGGGCACCTTCAGCCTCAGAAATGCAGAGCTTGGGGCAGGGGACAGAAGGGCTGGGGACCCCACGGGGCCAAGGTGAGACCCTGATCCCCAATCCCTCCTGGGCTGGTGGCTTTCCCTGCAAACCCTGGGTTGCTCCAGAGCCAGTTTATCCTCCCATGGTGCCGCAACAGCCACTTCCCATCCCCAAACCCAGCCCTTCTTAAATGGAACAGCCAAAGCCACCTCCTGCCTTGTGCAGTTTCTTGCTGCTCTTCAGGTTTGTCCAGGGCCGAGTATTCCAGGGTATTCCAGCTGGGAGCTGGGGGAAAGGCCAGAGGAGAGGGGTGGGAGACACAGGTCCCACTAACTGCTGGACCTCTCCTGGGTTTTCCTGAGTTATCCCATCACAGCTGCCTGAGTCCCTGGTGAATCCCTCTGCAAGTCTCTGGGAATGAAGGCAATTCCCTCCCCTGCAAACTCTGCGTATTTGTATCCCAAACTCTCTGGGATAACTTGTTTTTTGCTTTTTTTTTTTTTTTTCATAAAAGTAACAAGGTTGTTTCCACACAAACATCTTCCCTGGTGTCTGTGGTGCTCTGGTTTCCTATTTGCTTGTCCAGCACGACTTTCAGGCACGCAGCAGGATCGGACAGTCCCAAAAACAGGCCAGGGAACTCCAGCAGGAGCTGGGTGAGCAGGGTTCCTGTGAGGGGACAGCGAGGGTTTTACCTTCACCGTGCCCTGGGCCACGTTCTGGTCCCCTCAAACCCTCCTGTCCTGGTGTCCCCCAGAGTGGACTGAATGCCCTCGCTGCCATCCAAGGCTGCCCAGTTTGTTGCCCAAAAAGCCATCAGCAGGTTCCCCTGGCAGGGGTTTGCCAGGGCGCAGACAGCTCAGGGCAGGAGTTCTCCCACCAGCAGCAAATCCAGCTCTGGGAGCTTTACACCAGCAGGGAAGGAGGTGGCAACATTGCCCTGGTAATTGCTCTGGTCTGCTTTAGTGCAGCAGTAAATGACCCAAGTTTATTTATAATTATTTTACTCACATAAACCAGGCCTCCCTAAATCAAGCTGAACTGTTTGTGGCTGTAGGAAACTTCCCTGCCCAGCAGCAGCTCCAGTGATAAAGCCTGGGGGATGTTATTAATAGCAATAGTAACGCACCAACAGGAGTCTTCTCGTTTCCAAAGCATTTTATGGACAGTAAGGAAGTGTTCTCCACAAGGGCCTGCATGGCAAAGGTGGGGAAACTGAGGCAGGGCTTGGTTTTATCTCCCAGAGCCAGGGCAGCCCCTCCAGCTCCACTCTGGGGCAGGGGACACCCCGAGGGTCCCTCTGGGGGGTGCAGAGAGCACCCAGGTGTCAGCACCCACCCTGGAAGCCGTCCCTGCCTGAGCCCACTCTCTCCTTCGGCTGCTGTGCAATTCCCAAAGTCCCAAAGCAGCCAGTGCAGTGTTGGCAGCCCTGGATTGAGATTCCCGTCCCAGCCCCGAGGGTGACACCACACTGTGAGAGAAAATCGTGGCTCAATCCAGAAGGGATTGGGGCTCTGTCCATCAAACACCATCCAGGCAGGAGCTGGTTCCCAGCGGGGCATGGGGGGATGAAAGGATTTGAGTGGTCCTGGGCTGAAGAGTGCCCCAAATGGGGAATCTCTCGAGATCACTTGCTAATGCACGTCTGATATTTCAGTTACGGCTTTCCCAAGCGATAACTGGGTCCGTGTGAGACCTCATCCCATTTCTGTCACAACCTGCTGTCCCCACAGGGCTCAGCTCCAGCCGGGGTTGTCCTGGGAGTGCCAGGAGCCGCTGTCCTCGCTGCCACACGTGGGACACTGTCACGCGTGGGACACCGTCACACGCCCCACAGGTCTCCCAAGCCCAGGTTTCCCTGGAGGTCTGTGCTGGGGAGGGACAGTGGCAGTGGCACGAGCACCATGGCCGGGCAGAGGCCGGGCACGGGAGGGACACCAGGAGGGAACGGATATGGAGGGATTTGGGGAGGGGAAAGGAGGAGTGAGCTGTGAGGGGGAGCTGCGCTTGCTGCTGGGTGTGAAAATTCGGGTTTTTTCCCCAAACCGAGCAGGTGGAGGTGCCCCACTCGAGACCCCCACCCTCCGCGGGGGGGTCTCTGGGTGCTGCGGGGATGCTCAGCGCGGGGCGGGGGGGATGCAGGGCCGGGAGAGGCCCCCGGGCCGTCCCCGCGGGCCGTCCCCGGTGCCGTGCCGGGCCGGGCCGGTGCTCGGCGCTGCCGTGCAGGGAGGGAGGCNGCTGCGGCGGCTCCGCACCATGGACCGGCTCAGCGGTGAGAGGGGCCGGGAGCGGGACGGGATCGGGATGGGACGGGCCCGGCACGCGCATCCCCCTTCCCGGAGCGCGGCGCGGAGGGCGCAGGGAATGCCCGTGCCACTCGCAGGGAATCCGCGGGTCGCGCATCCCGTCCCAGCCGAGCGGGCGCATCCCACGGGAGCGATGTGGGACCCTGCTCCCAGCGTGCCTTTGCTCTCCGGCAGGGCCGGTTGGGGCACAAACTGGAACCAGTTTCCCTTCGCTGGTCGGGTGGGTAAAACACCAGCAGCCTGCGGGGAAGGC
Organism: Ptilonorhynchus violaceus; assembly: GCA_013397565.1. Lineage (NCBI taxonomy): Eukaryota > Metazoa > Chordata > Aves > Passeriformes > Ptilonorhynchidae > Ptilonorhynchus > Ptilonorhynchus violaceus. The sequence goes on from VZRJ01007125.1 coordinate 106,022, forward strand.
TGTGGGGGGTGAGCACTTGTTAGGGGAAATTGTGGTCGCGGGAAGGGAGGTGGCGTTTCCAGACGGAGCTGGTCGGATTCAGAGGGTTTCCCTATCTGGGGAAGACGCCGGGAGTCTCCTACAGCCGCGGAGGGCCTGATCCCCACCCTGCTGGAAGCTGCTGCCTTCCCACACGTGTGTGATTCCCGCCTGGAGCCCGTGGCATCGGGCTCACGTAGCTGTTGGGCTTTGATCTGGGATCTGTGTAAACCTGCCAGGGCTGTGGGCCAGCTCTGGAGAGAAGGTCCTGGCGTTCCGCTGGGGCTGGCGGGTCCCTGGAGAGAGGAGGAGGGGTTTGGGGGGATTGCTGCCGCCGCCGCTTGCAGCCCGCCCGGGAGGAGCAGGTGGTGACATGACGGAGCACGGGGGTCCCGGCCCTTGACCCGTCCCTGGAGGTGCTGCACAAACACTGGCCAAAATCGATAAGAGAGTGGCCGGGGGCTCTGCAGGCTGGGAGCGCGCCGGGGTCCCGGGGAGTGCTGTGTCTGCGGCTCTGGGTCAGCACCGCAGAGACCCGAGGGTCAAGAGTTCCCCTTGCCGATGTAAAAGGATGGGGTGGCGTTTCCGCAGTGGAAACGCAGCTACGAGGAGTTTGGGACTGGTGGAAACACGGGCACGGTGTCAGCGCTCGGAGAGGGGAGGGAGGGGACGGGGACAGGGACAGGGACAGCCGTCCCCTGCGGCCGTGTCTCGCCCTGCCCGCCAGCCACGGTGGCTGTGCCAGCTCTGGAGGAGGTGCTGCTGCAGGAGGGGGGTTGTCAAATGACACTCGATGCCAGAGCTGTCCTGCGGGGTCCCAGAGGACATCGCTGATGGGGACAGGGGACAGCAGAGGGTCTCAGCTTCCCCGTTCTCTTGCTGTGTGATCTGCTGGGAAGTTCCCTCTTTGCATCCCAGCCCACCCCAAAAATCGAAGCTGAGACCTCGTGGCCGGGAAGGACAGGGGATGCCCAGCACACTGTGGAAGCATCTGGGAGCCGTGTCCAGGCGTGGTTTGGCCTCTCCACAGGTTGATCTTGCCAAGGAAGAGCTACTCTGCCGTTCTATCCCCCTCGCCTGCCTGCTTTGTTTTGAGTGCCTGTGATGGATGGCTGTTGGCACCTGGATCGTTCTTTGCTAATGTAAACCTCCCCCAGCCCCTCCTGCTCATCGTCCGCAGCTGCTGGATCCCTCTGGAGCTGTCACTTGTGGAGGGAAGGTTCCCTTCCCTGGTGAAAGGGTGGGTCTGGCCCAGGCGGGAGCTCCGTGCCCCATTCCCAGGCTCTGCCTGCTCTCTGGCAGCCCCTTGCTTCACCTGAGCTCTGCTCAGGCCCTGCTGTATCCCGACTTTATGATCTGCCAGCTTCTCCCTCGTTTTCCATGCCCCACTGGCAGCTCCCAGTGTGGGGCCCAGCTCCACACCAGTGGCTAACTGGGGGGAATGGTGCAGAGGGCTGTTGGCAGAGTTTTTCAGGTTGTGGTGAGAGAGCCCAGCTCACAAAGTGTGATTTGGGAGGCGATTTTGGCCGCAGCCCTGGCTCCGACAGGCCCGTGCTCTCCCGTGGCTCCTCCTCATCAGCGTCTCGCCCCTGACCTTTTGTGCCACCAGAATTCAGGTCCTGCCCCAAACTTATCTGGGCTCTAAATCCAGCAAAGCCGGCGGAGATGTGTCCAGGATAAACTTGGCTCCAGCTCGCCCACAGGAATGGGGAGGCCGCGGGAGCGGCGGGAGGGAGCCGGGATCATTCCTGGATCATTCCTGCGAGCTGGCAGCAGGAATCCCGCCGGTGGCAGGGGTTTGGAGCCGGGAGAAGCACAGCTCGGGCCAGCTGTTAGCACCGGGCGAGTGCCGGGCTCTGCTCCGCATTGCAGCCATTCCTTCCGCCGGGAACTCAGCTGCCCACGGCCACGGCCCCTTTATAGCCCGGGAGGGGCTGGGGAGGGGGCTGAGGCTGCCCCAATCCTTTAGGGCCGGGGTGGGAGGGCGGCCCAGGGGTGCTGATGCTGATGGAGCACTGCAGTGTTGGCCTTACCAGGGAAATGGGTCTCCCTGGATGTGTGTGAAGCCTCCTGGCTGCCCTGGAGGGGCACAGCCCTGGCAGAGCTGCTACTGGAGAGGGGAAGGACACCGTGGGATGGCGTCCCCCAGCCAGGAGCCCTGTCCTATCTCCCTGTGCTGTCTGGGAAACCTGCTCCTTTCCCACTCTTGACCTGGAAATGCTGTTTTCCTGTGCAAATGTGCTGAGCTCCCATGTGCCTGCAGGAGGTTCCTATCCCTGCCCAGGAAAACTTTGTTTAAGGGTTTGAAGAAGTTCTCTCATCCCAAGCAGTGGGAAGCCTTTCCAGAGAACACTGGGCTTGACCCAGGATTCGCCTGTTGTTCAGTAGCCAAATCACTTGCTGGGGACAGGAGATAACAGCTGAGCAGAGTGGAGGCTTGAAGTGGTTTCTGGCGTCCCAGATTTACGTCCTCACCCCTTAACCCTGCCCTATGATCCAGTCTGGCCCAGCTAAAACTCCCTCCCGAGGAACACATCTCCTGCGTCTGAGGAACCTTAAAATTACTGACAACTCTCTGTCCTGTAAAATATCTATTAATTGTCCCTCTTCCAGGCCGGTACAGGAAAATTGGGTTGGAAAGCTTTCCCTGCCAGCCGTGCACAAACAAAGGGCTGGCACCCCGAGGGGACAGGGCGGGGAGGGCACCCTGGCAGGCAGCGGGCGCCTGTCATCGCCCCGAGCCGCTGAAAGCAGCGGCATTTGGGGAGCTCGGGGCCCTGTGCGGCCGCTGGGCTGACGATCTGCAGCGGGGGAAGGAGAAAATAACCTCTCCGAGCCTCCCCCCGCACGGCCCGGCTGCTGCAGCCCCTGCCTTTCCTGCTCCTGATAACGCCTCCCGTGGCATCAAAGCCGGCTCTTTGGCAGGCGAGGGGAAACACTGACATTTCGTAACAGTTTGGAACAGAAACAGCTTTGCTGCGAGGGGTTTCCATGCTCAAAATGCCTTTTTCTTTTTTTTTTTTTTTATTTGAAGTGGTTTTCGTGAGCGTTTGATCCTGGGAGTGATAAGGGGGAGCTCCGGGAGACGCTGGTGCGCTGCGATTGCCGGCAATTAGCAGGAGATGGGGAAGGAGCGCTTTGAAGAATGGCTTTGGCTTTCCCCTGGGGTTTTTTTGAGCGTTAAACCCACCCAAGTTTGTGATGGGGAAACGGCCCCGTTTTGCCTCTTTGTCCAGTGGGTTCAGCTGCTCGTTTTATGCGGTCCAAAATTTGGGGAAATCGAGGATGTGAAGGACAGAGGCAGGAGTAGAACTTACGTAGCACCGGGTTTGAGAGGTGGCTGTGGTGTCCTGGAGTTCAAAGCAGGTGAAGCAGCCCCAGCCCTGCTGGAGCCACCGGCACTGACCGGAGCAGCCAGCATTCCCACTGGGATAAACCGGCTTTCCTGCCCTTCCAGCCCCGCCCTGAAGGGGTTAAACGGGTAGGAAACGCTGTCGGATGGTGGCCTTGCCGCTGCACCTGATGCTCCCGGCGGAGCCTGGCGAGGGAAGGAAAGGGAAGGGCTGAGAAAATAACGCTTATCCTGCTCGCCGAGGGTCCTCCGGGGCAGCACGGCCCCAGCCCCCACACACCGACACCCTCTGCTGTGCCAGGCCTGGGGACATGGGGACAGCGCTGAGGGGGCCACTGAGAGGGTCCCCATCCCCCCACCAGGCAGGGGGGACTCGTGTCCAGCACAGCTCTGGAACTCCTGGGCGTTGTCGGGGTCAGGGCAGGGATGCCAAGGTCACGTGCTGGGCACATCTTCCTCCCCCCGGGTCCACAGGGGTATTTCTCCCGCAGGGATCTGTGGATTCTCCTCCCAGGATCTGTGGATTCCCTCCTTCTGTAAAGAAGGATCCACATCGTGCGACGTTGAAGGCGTTTGGGAGAGCGGAGATGGCTGCTGGCTGATCCACCAGCTCCTTCCTGCAAATCCCTGCCCATCCCCTGCTAGGTGAGGGTTTGGACCCTCCTGTCCTCATCAGGATCCAGGCACAGCCTCCTCGTGTGATTTTTCTCCCAGTCAGCCCCGCTGGCCTCCCCATCTCACTCCTGCGGGTTGGGTGTCGCATCCGAGGCGTTGTGGAACGTGGCTTTGGGTTAGGGGGATGTACAGGGCATGGAGAAGAGTCTTGTGGGATGCAGAGAGCTTTGCACCCCCACCAGTGGAGATTTTGGGGATGTGGGGGCCGGACCCAGCCCTGGGTGGTGGCGTGGCCTGGGCACAGGGCGGGAAGGACATTCAGCATCAGCACCAGGGTGCTGAGTCAGAGGGTTTCCCGCCTGGATGCCTGCAATTAGCTGGAATTCCCACTGTCCTGGGGGCTGAGCTTTGTCATTCCCACCGTCCTGGGGGCTGAGCTTTGGTGGAGACTGAAGGCTACAGAGAGATGAGAGCTCCAGGTGCCCACAGAGACAGCCACGGGCAGGAAGGTGTGACCCAGGGAGGGCTTCCCAGTGCTCTGCCCACCACGGAGGGTGGTCCCAGGGGTGGACAAAGGCTTGTGGCACCCATTCCAGGGCCTCTCCCAGTGCTGGAGGGGAGCCCAAGCCAACCTGTTGCTGGAGTTTGTTTGGAAAAGGCCGACACCAAAATTTTGGTTGGAGAAAACACAGTTTATTCTGGGTTCTGAGTAATCCTAACATCTCTCCTCTGCCTGAAGCTTGTTTTTAATACATTACTCAGCAGGTCTCGCCCCTGCCTGACTATTCCTTTAAAGGGCATCTCAAACCTCTGGTTTTCATTCATTATTTAAATGTGCTTCCCAGCCAGCAGCCTCCGAGCCCTGCTCCCAGGCTGGAGCGTCCTGCCCTGAGCCTGGCACTGGGTCCTGAAATGCAGTCTGGGGCTGGCACCCAGTTCTGAAAAGCCTGGGAGTGCTAAACCCGCTCCACGTGGCTTTTCAGAGCCGATGGTGTGGAGCTGGGGCTGGAAGCACCTGGTGCCTGGGGTGAGGAGCAGGGGGAGGAGGATGGCCCTGGCCGGCCTGGGGACACAGCAGGGTCACCCAGAGATCTCTCACCTGGCTGCTTTTATTTGCTCAGCATGTGCTGTGCTCAGCTGTAAGGCCCAGGAACCACCCCCTGCTCCTCCGGGCTGGGGGCAGCTGCAGCCTCTGGGTCAGGGGGGGAAGGTTTGCTTTGGGTGAGCTAAAGCAAACAGCCAAGGACTTCTCCAGGAGGCAGAGAAAGGGGGGAACAGCCCCTGGAGAAGGGGTCCTGCTGCAGCACAGGGCACTGGGGGGGTCGTGGGCTGCCTGGGCCACATGGGAGATGCTCGTTGGTGATTAAATCAGCGTGTTAATTATTACCTGCACCACTTGGGAAGCAGGGGCTGGCCCAGGGTTTCTCCCTGCAGGGAGCCTCTGTGCCTCGGATGCCCCGTGGCTCTGCTGGGCAGTCCCTGCCCGGGGACTGGGGTGCCAAGGGCAGTGTGCAGGGTGAGGGGCTGCTGCTGAGGGGCAGATTTCCCACCCACAGCCGTGCTCGGGGTGTGGCATCACCGGGAGAGCCTGGACACAGCTTGGGGGTCCAGCTGCAGTCAGCACCCCACCGTCTGGGATGTCCTGCTGGCACCGGGCTGGGTGGGAACTGCCACCATCCCCTGGTTCTCCATCTCTCATTTAACCCAGTTCCAGAGGGAAGAGGCTTCCCCGGCCCCACAGAGTGAGTGATGGTTCCTGCAGTGTGTGAGCTGGCAGGGACACGGCTGCAGGTGATAATCTTTGCCCTCTGCACGCTCTGTCAGCCTGTAATTACACTTCCCTCTATTCAGGCCTCCTGTTTCCTAGTTTAAGGCTGGGAGGAGGATGTGGGACTGCCTCTCCTGCAGGAAGGAGCGCGCTCAGATGTTTGGAGTCTTGCTTCTGTGTCCGGTTCCCTCGTGTGCCACAGCTCCCTCTGCTCCTGTCCCCTTTTTGGGAGGTGCTGAGGGCTCAGAAACCCCTCTGTGCAGAGGGCCAGGGTGAGGCGGGGGCTTGGGAAGAGCCTGGCTGAGGGAGCAGCTCTGGGCTGGACTTGCTGGGGTGGCTGAGCTGGAGCAGGGCCATGAGATAAGGTTTGTGCAGGGCTGTTTATCCTGGGGAGAGGAGCCTCTGCTGGCAAAGGCACCGGGACAGGCCCAGGACCTTCCATGAGCACTGCTGGAATGGCTGAGCCGGCGCCACTGGAGCTGGGCTAGGAAAGGGGTCCCGGAGCTGCTGTCGGCGCTGGGGTGTGTGGAGCAGATGGGGCACTGAAGGAGGAGGCTCAGCAGGCACAGCCAGGGCACCTTTGTGCTTTTTAACCTTTCTGGTGGCTCATCTGCCCCTCTCCCAGGGCTAGAGCGGGATAGAGGAGCCCTCCATCCCTGCGTGTAAGGAGAGAAGCCGGCAGGAGGCACAACCAGCAGGGGCCCTTGTGCCCCCTCGAGCAAGCAGCTTTCCCATTCAGCTCCCGAGATTGATTTTCCAAGGTTATCAGCTAAGGATATTAATTACTGCGGGGCCACGATGGTGAGGTCCCCAGGAGGTGTGCTCAGTGGGGCAGCAGGGAGCTGCGGACACTTTGGGGAACAACGGGAAAGGTTTGGGTTCACCTTGTGCCCCTCAGGGATGCTGCAGCACCTGAGCTGGGAGCAGGATCCCGGGAGTTATCCGGGTAGCTGGAGAGCCAGGGAGGGCGGCAGGGTCCCAGCCAGGCAGGAGCCAGCCCTGAGCGCTCCGCTCCTGCGGGAATTGTCGGATGCAGAGCCAGAGGCTCCCCCCATCCGCCCCACTCAAGGGGCCCTTGTTTGCAGGGCGGAGATGATTCATGTGCACCGAGTGGCCCCTCGGCAAATCTTCCACTGGGACGGGATGTGGCCGGAGCTCAAGTGGGATCGTCAATGGTTGGCTTTTCCCGAAAACCCCTCCGGCCTGGAGCAGGACACGCTGGGAGGGGGAGGAGGAGCTGCTTTCCCACCAGCCCATCCCGGTTTGCCCCGCACCCAGCAGGTGATGAGTGGCCGGGAGCAGAGCCTGGCTGGCTCCTGCCATCTCCGGGGCTGAGCGCTGCCCCTCTCCTGCCCACTGGGCAGGGCACTGCCCCTGCGGGGCGCAGGCGGCTCCGTCCTCCTGCCCCCTGCACAAAGGAACAATTCTGGGAGCGCCGAGCCACCCCCGCCGAGGCACTTCCTCCTCTTCATCGGAAAGAAACCTTCTTGGGAATGGGAATGGGAACAGGAACTGCCCTGGGAGCTCAGCAAAGAGCTCAGGGGGCCGTGGGCTTCCTCAAAGAGCAGCGAGGGCAGAGCTGGTTCCATTGGCTGCCAGCGTCTCCTTTGGGCAGCACCCCTGTGGCGATGCCCGTGCTTGGGGACGTGTCCCAGCACCGTGTGGCTCCTGCAGGTGGCTCAACATCAGCCCACGGAGAGGTCAGCAGGGTTTGTGTGCTGCAAAGGACTCCTCTGGGTCTGTTTGTCCCACAGGGATCCCCCTGCAGGGCTCCTCCTGAGGCTGGGGTGTCACTGGGTGCTGTCCCCACTTATTTAGGGTGTCCCAGGAGCTCTGGACGTTTGTTTAGTGCCGGTGGCAGCTGCAAGGAGCCCTGTGCAGGCAGGCAGAGTGTCCAACGGCCCTCCCTGCCCGTGCCAACAGGAAGGATTTATTTGTGCTTGGGTTTTATTTTAGCTACAAACAATGGCCGTTACTCCCAGCATCCGATTTCCCCCGGCCCCAGCATCACCTGGCGCAGGAGGAAGCGTGGCCGGAGGCAGGAGGAAGAGGTGGCCACGGGACAGGGGTCCCTGGGCACCTCCCACTGCATTTCAGAGCTGGGATTATTCACCATCTCCCCCAGCATTCCCTGCCCGGGGCTTTCTCAAGCTGCACACTGGGCTTTTCTTGGGGTGAAAACTCCCCGTGGTTGTCTCATCTCTCCCCTTGCAAAGGCTGGGTCTGCACACCAGGAAACTCCTGCCTTGGCTGGGCCAGACACTTTTCCTCCTCCTCCTCCTCTTCCTCCTCCCTGCAGGTTGCTGGAGCAAGACGTGACTTTCGCTGCCGTGCCGGAGCAGGGGCTGGGGAGGGCAGGGAGGCTCTGCAGCTGCAGGCTGTGTCCACACCTTATCTCTGTGCTGGGAAAAGGGTCCCTGCGGAGGAGAACACTTGTGGGGTCTAAAAATAGAGCTGGCCTGGGTGCGGGGTGGGGAGAGGTGGTGGAGGGGATGCAGCTCCTCTGCCGGCGCCGAGCTTGGTGCTGCTTGCAGGGCAGGATTTGGCGGCAGGGGAGGCGCTGCCCCGGTGTCCTCCCCGGCTGCTGGTCCCCTGGGGCACCCTTCCCCAGTAAAGCCGCCCTGGGTCCCCCCAGCCCACCCAGCCCTGTTAGCTGATGCTAAAGCCATCTGCTGCCACGGGTCCTGGCCTTCCCAGGCTCAGGGACCTCATGTCCCCATCCTGCCTCAGCGGTGGGACGGGCTGCAGACTGGAGAGGAGGGAGTTCCTGGTGTCAGTGTCCGTCCTGGGATGTCTGTGCCCAAAGCCTGAGCGCGGGGAAGTGGGGTGATCCCACAGGGGTTCGGATGCAAGAGGAACGCCGGCAGAGAGCAGCAGGTAGGAGCCACTTGGCAGCAGAGCTGGAGGTGTCCCAGAGCTGGGCAGGAGGGGACACAGGGTCCCTTTTTGGTGTATCACATGTGGCCACTGATATCCCACCACCTCCTCCCCGGGAGCCCTTGGATGTCCTGCTGCCTCTGTCCCCGAGGGCGCTGACACCAGTGCCCACCCCAGCACGGGAGCCGTGTCCCCTGTCCCCTGGGCCAGCTCTGCGGGGCCTTGCTTGCCAGGTGACCTTGGCTGTCACCCCATCCCCTGCTGCCCCCCTGGAGCAATCTCCCCTGGCTTCCTGCAGCCACCCCGTTCACCTTCTCCAGGCTGGGAGCCTAACGAGCGTAGGAACTGAATTCCTTCCCCCCATCCGCCCCCCCGGGCTCAGCTCAGCGTGCCCTCCTGGGATCACAGGCCTCTTTGACTGCCCCCCTCCCCTCCCCCTTGTAATTTGGAGGACGTTTAACAAGGGAGATGGAGGGGACAGCTCAGCTGGGGGGAAACAAAGGCGCCTTCAGAGCCGTCCCTGCGCTGAGTGTGCCCGGCTCAGCGTGTGCCCGGCTCCCGGGGCGCTGTGCTGGGCTCAGCCCCTGCCAGCCGCCCTGGCTTATCAGGCACCCCGGGTTCTGCTGCTCGGCGGGGTCTCCTCGCCCCCCTCCCCGCCTGCTTTGGCTCTATTAATAGAAACCCGGCTGCCCTTGTGCCCTTGGCTGGCCCAGAGCCCTGACACGGAGCCGGTGGCTGGGATGGGACGTGTCCTACGCGTGGCAGGGGATGGGGCTGCTGGTGACGCCCCGGGCTGGGGTTTGGGGTGCTGTGGGAAGCCACTGTAGGGACTGTGCACGGTCAGCCTGCTGAGCTGGGGCAGCGGGAGGATGGGTGACTCCTGAGGTGTTTTCGGGTGCTGGGTGGACAGGGGAAATCTTGGTTTTGTCCCAGCTGCTTCCCTGTAGTCCCCTGACCCGCCAAGCCCTGCAGGGAGGGTGTCTCACCTGGCCTGGAGACCACCACAGGAGCCTGATCTCATCCTGCCTGTGCAGCACTGCACCATCCCAGGGAGGATTTTCCCCTCTCCCCTCCCTTCCTGCCTCTGCAGAGGGGCCAGGGGAGTGGGGTGCTCACCCTACACCCCACACGAGGCTCTCACATGGCCAGAGCGGGTGCCCAGCACAGGAGGTGAGTGCTGGTGAGGCCCAGCGAGGAGAGCATCAGCAGGACACGGCTCTCAAGGAGCAGGAACCCCACTCCCCGTGGCTGCCTTCCCCTTCCCCATGGTCCGGGGGGTGTTTGTTCCTCCCGGAGCTGTGCTGAGCCCTCTCCCGCTGCCCGGGGCTACCTGTCCTGGTTTGGCCTGCCCCTGGGAGATGGGCACCGGCCAGGGCTCTGGCCAGAAGGGCTGAGGCTGCTGTTTAGCTTGGCAGTGGGGCGGGAGGAGGAAGCAGAAGGTCTGTGGAGATAGAATCCAGGGAGGCAGGAAGAGCCTCGTGAGCCGCATCCTGCCTTGAGTCCTGGGACGGTGGCGATTTGGGGCTGGGCACGTTGTCTCCTTGCCCAGGGGCTCGGCTGGCACTGCTCCACATCAACCCACTCGTGCTGGGCTCCTCTTCAGCCAAAACCCTTTGAAGCACCAGTTGCTTTGGGCAGCAGTGCCAGACTGGCTCCACATTCCTTACAGGAGGAAGGAGGATCCCATTAGCGACAGCATCCTTCCCTTCCCCTGGGACACACACCCCGTGCCAGCCCCTCGCTGCTGCCCAGCTCTGCTCTGCCAAGGTCCTTGCCCTGGCAGAGCCTTGAGGGGCAGCAGTGAGGCCAGGTACAGCCCAGGCAGGGTGTCCCCAAGTCTCTGGGGCACACACTGTCCCCTCCTGCGAGCCATCCCCATCAGCCAGCACGTCCCAGCTGCCTCTGCAGTGACCCTTGGCCTCTCCTCCTGGCCCTGGAGACCCAAAGCCAGCTGTGTGCCAGCCCAGCTGGGCTGTGAGGACGTTTGGTGGCTGCCAAGAGGAGGGATCCTGCTCGTGCCTGCACTGGGAGAAACTGCAGCTCTTCCCTTCCAGCCTCTCCAGAGCCCCGGGTTTGCTGGTGTCCCTGAGCTTGGCCTCTCCCATCCAGGTGCTGGATCCTGCAGGATCTACCCCGCAGGCCAGGGCAGGTGTGTGGTAGAACAGAGGCTTGGCTTTGGATCCAGCTCAGGTTTTTTGTCTTATCCTGCTCGGAGGAGATAAGGAAGAGCCCTGGGATGGGGGTGTCGGCGCACGTGCACAAGTGGGGGTGTGGGAGCTCACGAGGGATTTGGAGTCCAGAGCTCGCCTGGTTCATCCTCCCATCCTTCCCATCCCTGGCCGTGGTGTTTTCCCAAAGCTCTGCCAGCTGCTGCCATCCCTGGAAATGCTGCCTTCAGTGATGAATTTTTTTGTAGCCCTGCTCTGACGTGGAAACATCCAAGTGTTTTCCAGGAGCTTTGCCACATGAATACCCCAGAGCTCCGTGTGCTTTTTCCTTGTAAAAACTGGTGGTTTGAGCACAGCAGGGGAGAATAAACATCCCCTAGCAGATGAGGGGTGGGAAAACATCTCTGGGTGGCTCTGGAGGTGGCATCTGGATTTCCTTTCCTTCCCTCCATCTCCTCCCAGTGCCCGGCACAGCAAAGGGGCACCAGCAGCAACGGTACACGCTGAGGCAGGCAGAGGTGGAGTTTTATCTGTGTGGAAAAACGTGTTCTGAGCCCTGGGATAGAGGTCCAGCAGCCTGTGGAGCTGGTGTTTCCATTCAGGCTCCATCCTGGGGTCTGTGTGGGAAGAGAACTCAGCAAACACCACCTGAGCCGTGCCGGGCCAGCTGGGAACAACCCCCGATCCTGGGCTCTGCCACATCCAAGGGTTCCAGCCCATTTTGCCGTGTCTTAAGCCCGGCATCCCGACCGTCCCCCTGGCTGACGGGCTTTTTCCTGCTCCTCCAGTGCTGGACCAGCTCCTGCCAGAGCTCAGCGTCCTGCTCAAGCTGCTGGACCACGAGTACCTGAGTGCCACCGCGCAGGAGAAGAAGCTGGCCGTGTCCAGCATCCTGCAGAAGCTGCAGCCACCTGCAGGTCTGTGTCCCGCTCCTGTCCCTCTCCTGTGCTGTCCAGTGGCTGTTCCCAGGGGCAGTGGGTGTCCCCAGGAGCTGCTCCAGGGCGATCAAAGCCCAGCAGGGCGGGGAAAAGCTGCTGCAGGGCAGGGATGAGCCCAGCACCTGCTCAGCCCCCTCGGGGCACTTTGCTCCCTGCTTCCACTTCCCAGCTCCTCCCTGCCCCGGGAGCGGGGCTGGCGTCAGCCGTGCCGTGGATACAGGAGGGCTGCTCCCTGCGGAAACGCCGCTTCCCGGAGCTTTTCCTGCCCTGGGTTTGTGCTGAGCGCAGGGGTTTCCGCGGGAAGGCCGGGACTGAGCACCTGGGGCTTCACAACCTTGCCCTTCCTGCTCCCCTGGGGGATCTGCAGCATCCCTGGGGCTTCCTCCTCTCCCCAGTGCCTGCTCTGCTGGGGTGGGCCGTGTCCTCGGGTTGGGGTTTGTGGGGACAAGGGGTGCCAGCGCCTGCCCCAGGCTCAGGGCATCCCTTTCACTTCCAGGGAAGGATGTGGACTACATGTACGTCAACACAGCGTCCCTGGGCAACGGCACCAGCTTCGTGGAGTCCCTCTTTGAGGAGTTTGGTACGTGTGGGGTGCCCCGGGGGTCACGCTGGTCCTGGGCTCCTTTGGAAGGAGGGTGGCAGCTGTGTCCTTGTGTCCAGGGTGGGCACCATCACCCTGGGCGCTCGTTCCTGCTCCCTGGGAGCTGTCTGGGGGGTGGCCAGGAGGGAATGCACGCAGCAGGGATGCCACCTCCCAGCACCGTGCCAGGGAAGGGCCGTGGAGATCCCTGGAGGGCAGGGCTGGGATGGCCAGCTCTGCTTTCCTGCCCCCTTCACCCTCTGCTTACCCCGGGCAGACTGTGACCTGCGGGACCTGCAGGACATGCAGGAGGAGGAGGGGGACACCAGCGACGGCGTGGGCGTGGAGCTGGCCGGGAGCCAGACGGCAAAACCCGTAAGTGCTGGGTCTGCTCTGCTCCTGCCTGGGGAGGTGGCAGTGCCCGGGGTGGGGTCCCTTCCCGTGGGGTGGGACTCAGGGCTCCCCACTGCCCAGCTCATGCCCGTGGTGTTCCTGCTGTAGGTTCCTGTGGATCCTGCTCCTCCCCTGCCCACCACTCCCCCACCCGAGGATTACTACGAGGAAGCGCTGCCCCTGGGCCCCGGCAAGGCCCCCGAGTACATCACCTCCCGCAGTGAGTCCTGCTCCATTGCTCCGTGCCGGGGCAGCAGAGGGTGGGGGGAGCCCCACAAGCTGCCCCCACCTGCGTGCCCACCTGGGAAACAGGCAGCTCTCCGTGGGCATCACAGATCCCGGGGAAAGAACTGTCGCTGCTCCCACCACCATCGCTCCTGCCCCGCTCCATTCCCATCCCACTGCAAGGAGTTGTTTGCTCAGCTGGAAATGGGGTGGTGGGGAGAGATCAGAGCCACGGGGGGACCAAACCCGAGATGCCCTTGGCTCTGCCCCACTGAGCATCCCTGAGGGAAATCCAGGCGCAGCAGCCCCAGCTCCCTCTGCTTCCTCCGCAGACAGCGCCAGCCCCCCCAACTCCATCGAGGACGGCTATTACGAGGACGCAGACAGCAACTACCCCGTCACCAGGATAAACGGGGAGCAGAAGAATTCCTGTAGGTACCTGCGTGTCCTCCACGGGGAGGGGAGAGCTCTGCCAAAGTCCTGCCTGAGGTGGGGCTTGAGCAGCGGGCTGGGGGCCAGCGGGGGTGAGGCTGGAAGCCACTCGCAGGGTAGAGGCTGCTGGGCAGTGTCTGTCACCAGCACGGAAGGGATGGCCCTGCCTCTGCCACGGCACAGGGGGCCAGGGCAGGACAGCCCTGCCTGGGAGGTGCGGGGCAGAGGGGCAGCACGTCAGCCTCTGCTGCAGGGAGGAATTTCATCCAGGATTTTGAAGTCTGAGCCTTGCAAAGAAATAAGCTGGCCCAGGGCTGTGGGTAGATGCACCTGGGGCTGGCGCTCAGCCCACAGGCATCCTGCTGGGATTCCAAGGGAAGTGGAGATGGCTGGGCTGCTGTTTCCAGAGGATGACATGGAATCCATCTCTCCAGCTCTGTCCTGGAGCCCTGCGGGCGTGGGGAAGCCTGGCAGTGTGTGAGTGTGCACGGCAGGCGGGGCCCCAAAGTGCCCGCGGGGTGACTGCCCTGCTTCCTTCCAGACAATGACTCGGATGCCATGAGCAGCTCCTACGAGTCCTACGACGAGGAGGAGGAGGAGGGCAAGGGCCAGCAGCTGACACACCAGTGGCCCTCGGAGGAAGCCTCCATGAACCTGGTGAAGGATTGCCGGATCTGCGCGTTCCTCTTGCGCAAGAAGCGCTTCGGGCAGTGGGCCAAGCAGCTCACCATCATCCGGGACAGCAAACTGCTGGTGAGCCTGACCCGGGGGGACAGCAACCCCCTGAGGGGGGCTAGGGGGTGACTGAGTCCAAGATGAAGGAAAAAAGCACCATCCAAAAGCATCAGCGAAAAAAAATGAAGCCCCTGCCCCAAAGCTGCCACCACCCCGCAGCACATGCAGCAGCTGCCCTCGCTTCCCTTGCAAGTGAACAGAGCGCTCCCTTTTTTTGGGACACCACGGAGTAAGAGAGCACCCTCGGGCTGTTGCATGGCCTGAGCCACCTCCGTCTGTGCCCTCTGTGAGGGACCCTAAGACCCTGTACCCCCTGTGAGGGACCCTGGGACCCTGTGCCCCCTGTGAGACCCCAGCACAGCAGCCACATGCACAGCTTTTGGCTGAGCCCTGAGCAGTTCTCTTCGCTTCCCACAGTGCTACAAGAGCTCCAAGGACCGGCAGCCGCACGTGGAGGTGCCCCTGAGCAGCTGCAATGTCATTTATGTCCCCAAGGACGGGCGGCGCAAGAAGCACGAGCTGCGCTTCTCGCTGCCGGGTGCCGAGGCGCTGGTGCTGGCCGTGCAGAGCAAGGAGCAGGCTGAGGAGTGGCTCAAGGTACTGCTGCTTCTCCCAGGGATCCAAGGAGTCCCCCTGGCATCCTCCCTGCCCGAGGTGGGGTGATGGCTGCCCCGGGAAAGGCCTCGCCCCGCTGGAAGGGGAAGGGGGCTTTGCTCCTGTCTCTTATCGGCCGCTTCCCAGGGCCTGGGCGGCTCCGGCGCTGATAGCCCCGGCTGGGGGGGATGTTTGCTCTCTCCCTCCTCTTCCCCAGGGCCCTTTCCTGCCTTTGTTCGGGGCCGGGAAGCGGGGGCTGTGGGGAAGGGGCCGTGGGTGGGAAAGGAGCCTCTGAGCACACCACAAACGTGGCTGTCACCCCAAATGTGGGGGAGAAGGGTTGTTTTACACGCCCAGGACATGCCACACCTGTAAAACAGGGGGTTCACGAGGTGGCCTGTGCTGGCAGGGTGGCACTGGGTTGGCACCCAAGTCTCTCCCCTTGGAGATTTCCAAAACCCCTGACAAAATCCACACAACTGGTGTGTGCAGTCCCCCAGGCAAGCTGTGCTTTTGCCCTGAGCAGGGTTTGCTCTGTGCAGAGCAGGACCTCTCCCCACGGCTCAGCCTGGCTCTGGCAATGACGGAGCTGAGCCAGGGAGGGCAGCCCCGGCCCTTGGGTCCTGTTTAGGTGACACTGGGGCTGTCCCTGCAGGTGATCAAGGAAGCCAGCAGTCCGGCAGCAGGCGGCACGGAAGCCCCCACCTCCCCGGTGATGCCGTGCAAGATGGACCTGGATAAGGTGATGGTTTCCAAGGGCCCTGTCGAGCTGCTGTGTGGGGCTGCTGTGACAAAACCTGGGGAACACGGGGATGGAGGACCCCAAGCTCCCGGGGCTGCACAAGGAGCCCTTCCCATTGTCACAGCAGCTCTGCAGGGTTGGGAAGGGGAGCAGGAACTGGATATCCCAGCCTTGTGCAGGGAGATGAGGGGCTGGCAGTGGCTGGGGGACGGTGCTGATGGGATCCTGCTCCTCTCCCCCCACAGAGACTGTCCCAGGAGAAGCACACCTCCGACTCGGACAGCGTGGCCGTGGCCGACACCGGCTCCCCGGCCGCCCGCAGAGAGCACGGCGAGCACGGTACGGCCCCTGTCCCCACTGCCCACCCAGCCTGGTGGGGTGCCAGGACACACACCAGGGGCACACAGCAACCCTGTCCTCTTTCCAGGGAAAGGCAAAAAGAGCGGCCTGGCTGACCTGAAGGGCTCGATGAGCCGGGCAGCGGGGAAGAAGATCACCAGGATCATCAGCTTCTCCAAGAAGAAGCCTTCCCCCGAGGACACCCAGACCTCCTCCACCGAGGAGGACATCCCCTGCTGCGGTTCGTGTGGGCTGGGGGCACAGAGGGGGCTCAGCTCAAGGGGGAGTGGGAGCAGGGGGGAGCCTTATCCTTGCCCTCAGCATGGCTGTGGTGGGCAAGGGCTGGGGACAAGCTCACTGAGCTGCTGGAGGGCTGTGACAGTGCCACAGGCTGGGAAATGCTGCCCACTCCTGGCTCTGCAAATTCCAGTGATGAGTGGGCAAGGGGTCACCCATGTCCGCAAAACCAGGCTTGGGGGACTGCATGGTACCGAGCTGGCAGCTCCCCTGGGCCCAGGGCGTCCCAGCTGGTTCTCTGGAGGGAAGGTGAGGCACAGGAGGAGTGGAAAATTAGGAAGCCGTGTCTTGTCAAAGCCTGGCCGAAGTCCAGCCCGGCGGGCACTGATGCCCTCCCCTCCCCCTGCCACCCCAGGCTACCTCAGCGTGCTGGTGAACCAGTGCTGGAAGGAGCGCTGGTGTCGCCTCAAGGGCAACACCCTCTACTTCCACAAGGACCGCACGGACCTGCGCACGCACGTGAACGCCATCGTCCTGCGGGGCTGCGAGGTGGCCCCGGGGCTGGGCCCCAAGCACCCCTTCGCCTTCCGCATCCTGCGCCACGGGCACGAGGTCACGGCGCTGGAGGTGAGCGGGGCGGGCACGGTGAGGAGGGGGTTGCCAGGCTGGGGGAGCATCCCTCGGGATGATCGACGCTCCCGTGCAAGCGGTGCCTTGTTGTCCCCTCCCCTGGAAAGCTCAGGGCGCCATTTGGGTGAGCTGGGGGCAGCCACGTGGGAGCTTTGTGCGCAGGGGGTGATTCTGCACGGCGGGATTTCGCATCGGGAGGCAGCGAGGGCGAGGAGTTGAGAGCTGGGCGTGCACCCCAACCCTTTCTCTCTCCTCCAGGCGAGCTGCTCCGAAGACCTGGGCCGCTGGCTGGGTCTCCTCTTGGTGGAAACAGGCTCAAAGACAGCCCCAGAGGCCTTGCACTACGACTATGTGGATGTGGAGACCATTGCCAACATCGTGACGGCTGTGAGGCACTCCTACCTGTAAGGCTGTGCTGCTGCTGCCAGGGGCTGAGTGCTGGGCTGGGAATGGGGATCCCTGTGCACTCCGTAGAAAGGGCACAGGCTGGGATGTGGTTTGTGGCTGTAAACTCTGGGGCTGTTTCATCCTGGGGCAGGATGCAAAGCAGAAAGTGTTTCACCGATGCTGATGAAGGGCTGCGTGTGGTAGGATAGGGTAGACTCATGAGTGAAGCTGGGAGAGCAATGCAGGAATCTCTCTGAGTTGGAAGGGCTCCCTGAGGGGCTGGCAAGGATATTCTGGAAAGGAAGACCCCATCCCTCCTTCTGCAGGTGGGCCAGCTCCTCCCAGGATCACCGGCCGGACTCCTCGCGCGTGGTGTACGATGACGTGCCCTATGAGAAGGTTCAGGTGAGCACGACTTCGTGGCTCATCCTCTCCCGCCCCAGTGGCCCAGGGAGCCTTGGCCGGGCTGGGGTGGCCCCAGGGGTGTCTCAGCTCTTTGTATCCTCCCTGCAGGCGGAGGAGGAGCCGGGCCGGCCGGGCGGGGCCCAGGTGAAGCGCCACGCCTCGTCCTGCAGCGAGAAGTCGCGGCGGGTGGACCCGCAAGTCAAAGTGAAGAGACACGCGTCCAGTGAGTCCTGGGGCCGCAAACACCTCCCCAGGGCTCCTGGCCGGGCCGGGAGGGGGCTGTTTTCCACAGGGATCCGCAGCCACGGGTGGGGGGTTGTGCCGTGCCAGCTCAGCGGGACCGCGGGTGGCATCGGCGCTGCCCTTCATGCTGGGCGTTCCCCGTGCCTGCAGGTGCCAACCAGTACCGGTACGGCAAGAACCGGGCCGAGGAGGACGCCAGGCGCTTCCTGACGGAGAAGGAGAAGCTGGAGAAGGAGAAAGCGTCGATCCGCAGCGAGCTGATGCTGCTGCGGAAGGAGAAGCGGGAGCTGCGCGAAGCCATGAAGGGCAGCACGGGTAGGTCGGGGCCGTCCGAGCTCTGCGGCTGCTCCGAGGCACTCGGCTGGCACGGGGACACTGGGACACTGGGCTGGCTGTGACGACGTGGCCGTGAGCTGGCTGCGGCACTCTGCTGGGCTGGCAGCCCCATCTAGTGTCCCCGTGCAGGAGGATGGGTGGATTCTCCATGCTCACAGCCTGGTCCGCAGGAGCAGTCACTGAGTGGGGTGATGGTGCCAGCAGCATGGGTGGATTCTCCATGCTCGCAGCCTGGTCCCTGGGATGGGTGGATTCTCCATGCTCGCAGCCTGGTCCCTGGGATGGGTGGATTCTCCATGCTCACAGCCTGGTCCCTGGGATGGGTGGATTCTCCATGCTCGCAGCCTGGTCCCTGGGATGGGTGGATTCTCCATGCGCACAGCCTGGTCCCCAGGAGCAGGCTCTGAGCCAGATGATGGGTGGTGCCAGCAGGGCCGAGGCTGCAGGAGCTGGAGCAGCGCGTGGCGCTGCTGGAGGAGCGGTGCCGGCAGAAGGAGGAGTCCCGCGTGGATCTGGAGCTCAAGCTGACCGAAGTGAAGGAGCAGCTGAAGCAGTCGCTGGCAGGAGGGCCGGCCCTGGGGCTGGCCGTGACCAGCAAGGCTGAGAATGGGGTATGCTGCCCTTTTCCTCACTCTTACAGCCCCAACTTCCACCAGAAACAGTGGCTGGGGTGTTGGGGAGAGCAGCACAGGGGAGAGGGGACATCCCTGTGGCTTTGTCCCATTGTGGGACACAACAGAGGTGTGGGAAATAATTTGGCCATATCAATTTTTACCTCATTAGTGTTCATGCGTTCTTTTAAATCTGGTTATCAGTGCTTCCTGGGTCTCCTAATCATTTCTTTTTCTTGCTCCTCCCTTTCCACAGGAAGCTACAACCAAGCCCAACGGGAGCCCCCCTGAGCACTTGGTGCCTGTGAACTGTGCAGCAGAGCTGAGGAAGAGGAGTCCCTCCATCATCCCTGCCAACAAGGGCAACGTGCTGCGCAAGGCCAAGGTCCTGCTCTGCTCTCTTCTCCTCCCTGGCCCCACGGGAAATCTCGGTCTTCGTCCTGTCCCCCTTGCTTGACCATGAAATTTGGGCACTGGGAATGCTCTCCGCCCCAAAGTGGCCAGGGTCCCCTGACCCAGCACAGTAGCACTCGCTCCTGACACGAGCCCAGGGTGTGGGGAAATTCGGGAGATGCAGGGCTGGGTGGGCAGGGGGAAAGCATCACCCCTACACTGCCCAGGGCAGCAGTGACCCCAGCCCTGGAAGATGCTGAGGTGATCCAAAGCCCCCAGGAGGGAGGGATACCTGGAAGGGCTCAGTGTTGCTTTTCCAGCGCTGTCTCCTCATCCCTTTTTTTTTTCCTTTCTCTGCAGGAATGGGAAAAGAAGCAGACCTAAACCAGCCTGCCAAGCCAACAGCCACTGGGGATCACAGAGGAGCTACGAGCCCCCTTTCTCCAAGACACTGGGAGGGTGCTGGGAAGGCGTGGTGGGAAGAGACGTTCTCCCAGACCCCACCGCTGCGGCACCACCCGCCCTCGTGGGCAACACTATAAACCGGGGGAAGGGGGCGGGAGGGGATTGGGGAGGCGGGGAGGGGCAAGGGAGGCACTCCCTTGTGGATCAGGGTCACATACTACTGGGATACCCATCTCTGGGGGAGCCTGCCCCGGGGCCAGGAGCCCGACACCAGCTCTGGGTGCCCGTGGTGGTGCAGAAGGAAAGGGGAGAGCCTGGGGCCGGCAGTTGGCACTGCCCAGCGGGTGCTCCAGGTTTTGGGGTCAGCGTGTGCCCAGGCTAACACCTTCCAAAGCAACCACGGACTCGTCGGGGTTTTCTGGCCCCCTCAGTACTGGGATTCATGAGCTACTCAGGACCAGCCGCTTCAGAGATGCCGATGGTTCACCCTGCTCGCTGCTCCCGGCTCCGCAGGGTCTCATCTCAGGGTTCCTCACGGCTCAAGCCTGCTGTGCCTCAACCAAGTGCCTTTGTCCAACATTTCCTTCTTGTTCTCCAGCCAGTAAGGGTGAGGGCATGCTGCCTTCCCTTGGGAATGAAGGATGCTCGAGTGTCAGCATTGGAAAGCAAATTAACAGCGGCCACCTTTCACCCTCGCTAAACAGCTCAGAAGTGCTGCAAAGGGCTGGGGCTGGAGGCAGCCCTGCTCTCTGCTCTGGCCCCATCCTGGTTTTTAGGGGCGCAGGGCTGTCTCCTGGCCAGCACCCCATTCACATTCTTGCTGCTGCAGTCAGACACAGGTTGGTAAGGCATGTGGTCAAAATGGAGAGAAGGGAAGTTTAAAAATTAAAAAAAAAAAAAACCAAACCAGAAGTGCTATTGGAGCAGAAAAGAGAAATAGAGTTAAGGTCATTCAGCAGAGGCAGAAACAAGGGACAGGAATGAAAAGGAAAGGCCCTGGCTTTTGTGCTGGGAACAAGGGAGTCACCATCACCCGCTCATGCTATGGACTGCCACAATTAACCTCTGGAGCTCGCTCTTCCAACGCCCTGTGTTAGTACCTAGGTAAGCAGCTTTTAATAAAAACGCTGGCACTGGCCCCCCGGGTCCTCTGGCTCAGGGGGCAGGGCGGGAATGCTACTCCTGCTCCCAGGGAAAGGGGTCAGGATGCGGCTGCCCCGGCGCCCCTGTGGCAGTGGCTGCTGGGACAAGCAGCCCTGGGGAAGCACATCAGAGAATTCCAGACTGGTTTGGGTTGGAAGGGACCTTAAATCTCATCTCATTCCAATGGGCAAGGGACACCTTCCACTATCCCAGGCTGCTCCAAGCCCCATCCAACCTGGCCTTGGACACTTCCAGGGATGGGGCAGCCACAGCTTCTGTGGCCAACCTGTGCCAAGGCCTCACCACCCTCACAAGGAAGAATTTCTTCACAATATCCCATCTAACTCTGCCCTCTGGCAGTTTGAACCCATTCTCCCCCATCCTTCACACTGGCTCCCCATGGGGTAGTTGGCAACCTCATCCACGGCTTTGGGGTTTGGTTAATTTATTTATTCAGCACAAGTAAGGCATTCCCCCGGGTCTCACCCAGCCTCTCGCAGTCCTTTTCTGAACTAGAGGTGAAACCTGTCCCATTGTCACCCCTTACCCCGCACAGCCGGGGGCGGGAGCTGTGTGTCCGGGGTGACCAGAGCCGTATGTCCGGGTCCAAGCCCTGTGGGGACGGGGTCCGAGTCCCCGGTGACAGAGCCGTGTGTCCGGATCCAAGCCCCAAGGGACCGGAGCTGTGTCCGGAGCCGAGCCCCATGCTCCCATAGCCGCGTGTGAGGCGCCGGGCGGAGCATCCTCCGCAGCCTCCGCATCCCCCGCATCCTCCGCATCCCTCTCATCCCTGCATCCCCGCATCCTCCTCATCCCTCTCATCTCCCCATCCCCGCATCTCCCCATCTCCGCATCCCCCGCATCCCCGCA
>VZRJ01007125.1:127653-140749 GCA_013397565.1 Ptilonorhynchus violaceus
CACCCTGACCCGAATCTGGAACCGGACCCGAACCCACAGCCAGAGCCCGACCCGAACCCCGCCGGTCCCCATCACCCCCCGCCGGTCCCCATCGCCCCCGCCGGTCCCCATCACCGCCCAGAGCCACACGCTGCCGACGCTCTGCTCCTCAAAAGGGCCTGGAGCAGAAATAACCTCCGATAACCAAGCTCTTTTCCCGGAAATTTTTTTTTTTGAGCGTAAATGAATGTCGATTTTTAAGGGCAAGCGTTTCCGTGCTCGGCAAGTCACGTTGGGAAGTGGTTTCCTGCCACTGTGGGTGGGTTCTCGCCTAGCTGGAGCATTTATTCGTTAAGTACATGTTTAATGTGCTCCTCGGGTTTTGTTCTTGGGGGCGAGGGAGCACATGTGCTATCAGCGTGTGTTGGGTGGTCACAGGAAGAGAATCTGTTTAATTGTGTCAATGCTTAGACAGAAAAACGGTGTTCGTTGATGCGTTTGGACATCATGGAATATGGCTTGTGGAAGGGACATCCATAAAGGTGCCTTGGTTGTTTGAGTGAAATGTAGGCAGGTGAAAAGAACAAAAGTCAAAATGCCTGTAAATTGCTTTTGTCTAGAAGAGGAACACCGCCAAAAGATTATTGAAATGTAATACAGTAATTCTGTAGCACTTCGTAGAAGCAGCTGTGATTGGGACTAAATCTAAAGATGCATGTCAGGAAATTATTCTTCTTATATGTGAGAAAACTGCTTTGCCCCATTAAAAAATATGCACCAAGTGTGAAAGAGGTGAGTGATGGAGCTGAGCAGGCTTCCATCGTGAAGGATCACCCGGAGCTGCCACTGGTGTGAAACTGTGCTTGGTACACAAGTTTTCAGCCCGGGTCACCATCAACAGGAGCAGCTCCGTGAGCAAGGCAGGGGTGTGGAGCCCAGGCTCCCATCCCAGGGACTCCATACCCTGGACTGGCTTCGTCTGGGAGCCTCCTGCCCCGTTTGCAGCCATCCTGCGTGGGGGTGCAGAGCACGAGTCTGTTCTGCAGCTTCGTTGAAGAGGAATTGTCACAGTGTTAGAGAATCACAGAACATCCTGAGCCGGAAGGGACCCGCAGGGATCATCAATCCAGCTCCTGGCCCTGCACAGACACCCCAGCAATCCCACCCTGTGCATCCCTGAGAGCGTTGTCCAAAGGCTCCTTGAACCCTGGCATGGCCCCCCTACATCTTTTACCATCTTCATGTCCCTCCTTTGGCCACTATATAAGAGTTTTAGGTCTTTCTTATATTGTGGCACCCAAAACTGCCCCCAGGACTCGAGGTGAGGCCACCCCAGTGCAGAGCAGAGCAGGACAATCCCTTCCTTGGACAGGGTTAATCTCTGCTATCACTCCCTGATGAAACAGCACGAAGGAATTGGGAGTAACGAGGTTTCCTTCCAAGGGAAGCTCATCAGAGCTGAAAGCCGTGCAGATGTTTGTGTGTCTCAGCGCTTGAGTGCTTTGTCATGCTGATTTGGGAGGAGGAGGGAGTGTTCCAGGAGAGCTGGGGAAGGACCCCTGGGTTAGAGGGAGCTGAGTGTCGCTTTGGGATGGTCGTGCCTGTGCTCCAGAAAGAGGTGATACCATTGTACCCCTGACCAGAGACCTCACCGTTGAAATTTTAATCTTGAAGGGCAATTGGCTTAAACCATGTGGCTGCAATCAACTTCTCTGCTCCATCTTATCTCTTTGGCTTTCTGTGACATCACTTTGTCAATCTTTCTGTCACACCAACTCGTCTAACCCCCTTCACACGCCCCGGGACTTCCACGTGTCTGTCACTTCAGGATGTGTCAACTTCCTCCCGTGGGATTTCTGCCTATTTTTAGGGCAGCTGTGATCCAGCCAGCGTTTCGAAGATGGAGCACAGGCAGTGGACAGCCTATAAACAGCACTTGCCATTTGCCGGGGAGCGTTCCTTTCATCCCGGAGGAAGGAGTAAATTGAGCGGCGTTTTCAACCCTGCCTAAAAGACCTGAAGAATCCCCTTTGGAGTCAGGCTGCGGTTCTGGTTCCTCGCCCACAACTTTTCCAGGCAGCACATGATGCCCAGGGCATGTCCCTGCACGGGGGAGTGTTCTGGGACTCGGTTTCCCAGGCTGGAGAGAGGAATCCATGCAGGCAGCTCCCTGCTCCACGTAGGCAGCTCCCCGGAGCTGGGACTGGCTCCTCTGTGCCCCTCTCCCACGCACCCAAACACACCCATTCCTGCCCTGCAGCCTCTTGCAGGGGAAAATACCTCACCAACTCGGGCTTCGTGGGTGCAGAGGAGTTAACTGAGCTGTGTAGGCTATTTTTAAAACACCGGAGTTGAATCTGCGAGGGGCCCGGCGAGATTTCTCGGCTGCGTTTCAGGTTCTTCGGTTCGCCCGGAGCACGGCTGATTTCCACCCCTGCAGCTCTTGACATGAAATGTGAGAGGATCAAAGGACAAAGCTTGTAGCTGGTGCTTGCCATGGATATTTTTAAGTGGAGGGAAAGCCTCACAGATTGATTTTTGAAGGTTTGGTGAAGGGGTCCTGCTCTGTGCTCCCCTCCAGTTTACTTTCTCTAACCTTGAGCAAGTGCTGTTAAATCAGCCAATAAAATGACAGGAATCTTAAAAATCATTCCAAATGGGGTCTTGTGCCCCAAACAGATCTCTCTGCAGCCAGGGATGAAATGTGGGGTTTTTTCCCCCCTGTGCTGGCATTCCTGGAACCCAGATGGTTCTTTGAAGATTGGTCTGAGGAACATCCTGTTCTAGAGCAAAGTAGCAGAAGCACTTTCAGACCCGTATTTGGCATATAATTTGTTGAAAAGGAGTGGTTTGACCTACAGATGGTGTTTTAAGTACCCACTTAATAAAAAAATGCACATGCAAATGTCCTCATGTGGGAAAAGGAAGTTTGTCATTAGTGTTGTGGGACATTCAGCAACCTGGTATTAAGGATTTAAATGAGGGAATATCTGGGCTGCTAAACAGGGGGTGGGAGGAGAAGCCTGGTGGTCTTTGGGGAGATACACATCTCTTGAGCTGGGCTTGGGTTTTAGAGCTGAGCCGGTCTGAACCACGTCAGGGATGCCTCCTCCCTGCCCCAAATCTCACCAGGCTTCACAAATTTGGCTTCCCTTTGGTCCTGGCATTTGCAGTCATCTGATCTGTCAGCAAACCTATTCAGGGACACAGAGAGAAAAACCTTGTTTTGTAAGGTTATTTTTCAGCTGGTTTAACTCCTGGAAATTGAGTTCTGCTCCACTCCAGTACTGGAATAAAGGGAGCAAAACTGCTGAACAACACTGAGGCCTCCTGACAGACCCCAAAACAAACTCTGGGCACTTGTGTGACATTGTACCTGAGCAATATAACCTTGCTGAAGAGTAAGGATGCTTAATGGTGCTGGTTTGGTAATGGGAACTCAGCTGTATCGATTGTGGGGCCTGAATTAGTGTCTCTGTGCACTGTGGGATTGTGCTGTACAAACACAGGGGTGGAGCTGCTGGCAGCACAGGGATTTCTGGGCTGTGCTGCCTTTCACTGGGTGGATGTGCACTTAATGTATGGAAAACATTGCATATAGGGGATGTAAAACATTGCACAGAGGGGAAGAATACACCCTTCCTTGTTAGGTATATACTGAAATATTTCCTGAATGGGGCTGGTTTGGAAGTAAATTGTATTTTGTTCTGCAGATTCTTCCTGCTGTCAGGTGTGGGAGGGAGGTGGGGCTGAGGCTCATGCTGGCAGGAATGAGCCCTGTCCTGGTTGGTTTGTAAGACCAAGTGCAGTGGGAGGGAGAGTGAAACAGAATCAAGGAATCACAGAATCATTTAGGTTGGAAAGCACCAGGGACGTTTGGAGTGCCCATCCCTGGAGGTGTCCAGGGAAGGCCTGGACGTGGCACTCGGTGCTCTGGGCTGCGAACAAGGTGGGCATCGGGCACAGCTTGGACTTGGTGGTCTTGAAGGACTTTTCCAAGCTAAATTATTCTGTCTCTCTGTAAAAATCTGACTCTTTTCAAGGTGTGCCAAAGAAGTGGTGCACAGCCTCTGTAGTGCCACGTTAGTCTAAAATAAAAGAATTTAAAACCATCTCTCTCTGTGTTTCTGTGCTAATTGTCTGTGTTTTCTGAAAAGAGCTAAAATTGTGTCTAGAATCCTGTGTGCCTGTTTTAAGAGAGCTGCTTTTAGTAACGATGCTAATCCAGAATTCTCATTGACCCTGATGTTACTTGACTTTGTTTCTTTGTCACCTTCCTGTGTTTCAGAGGGTCCCCCTGTGTTTTCAGCACTGCAGCTCAGCAGAGAAGCACAGGAGACGAGTGTGGCCCCGAAGATCCCAGTGATGAGCCCAAGCACCCCCTCTCTGACTGTGCCTTGGAGCACAAAGCCATCAAATTGGAGGAACAAGTCCGAGATTTAACTGTGAGTGTGCTGGGGGCATTATGATGTCTTTGCTTCAGTCCCCTTGGCTTGGTCTGTCTGTCAGCCCTGGATTTTTCCCTAAATGCTGGGACACACAGACAGCTCTGCAGTGCCGTGGCAGCCTGAGTGTGAGAGGGTGAAATTCCACTCTGCCTTCCCCCAAAACTCCCTCTGTCAGCAGTGCCAGCAGCAGGGCACTGGTGGTGTGAGCCTGGCAGGCAGAGCTGTGTGTTGGAGCTGGTCACTGCTTTCACGGCCTTGTGGCAGTAGCTTCGTGCTGATTGGCATCACTTGTGGTGGTAGAATCATGGAATATCCTGAGTTCCCACAGGGATCACCCAGCCCAGCCCCTGGCCCTGCACAGACCCCCCAACAATCCCAGCCTGTCCATCCCTGGGAGTGTTGTCCAAACGCTCCTGGAGCTTTGGCAGCCTCGGGACCGTGCCCATTCCCTGGGGAGCCTGTTCAGTGCCCAGCACCCTCTGGGGGGAGAAGCTTTCCCTGATCTCCAGCCTGATCCTCCCCTGGCACAGCTCCAGCCGCTCCCTGGGTCCTGTCCTTGTCGGAGCTGCCTCTCATGAGGAAGCTGCAGACCCTGATAAGGCTCCCCTCAGTCTCCAGTTGCTCCTCAGTGGCCCCTTCAGCCCCTTCACCATCCCCATGTCCCTCCTTTGGACACTCCTTAATAGCTTTATGTCACACTGGATCCAGATTATCCAAGGAGGAAAGTCCTTTTAAGGGACAGTGATGTGGTGGCAGTGGTGGGGATCATGTTCTCTGTTGAAGAACACACGTGACTGAGGAGGGGATTAAATATCACTGCACTGGGCCACTCTGGAGATAATCACCCTGAGGGTCATCTGCCCACAGAACTGGAGAAAGGAGCACCTCAGCAGCAGCCTGGCAGTCGGTGTTGAGCTGAATCCACTCATTCACTGCCCAAAATGTTTCTGCCCTTGGGTCTCCTGAGGGAGTTGCAGTTTCTGGTTACTCACTAGAAGGATTTGGGTGTGTATGTAGTGAAATGCAGGGGCCCAGCACACCCTGCTCCCTTTAAAGCATTTCTGAGGGGTTCCCAGTGTCAGGGAGGGGTCTGACCCTTGTTTGAAGTGTGCCCTTGCTGTGGTTGCAGGAGCGATACCGGAAGGCTTTGGCTGACTCCGAGAACGTCCGGAGGAGAACACAGAAGTTCGTGGAAGATGCCAAGCTCTTTGGTAAGCAGAAGAGCTGTGTTTGCTTCCCTGGCCTGCCTGCCTGGGCGTAAAGTGCTGATCGACAGCTTCTCTCTGCCCCTGTCCTGCCCTCCCTCGTCCGTTGTGAAGTCTGGTGTGATGTTTGGCCTGGACTTTTGGTCTGGGCTTCCTTTTTTCTGCGTGTCCATCTGTGTCCTGTCCTGTCAGGTTTACCCCAGTGACTGTTTGCACAGAATCACAGGGTTGTGGCTGGTTTTTTTCCAGGATAGCCCCAGTGCAGCTGAGTGTGGTTCTGCTGATGTGGTTGAAAATCCAGGCTCTGCTGAGTGCTGAGGATTGGCTCTGGCAGGGTGGATTTCAGACTCAGCAGGTTGGGATCTCCTTCACTGTGTTAACAGCCTCTTCTGCTCTAGATTTTAGGAGGTAGATGCTGCCCGGGGCAATGGTTGTCAATCCTTATGTTAGATGTTTAAAACTTCTAAAAGAAATATTTTAGCGTCAGCGGAACGAGCTGAATTTGTAGCTTTGGCAACAGAAGCAGGTGAAGGGGGAAGGAACTGCTGTTCAGGCACTGCAGTGTGCCAGAACCATCTCTGAGAATGAAAAACTGGTTTTCTCCACCATGCAGGGATCTTGGGAGGTTTGTTGTTAGTTAATTCTAGGAGCCTTGAAATTGGAGCAGCTGTATTTTCTTACCTGTTACCCCTTGTGCTATAAAATTGCTCTTGAATAATCAGGAATAATCAGCTATGGGATGATTGATTTTTAGAGGGTTTTTTTTTGCTTTGGATTTTATATGTAGCATGCCTCACATGTGAAGAAAAAATAAGCTTTCTTAGAAATTGCTCTCAGAGTGGGACTTGGGGATCTGTAGACAAGAGGAAAATCTGAAAGGAGGTTGTAGCAAGGTGGGTTTGGTCTCTTTTCCCAATTAACGAGGGGTAAGACAAGAGGAAACAGCCTCAAGCTGTGCCAGGGGAGGTTGACATTGGATTTTAGGAGAAATTTCTTCACTGAGAGCGTTGCCAAGCACTGGCACAGGCTGCCCAGGGAAGAGGTG
This sequence comes from Ptilonorhynchus violaceus, assembly GCA_013397565.1. Lineage (NCBI taxonomy): Eukaryota > Metazoa > Chordata > Aves > Passeriformes > Ptilonorhynchidae > Ptilonorhynchus > Ptilonorhynchus violaceus. Next base: position 134,331 of record VZRJ01007125.1, read on the forward strand.
GGGTCACCATCCCTGGAGGTGTGTAAAACACTCCGTGCCACGGTTTAGTGGTGGCCTTGGCAGTGCTGACTTGATGATCTTAAAGGTCTTTAGCAGCCTCAATGACTCTGGTTCCCTGAAATGGGTGGTAATTGCTGTCTGCTCCTTTGTGGCATCTCCTTCCTCTTCCTTTGTTCCGTGCCTGTTCACATGTACAACGAGAGACAGCACCTGATGGTTGCTTCATTTTCTCTGTTTCCCTCATGTGTCATTCCAGTAAGGGAGTTATGTAATTCCTATAGCTGAGGGAGGCTGCTTTTCCTGGAATTTCTGCACTGAGTAAGAAACCACTTCTGGAAATGCAGCCAAGCTAAGCCCATTTCTCTAATGACAAAACCTGCCTGGCTTTTCATGACCAACCCAAGGACCATTTTGGTCCGGTCTTTCCATGGTTGTTTTAAGCTATGAATAAATTGGGGATTTTGTGCTTTTGAATAGTCATGGGTTGTTTTTGCTTCCCCCCCCACTGTGCCTGCTCCCTGTGGAGTGGGCATTTGTGTGAGCTGCTTGACAAAATTATGTCAGTGGGACTGTGGCAGAGGGAGTGGAGCAGGGTCCTAAACGACGAATCTGAGTTGCAAAAACTATTTGGGGTGAAACATGAATGCTCTGCTTTGTCAGGCAGATCAAACTCATATGTACCTATACAAATCAACGTGTGTGATGTCTATGATGTTTATAGATGTGCATTTCCTGCGTAGATCTTGATTTGGGGAGTCTTTAGATCACAGCTCACGCTAAAGCTTTGCCTTCAGGAATCAGAAGACATTGTCTGGTCCCACTAAGTTCAGTTCAGATCACTGAGCAGCTTTGAAGGTGCTTGCAAACCGCTGTGTCTGCCGTTGGCACTGGCGCTCTGTAAGTTCTGTAAGCTTATCCTCCATTTCCCTCTGTGCCTGCAGGGATCCAGAGCTTCTGCAGGGACCTGGTGGAGGTGGCGGACATCCTGGAGAAGACGGCCGAGAGCGCGGCGGGCGACGCCGAGCCCAGCGACCCCAACCCCGCCCTGCAGAAGATCTACGAGGGCCTGTCCGTGCTGGAGGCCAAGCTGCAGAGCGTCTTCGCCAAGCACGGCCTGCGCAAGATGAACCCCGTGGGGGGCAGGTACGACCCCTACGACCACGAGATCGTCTGCCACGTGCCGGCCGAGGGGCTGGCGCCGGGCACGGTGGCGCTGGTCACTCAGGACGGCTACAAACTGCACGGCCGCACCATCCGGCACGCGCTGGTCGGCGTGGCCGTGGAGTCGCAGGAGTGACGCGGAGCCCCCGGGACCGTCCCGGCCGCGGCCGCGCACGCTTCCTTATTTATTGAGCGGGGTCTGCGCCGCGGGGCGGCTTCGGGGCCGCGCGGTTGCCGGTCCTCCGTGGGGCGCGGGGAGTAGCGGTAGGAGTCCTGCTGCTTGTCGGAAGCGCGAGGCGCTGCGGCCCCTTTTCTCTGCTTGTTTCTCCGGGAAGGTTTGGATGGGGAAGAGGGCAGAGAAAGGGAAGTTCTCTTCTTGTCTCCCTGTTCCATCTCTGAGGGAGATTCCTGCGGTGGCCTTCAGGAAAGGAACTTCTCTGCCTCGGTTTCCGCAGCTGGATTAAGGGACTGTAATAATACTGACCTACCTCACAGGGATGTGGTGAGGCTTTTCCTGTGCCAAGCACCGGGAAGAGTCCAAAGGGATGAGTATTATTATCACCTGGTTTTGATGTCTTCCCTCGTCCCCAGAGTCCTCGGCTGGGGATGGAGATGATCACTTGAAATGACATTTAGGGGCAGCTTTTTCTTGTGTCGCTTCAGGAGAACAATCCTGAATTCATGAAACCTCTGTCGTACTAGAGTTGAATAGAGATGAAGGTTTAAAAAGAATTCAGTTGTTAGGTCAGACTAATGTTAATATTTCTTCTCCAGGTAAAATTCCAGCTTACCTCCATGTTCCCAAAGGTAAAACAGGGAACTGTGATTTGTGGTGGAGCCAGAAAACTGTCCTCAAATCTCTTAAACTCCAGCCAAAATGTAGATTTTAGAGGAGAGTAATTTCTCTTCCCTGGTGGGTATTTGTGCAGCTTTCAAGCATGATAAACTGTGTGCTCTTTGTTGCAGCTGCTGGCAAAATGGAGCTGTGCCCTTAAGCAGGAAATCTGGACTGTTCTATTTTCCCAGCTCTCCAGCAGAGATCCTCAGATTCCAGTTCACATTCAGATCCCACTTTCAATGGTCATAGTAAATATTAAACCTTTTGGGGCTTTGATGCGAGGAGAAAAATCCTCTCTGCTACGAAGTCTCGAGTGCCCTTGAACCAATTTTAGCAGCAGTGACAAGAAAAGCAAGAGAAGCAGAAGGCTGAGGAAGTGAAAGCTGACCTCGGGCTGTCCCCCTGCTTGGAGGCATGTTGTTGTCACTGCACATATGCATTTCCCACTGGCCCTATTGCCTGGGAGTTCATTTATCTCAGCTGAAAGGATGCAGTCACTGAGGATGATCAGGGTTTAACCCTTTGCAGAGCAGCAGGCAGTCAAATGACGGAAGAGTGGACGAGGCACAAAACCGTGGTTGTTTTTCAGGTTGTTTCTTACTGATTCGATAATTCCTTCCTTTTTGCTTTCTGGAATTGGATCCATAACCTGACAAATCCACTTCCAAAACGCTTTACTGAGAGTGGATGCCATCACTGGTTTGGAAGAAAATTTGTCCTTCTCCCATTCCTTTCAGCTGCAAAACCCTTTTGTGGTGGACTTCGAGATCCTTGCAGCCTTTAATAGCAGCTATTGACAGTCTCTGATCTGGGGAGACTGCAGCTAGTGGGTTGTCATTCCAGAGATGTAAGGAATCTGCACGTTTCTAACATGCTCCATGCAGGTATTTAAGTTGGCAGCTGTGGTGTGGCTCCTTTTGAAGTGTGGATTTCTGCCTCAGGCAGGTGCTGGAGATTTCAGCCCTGAATGGTGTTTTCCTGGCAGCTTCAGCTCATGGACAAACCTCTCGTTCACTGCTCTTGTATTATCACGTTTTTGGAAGTTCCAGGGATAAACAAGACTTCCCATTCGTGGTTTTGCTGAGCAGGTCACCAGGGCACGCTGTTTCTCCAGAGAAGAATAGGTGAAGTATGAAATGTGGCAGTACAAATCTCGCTGCTCTTCCTCCAAACTGAGGAACTCGTGTCCTCGGCTGGAAGCAGCAGTGGGGTCTCTGCTGCCTCTTCAGCCCCAGCTGAGTCTTGCAGGATGAGGGGAGAGCTGGTTGTGGAAACCAACTCTGAAAGTGAAACTTCAGTTGTAAGGAAGCAAACAGAGGCAGAGGTGTTTTACACAACAGGCAGTTTTGTGTCATAGAGAGGCTGCAGCTGACCTGAGCCAGGTTTTAAAGTGGTGTGTGACCAGAAGGGATGGGATCCAAATCCTCTTGAAACTCACCCATGGAGCCACTTGACTGTGCAGGAATGTTACAGCCATTCGGTCCGAGCTGGGACTGTTTGCCAGCCCTGCCTGTCTCCTCAGCCACTGCTACCCATTTCTGCCTTAAAGGAACACCCTAAAATGCACTCCAGACCTTCTGTCTGTACTGAGAGATTATTTATTCAGCTCGTCTATCGTGGATCTGCTTTCACTGAGGCACTGGTGTGTGGCTCCAGCAGGAATCTGAGGGATCCAGCTCCTGTGTAGTCTTTCCCACCCTCACACGGGCCCTGTTTCATTTTGGGCGAGCTCTTTTCCCAGTCAAACCTACAAAACTTCTCCAGGATCCCTTCCACAGGATCCTGTCAGGCTTTTATGATTCCTGTGAGATGTACCCAGTGCTGAGAGACTCTTTCACAGATGTTACCAAAGAGATAAATCCTGTAGCTGTTGTTTGTCCCAGTTTCTTCTTCCTTTGAAAGGTGACGTGAAAAGGAAATAACCAAACCTGGATTCCATCACAGAATCCAGATTTCCCAGGCAAAATTTGATTCTCTTGCCTTCCAAGCACACTTAATGATCTCTTTTGTCATGGATGAGGTTGTGGAAGGGGGGGTTGAATTTCTCCTTTGTAGGTTCCTGCTGCCTTTCCTGCCCTGCTTGTGTAACTCTTGCACACTCAGCAGGGAGGGCACTGACCCATGAGCTGCTCCTCTGCGGTCACTTCACGCAGTGACTGTCTAACAAAACACAGGAATGCATTAGGAGGGAGGCAACAGCAGAGGAGAGGAAGTGTCATGGACCTCTTAGTCCTTTCCACACCTGGACGAGTCTCCTGTGGCACTGTCACGAGCATGGCAATGTCTGAACTCTCACCAGGAGCCGTGCAGAATGTGAATGTTGCTTTGTGAACCTTCTCAGTGCTTCAGCAGCAGAGCTCCTGTTGGAAGAGCTGTGATCAGTCAATAGCTATTAGCAGTCCCTTAATTAAAAAAAAAAAAGTATTTAAGTTTTATATTGTGAATATTGTAGTATTTTTTTATTTTAAAACTTAAGATGTTTTGATATTACTTGCAAAGTGAAACGAACAAAGTGTTGCTGATCTCCAAAAATCTCAGTCCATTTAGGTGGGGGAAATGTGTATATATTGTATTTGTTTGTGTGTTTCTGTGCTCTTTGTTTACCCAAAGGTTCTGGCTGTATAAAAGACAGAGATGTGTGGGAGCAGTGCAAGGAATTGACGACGACATTTGAGTTCATGTTGGAAAGGGCTGATTTCCTTTAGATGTCCAGATACTGCCCATTTGCTAATAAAACAAAAGAATTGCAGTGACTTCTCTTTCCTTTTTCCCTTCCCCAAACTGCTCATTTTAACCCCAACCAGCTGGGAGTGCACACTGGAAGGTTCCTGCTATCCCTGATCCCACTGTCTGTGATAAGGGCCACGGCAGCACTTGGCTGAATATTTTTATTAATGATGCTTTAGGTGAACTCCCAACAGTGCACACACACGTGTGAGTGCTCTCTGTGTTCACACAGGGCTGTTGTCAAGGATTCCTGCACTGACAACCTGCCCAGGGGTGTCATTCCGTGGTATTCCCACCTTTTCTGCTCTGTCTGCTCCTGGACCGCTGTGTAGAGAAATGCTTTCTGCCAGCTTTTGGTGGTGGTTTGTTCCAGCTGAAATCCGGATACCTGGTTTTATTTTTGTGTTCTCTTTCCCAGCTCGGCTTTGCTGCCTGTCCCTGTGCGTGCTGTGCAGCAGCACAATTAAGGGTGGGTTCATTTACAGGGCGCATTCACACTTGTGGTATCCACAGGCGGGCTGTGATTTCGGGGATTTGTGGGAGAAAAGAAGAGGCTTTCCCTGGAGGGGTGTGTTTGTAACAGATTGCATTCTCCCTTCGTTCTCCGCAAAAATAGCCGGGCCTCCGTTCCCGGTTGTGCCTGGCAGTCGGTGCCACGTGGGTGGGCCTTGTCCTCCCGCAGCTCTGGATGCCCCCGGGCGCTCCTCGCTGCAATAAAAAGCGTTTGCAAACGACCATTTACAAATGGCCCATATGGGGTGACATCAGTATTTCCCTGCGCTGCAGGGGCGATGTCCCGTTTTAGGGGTTTTTCCTCATTCTGCCCAAAACGCTCGGGAATTGTGTGGTGTAAAGCAGCCCAGCCCAGGAAACCCTGCTGCTGCATTAGGCAATTTCTGGCTCTGCTGGTTTTTCTCTGCAGCAACAGTGAGAGTTGGGAGTCCTCAAACCACAGGCACCACCATCTGCAGAAAAGCATCGGAGCTTGGGGCAGAGCATTTTGCTTATGGCACAGTATTCCAGGATTCCTGCAAGCTGGGAGGGGATTGGGAGCAGTGCTGACCTGCCTGGGAGCCCTGCTGTGTGCACAGCAGATTTCTGGTCGCCCACAGCCCTGGGGAAATCAGGCTGGTTAAGTAAGAGCTTGTTAAACCCCGAGACGTGCTGCAAAGATATTTGTGTTTTAAGCTGCTTGGGAACGTTGTCTCGTCATCCTGATGGGATCCTGCCCGTTTTAAGGACTCAGGTGAGCTGAGCAATGGTAATTTTTGTCTGTGCCTGCCCCAAATATTCATGCCTGAGTTGCACATGCTCCTCCATGCAGGAACTCTGAAGTGGCTCCTGCCTGGGGAAAGGAGGGGCCCTGTCCTCGTGTTGTCTTTCCCTGAGACAAAGTTCAAGCAAGTGATGGATTCTCAACCAAAATTCTGTCCCTTGGTGAGGAGCCAGCCCCGGGCTAGCGCAGGCTCTGGGTCTGTAATTACGTGTCCAACCTGTTCTGGAGTTTTTGCTCAGCCTGTGCTATCCCTTGCAATCGGAGTAGCAGCCAGCTCCCGTGGGATGCCCTTGGCACTCGCTGCTCGCTGCCTGGCACCTCGTTTTGCCCAGGGCGGAAAGTCCAGGCGAAAGCTCGGAATGCCGGTGCTGCTGCCTGGGCCAGGCAGGATCCAGCCCGCTCCGCCCGGGCGGGACC